>RXPK01000263.1:604236-1204236 GCA_004143645.1 Protaetia brevitarsis | reverse complement strand
AGTAAAGATTTAAGAACAGTAGAATTTACCACGGAAGTAAAACAAATGCCACCTGTCTTGATAAAAGAAGGTGTTGTGTATGATCCTTCAATATCTCGCATCGTTTTTACAAATTCGGAAAAAGATCCCGTAAAGCTAATGGAAGCAATCGAGACAAACATAATCAAACCTGAAAAGATAAGCGTGCAGCATCCTCAAGATCCTACCATATACATACCATTACATGACGCTCTAAATCAAGGAATAATCGATAAAAGAACTGGGGAATATATAGACGCACAGGGTAGAAGAGTCTTGTTGGAAGATGCAACAGCACACGGTAAAGTAATCATTAATGGCGAACCTTTAAATACCGATAGTATACAAAAAGTGACAATGACAAGAACAGCGACCATCATAGATCCAAACACTGGGGACAATATCCCCCTTGAAGTCGCTTTTGAAAGGGGATTAATTGATGAGGAAATGCTTAAGATGTACCAGACGCAAAGTTTCACCACGGTGTCGCCAATGACTCCGACATCGTCCACGAAAATGGAAGTTGTTTCAACTACTTTGGTAGTAACAGATCCTAAAACAGGAAAAACATACACCATTAAGGAAGCTCTGCAAGCCGGTTTAATAACGCCGGAAGAGGCAAAAGAAATTCAACAGAAAGAGAAGCGAGAACCGATTAAAGTTTTGGATATGGCCACTATTGATCTCAGCGAGAAGCCATCTCCAGCAGAAATTACGCGCAGTAGAGTAACAACCGAGCCCAAATATAAGGTCGCTATAGGTAGAGCGCATTCCTTAAGCCCCGCAAGAGAAGCCAAGCAGGTGGTATTGCAGAAGTTGCGTCGAAAAATCGTACGACCGAACGACGCTGTCAAACAAGGCTTGTTAGATAACGAAACTGCAGAAATATTACAACGTCCTGCTACTTTCCAAACGCCGAAGGGCGAAACACTAACAATAAAAGAAGCTCTAGAGCAAGGTATAATTGACGGAGACGCCGGAAAAATCGTAGATCCGCAACGTGGTGACGTTGTCAACATAAAAGAAGCTTTAGATAGAGGAATACTTGACCCTGCGGGCTCCAACGAAGTCTTAGTCCCTCTAAATCACAGCCTATCCGTGCCAGAACTTTACAAACAGGGTCTAATTGATCCAGAGAGTGGTAAAATCATCCACCCGGAATCCGGTGCTCACCTTTCGCTGCAGCAAGCGATCGTCTGTGATATAGTAGATCCTTTGAGTGTGATTGTAGATCCAAACGGCAGACATGTAACTTTAGCCGAAGCCATAGATTCAAAGATAATAGATGGAACCACCGCGTTAGTTGCCACTAACGAAGGGCCTGTGGATTTGATTACCGCTTTAAACAAGGGAGTCTTTAGAAAACCTACCCCATCTGAAACTATACCACCAGCGGGAATGACATTCCAAGTTGCCTTAAATCGTGGCTTGATTAATGTAGATACTAAGGAATTTATTCATCCTATAACTGGGGAAATCATACCGTTGGAAAAAGCAATAGAAGAAAACTATATTATGAGTATACCAAGCAAATTTAACCCACACAGCATTAACGTAATGGAAGCATTAGATAAAAAATTAATCGACCCAGTTAAAGGCACTCTGCAAGATCCAACAACAGGGAAAGATATTCCAATTTCCGAAGCGTTGGACACAGGTTTGCTTACGATAGAGAAAGAACCGCAACACGTTGAATCAACGGCAGTAACGGAAGTTGTGGAAAACGTCACAATTCATACAGTAACAACGACATCAATAGAAATCTTAGAAGGCTATGTTCTAATTAGCAATGACGAAGTTCAAAACGTAAAGACAGGAGAAATCATTCCACTCGATGAGGCTAGAGCGAAAGGCATCGTGGTAGATATCACGGAAGCCACTAACACTACGACTTTAAGGGATGTAATGTCATTCTCCGACGCTTTAAATAAAGGCTTAGTGGATATGAAAGCTGGAACCTTCACCGATCCTAAATCTGGTGAGAAAATTGCCATCAGTGACGCTCTAAAAGAAGGAATTCTGGAAGCATCTACAACAGATATTACTGAAACCCCTGATACACCCATAAAAGTTACAGAATTAAACATAGCGGAAGCCTTCGATACGATATACGATCAAAAGACTGGGAAATTTGTCGATCCCACGCAACCCGAGAAGCAAATTACATTCAGCGAAGCTCTAGAAAAGGAAATAGTAGACCCAAATTCAATAGTGTACGACGTAAAATCCCAAAAGCCAATCACAGTGCAGCAAGCAGTGGCGACTGGTTTGATAGACGAAAAAACGGGTCAGGTAAAAGATGAATCAGGAAAAGGAGTCGACTTCAAAAAAGCAGCCAAAATGGGATTGATAGCTGTCGTTGGAGCATTGGCTCTGCCAGTTGCTGTACCTGCCATGGTAGGTGCTGCAGCTGTTCAAGCTCTAAAGGATCGTAAAGACAAAAAATCACCAACGGCGCAAAAAGAAGAGAAGCCATCCATGGAAGTTGTTCGAACGGAGAAAAATTCCACCTTCCACAAAGCCTTCCAGTAAGATTGTCACAGACAGCTCATCTAAGCGACCCGACAAAACTGTACTGCCTGTAAGTGAAGCTATTAAGCAAGGTAAAATACAACCGAACTCATGTCAAATAATCAGTGATGGCAAAAAGTTACCATATATGTTACACGAAGCTTTATCGCAAAACATATTTACAACTGATACCGTAGTAGAAGTATTGGATAAGCATACCATAGTAATAGTAACTCTTAAAAGGCCGGTTGCTACCACAACAACAGCTCAAATTATTGAAGAAAGTGTACTGACACCGAAACTTCACGAAGCAATAGTTAGTGAAACAATTCGTACCCATGATATAAAAACTGATTTCACTGAAATGCAACCAGGAAGCGAGCATGTTGAGGTCGGTAAAGAACCAAGTAAAATAGAAACGGCTATAATGACACAAACAATAATTCCAATATCGGACGCTATAAAATATAACTTAATCGATCCCGAAGTATGTCAAGTGATTTATCTAGAAAAACAATTGCCTTATACTTTGAAGTACGCTTTACTACAAAACAAAATTGATCCCCAAGATGGTATCAGGGTGTTAAGTAAACAACAAGTGGAATTAGTGAAGCCTTCGTTCAAAACTGCTGAAATTTTGGCGCATGAGATCGCAGTTATATCACAACAAGAACCATTGGTTGCTATATCAGAAAAAGCCATTGTGACACCGTCGAAGAAAATCGTAGATATGATAGCCGATAGAGAAATTGATCCTATGATTTGTAGAGTTGTTTACAGAAATCAGGAGTTACCATACACCGTACAAGATGGCTTAATGCAGGGATATATTACTCCAAATGATTACGCTAAAGTAATCGATAAACACAAAATTACTTTGTTGGAACATGAGCCTATTACAGTCGATGAAAAGGTGCTAGCACAAGCTTTGGAAATGACTGACAAAGAGTTGGATACGTACGAAACAATTTCAATAGAAAATGCACTAAATAAAGCGAAAATTACTCCAGAAACCTGCCTAGTCATCTTAAATAACAACAAACTTGACTTTACTGTACACGAAGGGTTAATAACGCATAAAATCGATCTCTACGACCCCGTTAAGATATTGGATAAAAATATAGTTGTTTTAGTGGAAGAGAAGTTGCCAAAAATGGTCATTTCCAAGAATCTGACACCCCAAGCGTTAGCAGAAATGGGTTACTACGATTTACAGCGTCGTTATTTCGTCAATCCTAAAACCATGGAGGGAATTTCATTTTACGATTTGATATATAAACTTCACGTAATAGATCCAGACACGATTTTAGTTAAAGATTTAACTCAAAAGAAGCCGACGTATTTAACCTTAAACGAAGCAATAGGTAGATCATTAATCGATGTTAATTACGGTTATATGGTCGATCCAAGAACTGGAAAGGAGGTGCAATTCTTCGAAGCCTTAAAGATCAGGTGGATAATAAACGCTGCAGATAAACCTAAAGAAAAACGCGAACCTTTAACTTTAGAAGAGATCGTGGATAGCAATGCCTTCGACCCGAAGGAAGCCAAAGTTACAAGTAGCGAAACAGGAAAACAAATTCCTTTGGTGGAAGCTCTCAAGGCCAATGTAATAGATCCAAAATCAATTATCATCCGCGATCCTAAGAATATGCAATTAGTGCCTTATTACCAAGCTGTAGATTCGAAGATCGTTGATCCCAATAGTGGGGAGATTATCAACACAACCACCCAACAAAGATTGAAATTCCCTGATGCTTTCTGGAAGGGTTACGTCCTCAACATTCCTAGGCCGTTATCTCTTTACGCAATAGTCAAACAAAATATGTATGATCCCAATTCTGAGAGGATTATAGATCCACTTACCAAGCAACAGTTGACGATCGAAGATGCCGTCGCTAGAAATATTGTAGATGCGAATATTTCTGAAGTCCTGGATACGAAGAACAAACAATTGGTACCTCTAAGGGAATCGATGAGAACCAATTTATTAAGTCCGGTAAGTGGACGGGTGCTGAATACTGCTAATGGGCAATTGGTGCCATTACATAAAGCTGTTGATACAAATCTAATACAAACTAGTCCTGTAATTATGAATATATTGGAGGCTGTGTTGTTAAACTATTACATTCCAAAAACTGGACTGATACTAGACCCCCGCACTGGCAACCAAATTACCGTACTGAAAGCTATCGAGGATAAATTGATTGATACCGGGGCCACCAAAATTAAAGACGAACAGCAGGATAAAGTTCTAGATGTTACCGAAGCTATAGAAACCAAATTGCTAGATCCGGAGGAAGGTGTTTTAACAAGACCTGTAATGACCTTAGATCAAGCTTGCATAAAAGGCTACATAATCAACACTGTACAACCGTGGTCTTTGCAGAAACTCTAGCATTAAAAGTATATAATCCAACAACAGGTAAATTGGACGTTAACGATTCCAGTGTCACCATAATAGAAGCCATCCAGGATAAGATATTGAATCCAGATGTACTCTCCTTGAAAGAACCGCAGACTGGTGAGATAATTACGCTCAAAGAAGCGATTACTGACAAACTGATCGATCCAGAGAAGGGACAGATAGTCGATCCATCAACTGGATCTGCTATTAATTTGTATGACGCGCAAGAAAGAGGTATCATCGTACCATCGAAGACCCAGATTACCTTACCAGAAGCTGTGTTTAAAGGATATTACGATCCTAATACTGGTAAATTCGTCGACCCTAAGAGCAAGGAAAAATTAAAGACAGACTCGGCAATCAACAGAGGGTACTTGGACACGACATCGACTATGGTAACTATCAACGAAGACAAGTACACCTTTGACCAAGCGGTTAATCACGGTATAATCGATACTGAAGATGGTACGATTACATTGGTCGGTAAAATAGTAGATTTTAATGAAGCTTTTGAACAAGGCGTATTGGTAGAAGCCAGAACTCCGATGTCACTTAGTGAAGCCTTGGTTAAAGGTGTTTACGATCCGTCGAGTCAGTTATTCCTAGATCCCAGGAGCGGAAATTATTTAACGTTGATCGAAGCGATAGAAATTGGGTTAATTGATCCAGATTCTGTATCGGTTAAGGATACAAAATCCGGAGTTTGGAGGAAATTAAATTTGGTCGACGCTATACATGGAAACTACGTTGATGGTAATACTGGAAAAGTTAAAGATTTCTCAAAGGGAGACGCTTACGAAATAACTCTTCAAGAAGCGTTCGATATCGGTATCCTAATTGATAATAAAGCGGCTGTATCTATTCAAAGAGCCATTCACCAGGGGCTTTACGATGAGAAAACAGGAAAGATTACGGATCCAACCACCGAAAGGAAGATAACACTACACGAAGCCATACGCAATTATATTATTAATCCTCTATTGCCGTTATTTCGATAAGAAGAACCAAAAACTGCTGACCTTGAGCGAGGCCGGTAGAGCTGGGGTAATCGATATGAGAAAGGGCGATTTCAAAGATCCGATGACGCTTCAAGTTATGCCTTTGAATAAGGCGTTGGATGTCGGTTTGATTGTAGATATAGAAACGGCAAATTTCGGTTTATACGAAGCTATACAGATGGGATTTTTATTGCGAGAAGAAAACGTTTTTGTACACCCGGCTAACGGAGCCAAGTATAGCCTAAAAGAAGCTTGTATCAAAGAATTAATCAACCCTGAATTATCTATAGTGAAAGATAGTAAATCTAATAAGTACATAAAGTTACCGCAGGCTATCGAAAATAATCTCATCGATGATAAGCTTACATTATTCAACTTGCCGAATGGGAAGAAGATAGATCTAATCGACGCGAAAGATAGGGGTCTTATAGTAACTATACGCAAACCTCTAGCGCTAGAAGAAGCCGTCATAAACTCCCTCTACCGGCCAGATTCGGGTAAATTCGCAGACGTTACGAACAACGCCTTCTACGACCTGCGACAAGCTATCGAAAATGGATTGATTGAGCCGGGCACGACAGCTTTAAAAGATCCCAGCACTGGTAGTTTAATACCGCTAGTCTTAGCGATAAGTGATGGAAGCATTGACGTGGATAAGGGGCGCGTTATCGATAGAAAATCAAAACAGACATATAACCTTGATAGAGCTTTAGAGAAGGGGCTGCTGGTCACGCTCGACAGACCATTGGAAACGCAAAAATTAGTCGGTCAATTAGCTAGCGCAAAGCAACCGCGCGAATGCTCCTTAGAGGAGGCGATCAAATTCGAGTTCGTAGATCCGGAAATCGCGGTCATCAAAGATCCTCAAACCGCGAAATTAAAAACCGTTCAGAATGCAATCGCGGACGGCGTGTTGAACGTTGAGAAACCCGTAGTTTTCGAGTCGCCCGCCAAATTTAAATCCCTTTTGGTGATGTACGATCAAAGTTTACGATTTTCTTACGCGAACCGGTCACTTTCGAACAGGCATTGGGGAAAGATTATTTAGACGTTAAGACTGGTAAATTTACCGATCCACATTCCAACGACGTGCTCACGCTGAAAGAATGCGTCACTTTCGGTTACGTCGATCCGGATACCGCTCTAGTCAAAGATACCAACAAGAAGAAATTGGTAAAACTTCCCGAGGGTTTCAGACGAGGTCTAGTAGACGCGGAGAAAGGAAATGTTTTGGACAGTGCCACCTCCAAACTGCACACATTACCTAATGCATTAGATTCTGGTTTATTGACAACGCCGAGACGGGGTTTTACTTTAACCGAAGCCATTATGTACGGCCTTTATAACCCTACGACCGGTGGATTTACTGATCCGTTCACAACCACTTCAATAATCGATAGAAAGCGATTGACTCTGGACGATGCCATCAAGGAAAATCTAATAGATCCATCTAGTACCGTGATTAAAGACCCTGAAACTGGCACTGTAGTATCGCTTTTGAACGCAATAGATTCTGGATTGATAGATCCTACAGCCGGTAAGCTCTACAATAAGAACGAGGACAAATTTATCGACTTCATAAAAGCTCAAGAGAGAGGTTTGATCTTGCCAGCGGAGGAAAGGGTAAGCAGTTTAGAATTTATTTTATTGCTCAATTACTTTGCTAAGCCGCTTCTGCCCGCGACGGATTTCAAATCCGTCACAGGAAGATACCGGTGCTTTTTCCGCTTATAAAGATAATGTCATTGAGTTTTGAGACATGTGCTTGTCCATGCATGCATGTCATGCACCGCGCGTACAACACCTGAATTGTTTTTTTTGTTGTGTTATTGATTATCATTTTCATCATGGTTGTTATCCATTTCAAATGCTTCTTACGGTACATAGGCAGCTGAATTATCCTACTAATTGTTGTTGGTACAGTGTGTCTGGTGGAGGATTGTTAACAAGACAACGTGTTTGGCTTACTCGGTTTCAAAATGCAACCAAAATTCCAGATATAAAGAAATACGCAATTGGGGAAGGGTTTATCAAAACAAAATTTAGTTTGAAATGGATAATAAGTATATTTTTACGGCCACCGTACTCTTAAGCAACCGTCAACGAAGTTGCAACAAGGCATCTTCACTTTCAACAATTTTGCAAGAGCAACAGAAAAAACTGCAATCCTAGGGCATCAAGCAGTATTTTGTTGCTCAGTGAAGTTTCCGAAAATGGAGCTGCACGCTTTATTGCTGGAATGTCTTTATATGTTTCCGACATGCCCAAAATATGTTTCGAACAACATTGAATCAGGACGGCTCGTTATGAACGACGCATGTCGAAGTCAAGCGTTGGACGTGTCGGAGACAAGTGTTGCATAAGTGTGCGACCGTCCTAAGACATCAGGGCTTGTTTATCAATGTAAGCTTAAAAGAGGAACTACATATACGTTATCTGGAAATTTGCTAAAGTTAGTTACTGGTAGAAATGAAATTGATGATTTTGCACTAATATTTTCGAATTTTGAATATAAGTAAGCTTCTCTCCAAAATACAAGAGGAAGGGAAACACAAAAAAAAAATAAAAGAGGGTTCATTGCGCAAATGATGTACATTCCATATATTCCTAGATTTGCGGCTATGACATTGGCTAATTGTAAAAAGTGAAAGTTAGTTAAATCTCTTAGAGAACCAACCATTTCCAGAGAAACCAATTTTAACTAGTAGCAGTATATAAGATGGGAAAAGATTAAATTAGAATTGAAATGTCTAGGTAGATTTTTCACTGCAACCATTCTAAAACTATTAGGATTCTCTGCCTCTAATTTTACTTTCTTATCATCACATCTATCATGCTTGATAATGGCTGTTTCACATAGCTGTTTGCTCTTGGGATTGAAAACCTTACCCATGCTAAATAATTTTTAAGTTATGAACATAGATTAGAACCTTGGCAGACCCTACAACTAGCATCATTTGCAGAGAGGTACATATTTATTGCCCATCAAAGTCATAATAAACTCCAATATTTGGACAATGAAATGAGTGTGAATAGCACGTCTTCTGTTTTTTTTTTTTACGCGAGAGAGTAAAAAATCTTCGATGGTCGCCGGTGTGCGTCGGATTCCTACCGACTGAAAAGTCCCCTCTCGTTTGATTTCAAATCGAATCCCCTAGAACCGCACTTGCATTACTTCGAAGGGTTACATCCGATAGGTTGTCGGGCTCTCGGTAGACTTGCTTCATCTTCACACGCAGAAACTCACCAAGATATCTATTGCGTTCCAGTTAGCCTTACTCTTCAACATTTTGCCAACGATGTTTTCAGGCGTTATGTTACCCAATGGTTTGCATTGCCTTTATTCTTTGTTGGCTTCACGCCGGGCATTCGAAAGCGGTGTGCTCTGGAGTGTCCGTGTATCCACATATATCCGATTCCAGAAAATGAAAAACGCCAAAGGTACGCCCGGAAGCACCCATGACCACTCAAAATTTGGGACAAGTGGAAATTCATGTTGCCATGTTTCCTTTGTAACCACGACCTCAGGTCTTTTATTAGCCTTCTTGTCCAACAGCAATACTGTCATCTTCAACCTACCGGTCCTGCCATCTCTCTGCGATGTTTTCCATCGAGGTCGCCTTGCTCGTTCTCTTTCCATAGCGAAAACATGCTCCATTGCTACGAGATCGATAGGGGAAGTTTTCAGAAAATCAGCAAGGTCCCAGTGAAAACCGTCCTGTAGGCACTCGTTATCAGCAAAGCAGCCTTCCTCTGAACGCTCAATATTTTTTTTTGTCTATGGGAGCTTCTGTTCATCGCCTTCACTCATATTGGAGCCGCATATAGTATAATGGATTGCGCAACTGAAGCGCCGATACGTCTACTTTCTTCATTGAGGCCATACGTCTTAGGTAATAGTTAGCAAACACTATTTAGTGACCTTGTGGCCCTTTCAGCTGTTCTCAGTATGTGGTGTCTCATCGTCATGTTTCTGTCGAAGTAGACTTCAAGTACTTAAGTAACGACTGGCTTCCAATGAGGTTGTTGCCCAGGCGAATGCTGACTTCCTTGGTTTCTTTCCTCCAATGAGTACCATTTCGATTTTATGAGGGGCAATTTTCAGCCTTTTCTCGTCCAGCCATTCCATTATATTGTGTAGTGCATGTTGAGCAACCACCTTCAACATCTCCGCATTGACTCTCTTACTCTCTCTTGATTTTACTTCGACCTTTTCTAGCTGGCTAGTTTATTACATATGATAAGGTACGTAGGCCATTGCCAATTTCCTCCCAATCTTCTGGCATTTAGTGCGCTCACATAGTCCCAAAATAGTTTGGAGTCAACACTTACGGAATGAAGCACTTGTAATGTTGTTTTGCTAGAAAGAAAAAATACAGTGTATTTAAATGAATCGGACTATGTAAAACAAATGCGTTACTTTCTGGAACGAATCTTAATTTTTTAATTATGGCATTTTGTTTAGTGTTCGATTATTGTCGATCTACATTGTATTCTTTAAGACGGGAGTATTTTCATTTTCTGCAGACTTTTTATATTGTTGAGTACTAGAGGCTATTACCTATAACTGTAATTGGGAGGATGCAATTAGAATTTAAACACAACGGAAACAAGAAGAAACATAACAGAAAAATAATCACGTTGCTCTCAAGCATTTCCGTATAGATTTTTGCATCAACCAGTCTTCATATAACATCAATATTTTTGAAGTCATGGGAAATATACATTTTTTTATAGTGAACTGACAAGCTTTTTTTTATACTTTCCCCAGTTAATATTTTATCTAAAACATAATGTTTTATCCTTACATTGACAAACAAGTCCGTATATTTTCCTCCAAATAACCGGAGAATTATTTTGAAAATTTCTTATAAAGAAAGAAAATAAAATTAAACCGACAATTAACTGAGACACACAACTGATTGTGAAATTAATCTTTTGCAGCTGGGTACTACTCCCTCCCCAGTACTACCGCTACTGCTAGTACTACCGCTACTACCAAAATACCTCTCGGAGCTTATCATTTAAATACATTATAAATGTGACGGTCCTCATAGAAACTGTTCTCTAATGCAAAAGCGAAATTTGTGCATAGTCGAAAGGCGTTAAAGACCTGCCAGATTTGCACGTGTCACATAACCGCTAATGTGTGTTTGTATGGAGATGGCTTATGTAATATCCCGATACTCGCTTTTAACTTGATCATTTCGAGACCAAACATCACTTAGTTGCGTTAGGGCTTCCATCATTATTAATAATAATCATTCTAATACTTGCGAATGAGACCCTAATGTTCCGTTTCGAAATCATCAATGCCAGTGAAAGAAAAATCATTTTCCATCGTTAATAGCAAAACACTTACATTTAATAATATTTTTTTTTTAATCAAGAGAAGTTAATCAGTATTTAGTTGTAAAAGCCAGCACTAATATTTTAACAAAAGTAAATTATTTTTACATTCACTGTTATTTGTATTGTTTATGTTACTTTGTTCTTTTGTAAGTTGTTACTTTTTTGTTATATAACATAAAATGTTTCATTCATAAATGATTTGTTGTATTTAAAAAATTTACCACTCAAGAAAGTAACAATTTTTATATTCATTATACACTGTTAAGTTTAATGTTTTCTTTTTTTTGTGTTTATTATCCACATTTCTTTAAAATTTACTTTGTTCACAGGTTGTTACGCATTATTCCTTAGTTTATGTGTTTAATTTTTGTTCATTGTGTTTTTAATTTAAATTGTTGTCATTTATTTATATTTATTGTTTACTCCATATATTTAAACTAACCATACACATCCACCACCTCTATTTACTTTTACGTATTTTACGAGAGCTTGAATGCATGAGTTTATTAGGTTTAGGGTTATGCTTGAAGATGCAGTAGCAGTGCTGTTGAAATATGTGTTATGAATAAAATAAAAAAGGAGTATAATCTCTAAGAATAATTCTCTTGGAAGCTATTATTTCATTTAGTAACGCAAAATTGCTCGAAGTAAATCCAATTGGAAAAGCTTCCAACAGAATTAATTTTCAATCAAAGAATGCACTTCACCACGCATTGCTCGAAGATTTTTTTTAAAATGACACTTCAGCGCAGGTTCTTTGCTCTTTGCTATTGCGCTACATTATTAAGATTTGCGCTTAAGTGTGGTTCCAATCTGCAATTACTTGCGCATTATTTTATAAACTTAACATTTCATGTTATCTTCCGTGTGACTTTTCCAGCAAGCCGTTGAGGAAAAATATAAACTATGCGATGAGAATTTGTCCAAGTTGCTGCATTGGATCGGTGAGGTTGAGGATAAGATCGCTTCACAAGACGTGGTCAGGGAGACTCCGGAGGAATTGCGAAATCAGATAAATACCATGAAACAGATTAAAGACGATTTGGACCAACACTCTGGGCAAGTATCGCATTGTCAAGATCAGGTTCGGCAGTTGGTGTTGACCGCCGGCGATGTCTTATCGAAGAGCGAAGTATCCGCTTTGGAAAAGAGCGGTAGAAATCTAAAGACGCGCTACGAAAAAGCATTTGATCGCACGGACAGACTATTGAGGCGACTGTTAACGGCTAGAGACGAATTATCCAAACTTAAATCCGAACTAACCAACTTCTCGACTTGGTTGTCGAAGGCCAGAAGAACTTTAGAAGATAAGGAGAGGGCTCTGAGCGATCTGCAAAGGTTAGGTACCAGCGTGGAAAGCACTAAAGAGTTCGTGTCGGATGTCATCGCCCACCAAGCCGATTTGAGGTTCATTACAATGTCTGCCCAAAAATTCGTCGACGAATCTAAGGTATCACTCAGCCTCAATCTTATTTTCATATATCTTCAATGAACATTTTTCAGGAATATCTGAACGTGTTGAATGAATTCCGTACGACACTACCATCGAGGCTGCCTCATATCGAACCTCTATCGTCCCAGGAATCACCTGTGCGCAATGAGGTGTCCTTAGTTACACAGCAATATAGAGATCTACTGCATAGGGCCAACAACTTATCTGATCGCTTATCCGGCGTTGGTGGTAGACAAAGGGAATATGGAGATGCTTTACAGAAGGCTCAATCGTGGTTGCGTGATGTAGAACCTAGAGTGGGTGTGGTACTCGATGAGCCAATCGCTGGAGATCCTAAGAGCGTTGAGGACCAACTGCACAACGCCAAGACGTTGAATAACGAATTTGTTGCAAATGGAAGATTAATTGACAACGCTAAACAGGCAAGTCTAGATTAAATCAAATTGGTTAGGTTAGATTATCGTTGGCATAGGCTTACTTTAGCCTATTTTAACCGCGTTCTTTTGAGATTCCTGTTACCCCAGAAGCCACTCCAATTTTGCCTTTTTAATTAAATCATTCATTTTTGAGAGTGGGTTCTTTACTTACTTATTTGTTCTTGGAGTCTTCCAGTCCAGAACAGAAAACATGTCCTTGTCAAACAATCACAACGACACAAAGCTGGGATTCCCTTTTCGTATTGGCAGAATCTACATCTAGCATCCTCTATTAGGCTTTTGATATAAATATGCCTATTTTGTCATAAGAGAACGCTCAGTAGAGTTTTGTTTCATCAAAAATTGTATTGCCTTCTTCGTCCATGCAAATTGGATAGTTGGACTGATTTATACTGCGCAGAATAATCCGGAGCTATCAGTGTGCAATAAAGAATTAAACATTTTACACTGAATTTTTAAAAATAGTTAAGTAGTCATTTAATATGCAAACTCTTTAAAAAAATATCTATTGAGTCAATTTCAAGATACTATCAAAGAACGTCTTCCAATCCATGGTTGTTAAAGGCCATCCATAATGCGTCTTTGCACCAATCGATTTTACATACCTTATAAAGCGATTATCGTGAAAATAAAATAACCACAGTGTTTGGTGATAAAAAGTAAAAAAAATGACGTGAATGTAATTTTTACCGGAAATATTGTAAACACGTCGTTCTATTGAACAAAAATTAGGTATATATTTTGGCAGGCGGAAATAGATAGCGATATTGCTCGCATTGTCAGAAGTTAACTTTTGCAGTTTCGGCTAAAGGATTTAATCTAAAAATAGTTTTTACAATCTGGGCTTGGACAATTGTGGAGGATTAGAGTTTTCATTTCTTTATTTACTTGAGAAATTTTGTTCCGGTCATCTGTTCCTATCATCCCACCTCGCTTTTAGTATTAATTACATTTTTTACCGGGTTTTATTGTTATGGAATTAAATTACTAAATGTGAATTATAAAAATTGGATAAAATTGGAAATGTTTTCTGCAACGCGGTAAGCTGATTTATTTGGATGATGCCGAAAAAAATGTGAGAATTGCTACAAAATACAAAAAAAAAAAAATGCAGGCACTGCATAAATAGAATCTCTTTGCATTTCAATTCAATGGTTACCAGTGTGGTAGTTTAATTTACTAATACCGAACAATGAGATGGATATTTTCTTTCATCAGAATACCAAAAAAATATATATATATATTTATTATGATCAAAGCACTTTATTTGCTCGTGGGTAGATAAGCATCCAAAATCTGGACGAAAAATAATACAATCATCAATTGATCTATGATTAAGCGTAATCGTCTATAGAGAGAGCCAGAATTGGCAACTCTCTATGCGATATGCATGCAAAACTGGCAGACAGTCATCTTTACTAGCAAACCCCGCAGTTATGTTATTCTCTTGGGGTGAAGAGAACTACCTACCTACAGAATCCCAGAGATATTTAATTGAGAACCTACATAGTATGACAGATTCATTCATGGATCATTTTGAGCATTCTCTGATTTCTTAGGCTTTCTGCCTAGTCCCATCCAGAGCGGTTCAGAAAACTATTTGTAAAATATGAAGGAAGGAGGTGCTTATTTAGGATTAAGGATTCTGGTTTCCGAAGATTATTTACCAATAAAACTCAATCCGATTATTCAATTTATGTTATTCCTGTTATTTTTATATAGCAATTTACTCCGTATGATTGTTATATTCCACATATTGAGTTCAAAGAATTCAAGCTAACCACCTTAATTTTTTTAAATATGTCGGAACATGACATTCTTACATATTACAAAATTATTAACTGCATTTCATGAATTTAAATAAAACATTTGTAGGCCACCACTTCTTTACTCAACTCATTGGAAGGACAAATTTCCCCAAGCGAAATAAACCGCCTGGAGCAACCAGTTATCGAACTAGATCAGAAATATAACCAACTCAAAGGCGCTCTAGCGGACAGATGTCAAGAATTAGACACAGCATTAGTCCAATCTCAAGGTGTTCAAGACGCACTGGATAGCATCATCGCTTGGTTGTCCATAGCGGAAACCCAATTCAAAAACATCCAAAGACCAGCTTCACTTATTAAGGAACGCCTGGAGGAACAATTGCGCGAACAACGCGTCTTCCAATCTGACGTCGACACCCACGTTCCCTCCATCGATTCCGTTTACTTATCGGCCAGCGAATTAATATCCAGTTCCAGCAATGCTAGAGTAGCGAAGAAGATCGAATCGAAACTGCAAGACGTTCGCACCAGATTCGAAAAGTTGTACGACCGATCCCAGAAACGACTTGAATTCCTCGAAGAGATTTACAGTCATCTGAAAGAATTTAATTCGGAATCCAAACAATTTGAAGAGTGGTATAGCGGTATTTTAGACATTCTCGAGTCGCGAGATTTATTAAAATTATCCATCGAAGAATATTCGCATAGAATGCGGGAGATTGCTAAGAACAGAGACGATAAACGCGACCTCTTTGAGGCTGTGGTTAAAAATGGCAAAGAGTTGGTGAATACACGTGACGTCATCGACACAGCGCCTGTGCGTGATCGTGTGAAGGCGATGGAAAATCAATGGCGCGACCTTAACAGCATACTAGATGAGAAGCAGAAGCTGTCGAAACAACGATCCGAGCAACTGAATGCCTACGAAACCCTCAGGGGATCAAGTTTACGACTGGTTGAACAAAATGGAAAGTAAAGTTGCTCGAATGGACTCTGTAGCTGTCGAGATTGAAACCTTAAAACGGCAAAATGAGGAATTGAAACCAATTGTGAAGGAATATAGGGATTACGCAGTCACCATAGATAAGATCAATGATGTTGGCACATTGTATGACACTCTTCTTCGTGGTGATAGATCTGATTCGCCGTCCAGAAGGCGGTCACAAGGTTACAGTCCAACAAAGAGAACATCGGTTGGAGTCAGTCCGCGTAAGTATTATTAATGATACCTTCACCAAACAAAAGCTTAATCTACGACTTTGTTACAGTGCGTCGTCCTTCACAAGATGGTCGCTCTCCTTCCCCAAGCAAAGCATTGAGCCCACTCTCACCAGGAGGATCAAGCGGATTCTCGTCTCGCAGATCAAGTCAAGATGGCTTCCACCTAGACGACTTATCGCCAGTTCAACAGCAACTGTCAGAAATCAACAATAGGTACTCTCTTCTCGGCATCAAATTAAATGATCGCCAATCAGAAATAGATACAACTCGCGAAGAGCTTAAACGCCAATTAGACAATCTGAAGATGTTACGAGTATTTCTGGAAAAACTCCAAAGGCAGCTTCCCGAAGACGGCGTTCCGAACACAAAAGAAGAAGCGGATAAAGCCGGTCGTCATCTCAAACAGATTCTCGAAGAAATGTACGAGAAGCAATCCTTACTCGATTCAACGAAGAGTCAAGTTAGAGATTTACTCAAAAGAAAACCGGGCGCATTGGGTGCAGACCATCTGAATTACGAGTTAGAACAAGTTGTGTCACTGTGGAAGGCGTTGAGCGATTTCATTAAAGATCGTATTAAATTAATAGAAGATCTCAAAGAGTTCCACGATACGCACGATTCCTTGGTATTGTGGCTAGCTTCTAAAGAGCGCATGTTGACGGTATTGGGACCCATTTCTAGTGATCCCCGAATGGTACAATCTCAAGTGCAGCAAGTGCAAGTTTTGCGCGAAGAATTCAGATCCCAACAGCCTCAGCTACAACATTTCATTGAAGTTGGAGATTCTGCTCTCGACGCCGTTGGCCCTGACACTACTGATGGTCGTAAAATTAACGACAAACTTTCGAATGTACAGAAACGCTGGTCTGAATTGTTAGCGAGATTAGAAGAACGCGCAGATTCTTTGGGCGCAGCAGCTGACACAAGCAGAGAATTTGACGCCCAATTGACGAGACTTCGAGACGGTCTTCAAGCAATATCTGATAATCTCGATGAATTACCTTTAGATAAAGATCCAGAAGAACAGCTTAGGAAAGTAGAGAACTTAGAAAGGCAATTAGAAGGCCAGCGACCTCTGTTAGCGGATTTAGAAACCGCTGGAGCCCAATTGTGTGATGTACTAAGCGATCCAGCATCTCGCGCGGATATCCAAGCTAAATTAGCGTCAGTGGTCCGGCAATACAACGCATTGCAGAGGAAATTAGATCATAAGAAGGCAGATATCGAAGGTTCCCTTAGAGATGGACGCCAATTCGAAGCTTCGTGCGCCAAAACGCTGGGTTGGCTATCTGACGAATTGAATAGCTTGAATGAGCGGTTGTTAGTTTCAGCCGATCGTGATATCTTAGAACAACAATTGGTGCAACACGAACCTATTTACAGAGACGTTTTAGCTAGGGAACACGAAATCATTATGCTCCTCAATAAAGGTAGAGACATAGCAAGGAATGCTAGGAGCGAAAATCGCAATTTGCAAAGAGAGTTGGATAAAATCCAAACGCAATGGGATAAATTACGCAAGGAGACAGTCGATAGGCACACTAGATTACAAACCTGCATGGAGCATTGCCGTAAGTACTACAGAAGTTTGGAAACGTTCCTACCATGGCTAAGGCAAGCAGAAGATAAGTTAGACAGCCTTAAACCATCATCTTTCAAACGCAAACATATCGAGAAACAACTGAAGGAACTGCAAGCGTTCAGAAACGACGTCTGGAAACGTTCTGGCGAATATGAAAACACCAAATCGCTAGGCGAGACTTTCTTCTCAGCCTGTGATATCGATAAGGATATAGTCAAAAATGAATTGTCGAACTTGAAGGAGAGATGGGAGAAACTCAATAACGACCTTATAGAAAGAACACAGTCTTTAGAAGATCAATCGAGAAAGTTATCAGATTTCAATGAAAATCTCCGCGACTTACAACATAGTCTAGAACGTTGCGAAGATAAGTTGGCATCCCACGACGCTTTAGGAGGAGCCGCTAAAGATCCGAAGATGTTGGACAGAATCAAAAACTTGAGAGAAGAAGTCGTAGGATTGAAGAAGCCTTTACAAACTTGCCGGAATCAAGTGTCGGATTTGGTTAATGAAGCTAGAGAAAACGGAATCGACGCTAACCACCTACACGATGAAGTTAACGGGCTCGGCGATCGTATTGAAGATCTGCAAGCAAAACTTGATGATCGCTGTTCGGAATTACAATCCGCCGCTACAGCAGTTACACAATTTAACGAACAAGTCAAGAATCTTTCCCTGGACTTGTCTGGTCTCGAAGAGGAACTAGACGGCATGAAACCGCCCGGTAGGGATTTCAAAACCATCAGAATACAAATCGATGATGTTAGCGCATTGATTAAGAAATTAAATAAAGCGGCCGATAGTGTAAATGATGCTATATCGTCAGGTGAACGATTGGTCGACAGTGGATTTGCGCCGGACACCGTTCAAACGAGAGAACAAGTGAATAACTTAAACAAACAATTGGGAAAACTAGATGACAGGGCGAGAGCTCGAGAATCAGAACTAGGAAAGAGCATTTAAAAAGTTAGAACAATTCTATTTGGTTCACGCTGCTGTTATTGACGACATCGACGAAGTTAATACGCAAGTTCGCAAGTTGAAACCTGTAGCATCAGACGTAGATAGCATCCGAGCACAACAACAGGACTTCAAACGATTTAGAACCCAATTTATTGAACCGCTCAGCAAGAATGTCGACGAGTGCAACCGCGGTGGACAGGAACTAATACAATCCGCTGCTCCAGGAGTTAACACAGCAACACTCGAGAAAGACCTTGAAAAGATGAATGAAAAATGGAACGACCTGAAAGAAAGAATTAATGATCGCGAAAGAAGATTAGATGTAGCCTTACTTCAATCTGGCAAATTCAAGGAAGCCTTAGATGGCCTTGATAAGTGGTTAACCGATACTGAAGAACTAGTAGCTAATCAGAAGCCGCCTTCCGCCGATTATAAAGTTGTCAAAGCTCAACTGCAAGAACAAAAGTTCTTGAAGAAAATGCTTCTGGACAGACAAGGATCTATGTCATCTCTATTCAACATGGGCAATGAAATTGCACGTGAAGCCGATCCTGCTGAACGGAAATCCATCGAGAAACGCCTTAAAGATCTCATAGCGAGATTCGACGGCTTAACCGAAGGTGCACAGCAACGTACTTTAGATTTGGAGCAAGCCATGAAGGTAGCTAAAGAGTTCCAGGACAAATTAGTAGGCTTGCAAGATTGGTTAGTTCGGTCTGAAAGAAAGGTTAAGGACATGGAGCTGGTACCTACTGATGAGGAAAAGATACAGCAGCGCATCAGAGAACATGGTGTAAGTACTTTAGTAATCACATACATTAAAGAATTTTGCAAATGGCATTATGTATTTGTAGGTGTTGCATAACGATATATTAAACAAAAAGGCGGACTTCAGTGAATTGACGGATATCGCTTCTAACTTAATGTCGTTGGTTGGTGAAGATGAAGCAGTACTCCTAGGAGAGAAATTGCAGGAAGTGACTGATAGATACGGAAAATTGGTGGACGCAAGCGAAAAAGTCGGGCAATTGTTAAGTGCGTCAAGGCAAGACCTCAGAGACTTGGTATTCACCTATCAAGATTTGGCAGCTTGGATGGACAAAATGGAACAAAAATTGGGCCGTTATAAAGTCCTGGCTGTTCATCCAGATAAAATATTGGAACAAATGGACGACTTAGCGGTAAGTTGGTCTTGTAAATATACTTGCTCTTATATATACATTCTGTTTTTCGTTTATTTAGAATCTTACGGTAGACATCGAAAGTCGGCAAAAGGATATCGACCGTACAGTAGATACCGGTGTGGAATTAATGCGTCACATATCATCTGATGAAGCGTTACAACTTAAAGACAAACTAGATTCTCTACAAAGACGTTATAATGAGCTTACTTCAAGGGGGACCGATTTACTCAGTCAAGTAAGAGCGATGTTACCATTAGTAGAACAATTCCATAAGAACCACAATAACTTGGTGGAATGGATGCAAGGTGCCGAAGCAATTCTGCAATCGGCAGAACCGCAAGAAGGCGATATCGCACGCCTAGAACTCGATCTGCAAGAATTAAGAGGAGTGTTAGAAACAATCAACTTAGTCGGCCCTCAGTTGAGTCAAGCAAGCCCTGGCGAAGGAGCCGCCACCATTGAGGGATTGGTTACTCGAGATAACAGAAGATTTGACGCTATTGCCGACCAAATTCAAAGACGCGCTGAAAGAATACACCTCGGCAAACAGCGAGCACTCGAGGTCACCACTGATATCGACGAGCTTCTAGAGTGGTTCAGAGAAGTCGAAAGTCAAATAAGAGATGCAGAAAAGCCGTCCGCTGACCAGATCTCATCCGCGTACAATTGAAAGAGCACAAAGCCTTGAACGACGATATCTCCAGCCAGAAGGGACGCGTGAGGGACGTCTTATCAACGGCGAAGAAGGTGCTTAGAGAAAGTCCGCCTAGTGAAGATACATCTTTGATTCGTGAAAAGATGGAAGACCTACGAGAAATGATGGATACCGTTTCCGGATTAAGCAGTGACAGATTAGGAGTGCTGGAGCAAGCTTTGCCTCTCGCTGAGCATTTCAACGACACGCACAACGTATTATCCAACTGGCTGGGTGATATGGAAGAGCAAGTTTCGATGCTTTCCATGCCTGCTATGAGACCCGATTTGATAGCTCAACAGCAAGATAGGAACGAAATGTTTGTGCAGTCAATCAACGAGCATAAGCCTCTTGTAGACAAACTAAACAAAACGGGAGAAGCTTTAATAAGGTTATGCAATGAAGATGACGGCTCTAAAGTCCAAGAGTTAATAGACAGCGACAACGAACGCTACGCCGCTTTGAGATTGGAACTGCGTGAACGCCAACAAGCTCTCGAGAAAGCACTGCAGGAGAGTTCGCAATTCAGCGATAAGCTCGAAGGAATGCTGAGAGCTTTAACAAATACCGCCGATCAAGTTAACAACCAAGATCCGATTCGGCTCATCCACCAAAAATACACGACCAAATCAATGATAATGATTCATTAATCGATGACATAGACAAGCGTAAGGAAGCGTATGCCGCAGTAAAGCGAGCAGCGGATGATGTCATCAACAAAGCGCCCAACAGATCAGACCCTGCCATTAAAGATATCAAACGCAAGCTTGATAAGCTGAAGAACTTATGGGATGACGTGCAAAATGCAACCAATACTCGTGGAAAATCCCTCAACAATACTTTGAGTGTAGCTGAACGCTTTTGGAAAGAATTGCATGCCATCATGGCTGTACTTAAGGATCTGGAGGATTCCTTGACGAGTCAAGAACCTCCTGCTGTCGAACCGAAAACTATTCAGAAGCAGCAGGTCGCCTTGCAGGAAATTAGACAGGAAATTGATCAAACTAAGCCAGAGGTAGATCAAGTAAGAACATCCGGAAAGAAATTGATGCAACTCTGTGGCGAGCCGGATAAACCTGAAGTAAAGAAACATATTGAGGATTTAGATAACGCTTGGGATAATATCACAGCTCTATACGCCAAACGCGAGGAGAACTTAATTGATGCCATGGAGAAAGCTATGGAATTCCATGAAACCTTACAGGTACGCTTGCTTTTATATAAAAATGCAAGTTTAGAACATTATGTTACGAATGATTTCTTTCAGAATCTCGTTGAGTTCCTGCAAAAAGCAGAAGATAAATTCCATCGCATGGGACCATTAGGATCGGATATAGTTGCCGTGAAACGCCAAATTGCACAATTAAAAGATTTCAAATCCGAAGTTGATCCACACATGGTGAAAGTTGAAGCATTAAACAGGTCAGTACTAAATGTTTCCATTACATATTGAATTTAATATTGCGACCGTGTAATTAAATAAATTACACCGTCCTTCTACAATAATACCTCCTTTTCTAAATTTTTGAAAATATTTCCTTCAAGGCGTTCTCTGATTTCATTTGTTTCTAATTTTATGATGAGAAACTCTTATTAACAGATTTTTTGTTTATTTTCCATTTCTTTTCTGTGAACCGGATCCTCCTACAGGAGTCTTATCAGGCAAGATATATTTTAAGGGTGTTTTGCAGATGCTGCCTCTTGTGTTAACGCAAATATTTCGCATGTCTGTATATATGTTTAATATAAATTGATGCGAAAACAACTTCCAGTAATACTTAAACAATTTCATTTAGGATGGTTCCTTAAATTACTTGAAGTTGTTCGTTGCAGTTAAAGAATAAATGTCAAGGACTTGTTATTTTATTGTGTCTCTGCGCAAAAACCTGACTAATATGTATTTATTATGCTTTTGTGTCTTATTTTTCCTGTATATTTTGAAATTATTTCGCTTATATCGCTGCATTATATTTGTTTTCGTTTCATTATAAATAGGTATAAAAATTCAAACGGAAGAAGGAGTGATGGATTCTTGTAATAGAACTATTTAATAACTTCTAAATAAATGCTTAATGGTATTTTAAATTAGGCTACAAATTCAAGGAACCTAGGAAACTTGATACACATATATTTATACAGTTACAACTTTCCACTGTACACTTCTGTAAATATGCACCGAATTGGCAAAGATACACGATTTATTTAACGAACGTGCTCAAATAGAAACATTATTCCACAATTTGTTTAAAATTTCGAGGAAGTGCCATTAAAAATGTCAAAGAACGTAAATATATAAGAACAGTAAATTTTCATATCCGACATTATTGAAAATCTATGCTTCATTAGAAGTTTGTATTAAACCTAACTATAGATTTGTATATGAGCTTTAAGATACGTTCACCATAACGCGCATGTTAAAAGGCATGTTGGAATTATTTTTTTGCAATATTATTTCATTCATTCCACTGATTGCTAGAGCAGTTTAGTATTTTAACTGTAGATTTAGTGTACATAAATATGAGATTAATTAATCATTATCATTTCTGTAAATATTTATTTGCTAAAACTTTCATTTCACGTCATGTTGTGGGGTTTGCCTGTCAAAAAAAAAAATGCATGCCTCACTAGATCACATGCAATTTCTGACTGTATAATATTCAAATTAAAAAGAAATATAGATCATTCATTTCTTACACTCAGACACAAATAATGTTGAATATGAATTTACTAACTTGTTTTTATATACATTTGCATAGATATATATGAGCACGTTTTTATCAAAATGTTTATCATATAGCAAAAGGCTTGAAAGCAAATCCAATGCTTTATTTTAGCTTTACATATTGTACATATATTTGCACGCTTCCAATTATTATCCACTGTTCTCTTGTGCTATATTCTGTTCGTATCTGGTACTCGTTAAGCTTCCTTATTTCTCGCCATATTCGTTTAAAAGGTTGCATGATACGATTTCAATTGTTTCTAAGGCGACTAATTAATTTTCATGTTTTCTATAGGCAAGCACAAGAACTTACCGAGCGCACTTCGGCTGATCAAGCTGCAGCAATAAAGGAACCACTCTTAGCCGTCAATAGGAGATGGGACGACCTGCTCCGAGGTATCGTAGAACGTCAACGACAACTAGAGAACGCTTTATTGCGTCTTGGTCAATTCCAACATGCTCTGGACGAACTGCTGGTATGGATTAAGAAAACGGACGCCACTCTTGACGAATTAAAGCCTGTAGCAGGCGATCCACAAATATTAGAAGTTGAATTGGCGAAACTAAAAGTTCTAATTAATGACATTCAAGCCCATCAGACTAGCGTTGATACCCTGAACGATGCTGGTCGGCAAATTATCGAAAGCGGTGAAGGAACTGATGAAGCCTCCGTTACCTTAGATAAATTGAATATTTTGAATACCCAATGGAGATCTCTCATGCAGAAAGCAGCCGATAGACAGAGGGAATTAGAAGATGCCTTGGCTGATGCCCAACACTTCCACGCCGAAATTCAAGATCTCCTTAGTTGGTTAGGCGATGTCGATGCAATCATAGCTGCGAGTAAACCAGTTGGTGGCTTACCAGAAACCGCTACCGAGCAATTGGAACGATTCATGGAAATTTACAACGAATTAGAAGAGAATAGGCCGAAGGTTGAAACTGTTTTAGCTCAAGGGCAGGATTATCTCAAGAAAGGTAATATAAATTTGCGAATATCTTGATAGGTGATTGAAATAAAATGAATTTGTGCTTCAATAGGTTCAAACGCTGCATCCAATTTACAACACAATCTACGCACACTGAAACAGCGATGGGATTCCGTAACAGCTAGGGCTAATGACAAGAAGATCAAGCTAGAAATCGCCCTTAAGGAAGCTACCGAATTCCACGAGGCGTTACAAGCATTTGTCGACTGGTTGACTAACGCTGAAAAGATCCTATCCAACTTGAAACCCGTATCTAGAGTTTTGGAAACTGTTCAATCTCAGATCGAAGAACACAAAAGTGTTCCAGAAGGACGTCAGTGCCCACAGAGAGGTCATGTTGAATTTGGACAAGAAAGGAACGCATCTGAAGTACTTCAGCCAGAAGCAGGATGTTATCCTGATCAAGAATTTGTTGATAAGCGTTCAACACAGATGGGAACGTGTTGCTAGTAAATCGGCGGAAAGAACTCGCGCTTTAGACTTGGGTTACAAAGAAGCTAAGGAGTTCCACGACTCTTGGTCCGGCTTGATGATTTGGCTGGAGGAAACTGAAGAAAGTTTAGACGAACTCCTCGCTGATTCAGTCGGTAATGATCCAGAACGCATTAGAAATAGGTTGTCCAAACATCACGAATTCCAAAGGAGTTTATCTGTTAAACAAGCCACTTACGATAACACCATGAAAGCGGGCAAAACCCTGAAAGATAAAGCTCCGAAAGCTGACGAACCTACGATAAAGCAAATGTTAGTTGATTTGAAAAATAAATGGACTTCCGTGTGCGCGAAGAGTGTCGACAGGCAAAGGAAGCTGGAGGAAGCTCTTCTCTATTCTGGCCAATTCAAAGAAGCTATTGCGGCTTTATTGGAATGGCTGAGGAAAGTAGAAAAGGAATTGTCGGATGAAAAGCCAGTGCATGGAGATTTGGATACTGTCAACCATCTCGTCGACTTACATCAAGACTTCCAACAAGATTTGCAAGCACGTAATGTACAGATGGAATCAGTAATGCGTACCGGTCATGAATTAGAAATTAAAGCGAACAAACCTGATGCGACGACCATTCGTGGCCAACTGAACGAACTTAACGGATTATGGGATAACGTATCGACGTTGACTAATCGTAAAACTGCTAGATTGGAGAAGGCGCTTCATGAAGCTGAAAAATTGCACAAATCAGTTCACATGCTGTTAGATTGGCTTTCCGAGGCCGAGAGGACATTAAGATTCGTCGGTCAGGCACCCGAAGATGAAAATACCGCGCACGAACAGTTGCAAGCTCTAGATAAACTCAGAAAAGAACTACGAGAAAAAGAAATAGAAAAAGACGCTACTCTAGAGTTGGCCCGAGCCGTTTTGTCAAAGGCTCATTCAGACGCCGTACCAGTCATAAAGAATTGGATAACTGTGATACAAACAAGATGGGAAGAAGTTACACAATGGGCCTTGGCACGATATCAGAAATTGAACGCCCACATGCAGTCGTTGAAGGACTTGGATGATTGCTTAGAGGAGCTGATCACTTGGTTATTGGGTTTGGAAAATACGCTGAACGCCCTAAAACGAGAAGAACTTCCAATGGACATACCTACTACGGAACGACTAATAGCGGACCATAAGGAGTTCATGGAGAACACGCAAATGAGACAAGGTGAAGTCGATCGCGTATGCAAAGCTAAACAGATAAAATCTGCTCAGCAACCTAAAGATCCACGCCGATATGGAAAGAACAAGATGCCGCTGTAAGTACCACAAAAACACGTTCATAGTAAAAAAAAATAGCTCAAATTTGAACAATTTATTACAAGTTCAGTTTAGTTAGGGTAGAATTTGAAGTTTTAAGTTTTACATCATAATAATGGTAGACACATTTTTTTTGTTTGTATAAAGGCACTTAACACACAATGAAAATTTCCAATGCACTTTCTGCAAATGCCACTTTTATAATACACTGATCAATATTCCATTAAAAACTCTCACTGCAAAACAAGTTATTCAATTTGTTACATATTTTGCTTGTGTTTTCCTATGTTATTTGTGTTATAAGTTTCTCCAGTTCGTGTCGTACCTTCATTTTATCCTGGAAGCCACGTGACCAAAAAAATATAAACAAAATAACTCTGATTGGTTGCTTTTTCTACGCAATTGTTAGTGCATTTTGTGTTTACGTTGGTGGCAATTGTAATTGTATGCGTCAACATCAAAACACTAAATCCCTTATAACTTTTTAAATCGATGCTCATGTAGCTTTCGAGATTGAATGAAGGCATGATTTAAGAGTGACCATGATAATAACTGGAGCAACCACCTTTCTTCACTCACAACAAAAACATTGTTATGATGTGATTACCTTATTTATGTTGACTTCATCACATGCATGTAATATTTTCCTTTGTTGCTTGCGATCTGCCTTCCACATCAGTCGCGGATCACAGCATGATATTCGTGAATCTTCACCTGAAAACTACGGCACTCTTGGTCGCAAACAAAGGTATGTTATTCTATGATTGTGTCACACGTTCAATTGTTATTGTGTATTTTGTGTTTCGTATCGTGTATTTTTTTTTTAAATCAGTTCAGTATTTGTTATGTAGATAGTGTAGTTTCCATTAGTAGTGAAGTTCGTTCTTCATATACCTACCGATATTCATTGAAATATCATTATACATAAGAAAGAAATTCATTCTCAGTCTACTTAAATTATCACTCAGGTAAGAATTAGTGTTGAAGTCAAATCAAATAGTATCAAATATATAACAATAAAGGCAACAAAATTGCCTTGAGCAAATTACTAATTAAAATAAATTTTTACCTAATAACAAGAGGATAGAGCTAGATTTCGGTTATCTAATTTATTATCCACTTTTTAGTACAAGTTATATTAGAATCTTATGTACTAGCGCACAAAATATATCTAAGCTTACTTTTAATTGTCTTGCTTTATTAAGTATCCATTTTCAGTTTTTTTTTTTTTTTGTTAATTTATTATTAATTATTATTGTTTAACTCGGAACAACAAACTTACAAAAGGCTGACACGAATGAATCTCTTTTTTAGTATTTTCACATCTTATCACTTGAAAAACTGAATTGGTTGAATTGTGTTTTGCATGTTCATCATACATCCACTATTACCAATCTTATTCAACCAGGATTTAACATTATAGCGCAACTTTTTTCAACATTAATCGTTCATTGAAAAATGAGTTTATTTCACTTATACACACAGTAAACGAATGAGATCTTTAAAAAAAAATTGGAGATCTGTGTTGACACGCACCAACACAAAATATACCTATTGCTTACAATAAATGTCTGTTAATGTTCAATGCTTTCTGCATGCTTGAATGTGTTCTACTTGTCTGTTTTCTAGCTTCAAGGGATCACAAACTTTGAACAGCGGACAGAGAGGAAGGTTAGAATGTCTCTTTAAAGCATTAAGTCAATAATATCACTACATTTAACTCATTAACGAAGAAGGAATGCTGTAGTCGTAATAGTTAACCTTAGGAACTAACACATGTAATCTAAATATATTTGGCTTAATTTTAATTACTGTTCTATATAAATAATTTTAGTTTTATAGAACTAATTCCAAATAATTACCGATAATTTACTTTTTAATCAATTCATATGGAGGCAGTTACTGTGATGGGAGAGTGGAAGAGATTTTGTTGTTCTCGAGAATTTCTTAAAGAGTGCTCGACTTTTAATTATTATAGTTGTTTTTTAGTTCACTCATATGAGATCGTCCACGAGAGAATCCACAAAAAGAAATTAATGGCAGAAAACAACATTACTTTGAACTTCTTGGCAAAATGCAACTAATAACTTTGAAGGCCTCGTTCTGAAAATCTATTTTCTCACGTTTGATGGGTTTTCTCATGGACAGTCACATATATCTCTTAAATTTGTAATAAAAGTCCGAAAATTGTGTACATAGATATCTCTAATAAGCAATCTACTATCATCTTAGAGTTGAGTCAACTATACTTCTATCATTGAAGTGGTTCAGGAGATTCAAGTAATATTCGAGAGAGTGTCTATTATAATAGATTCTTCATTTAATTCCCAAAATCACAGCTACATTAACAAGCAATCCAAATCACTCCAGTTGACTGCACTGAATTATCAGTAGTACTATAACAGCACCTCGATAAATAGCAAATTTTAAATGTGCGCGCGCAAATGTCATCTTTTTTGAGTGCGTTCTAGCCAATAGCAATAAATATGCAAAGTGATAATCGCGATGTTTAGTAGCAATAAAAATAGTAGGTCATTTTTCAAGATCGTGTTATCTTTAGTAAAATTATTATTATTTTTACATATATGTAGTTTCACATTAAGTGAATATTTACTGGCGTGTTAAAATAGCCGATTATTTACCACGGTGGTTTTATTATATTTTTCTTGGTATTTCCAAACATGTGATTGATTCAAAATTCGCATTTGCTAGACAAGGAAAATAATCAAAGTTATTAAAAGTCTCCAGCAAGCGATTTTCGTCATAATTATATTTTGATTTATAGCTTGCATTCATCTGATTACATAATTAACTGATATTAATCAGGTAGGATCAAGTCATGATGGGTGATTGAAACCCAAAATACACCATAACCTCCAAAATAGCAGAAATGTTACATAATCTATCAAAATTCTACATGTAGGTACTAAATGCCAACCTTGCGTAAGACAGGCATTTTAAAAGTAAAATATCACTAGCATTGATATGTATTTGGGCCATCATCAAAAATGCTTAATATAATTTTTTTGACGCTAGGTATGATGACAGCTGTTTGGTAACTTCTAAGACTAGCATGTTATTTTTTATTACTAAATTACTGGATTTTGTAACGCTAACATCAAAATATTAAATTCCCATAAGTTTTTAAATCACTCATTACGTGGGATTAAATGAAGGAACTATATTTAATATGCCGTTTAGTTCTCTCATACACACATCACTAGTAACGATATTTTAATTTTATTTTATAAAATAGAATATTTTATCCAAATAATAAATTTGTTTGTATTACGCTGTTTATACAAACGATTCATCTAACGTATTCGTAAATAACTACTACACCATTTAATGCAGTTAACAGAATTTGGATTCTAATTTTGTTAATAAGCTGTTCGTTAATGAGATTTTTTTTTATTTATTTTTTTTTGTAGCTGTATTGTCATAGTATTATCACTAGAGATTGTTTGAGTGTGCTGCATGATTGCTATTGTTAACAGCCGAACCAGTCCTGGTAGAGAACTTAGCCCTGATCCACAGGTGCCTCATATCGGTCCGAGATTCCCACCACCTGGCAGGTTAGATTATTTAGATTTAGGAAATAGAAAGATACATAAATTGTATTTATTTTTACTGATGCTTATTTAATCTCAAAATATCAGAATAAATCACCAAAGGTGGGTTCGCTGCATCAGTAAATACGGCATTATGAAATAATATTCAAGAACCAAGTGTTCTGCACGGATAACTTTGACACCTTTACAATCAATTATTGTTAATAACGATATTATTTCATATCCTATCGGCATTGCATACAATAATTTGTATACGTTATAATCGCGTAGGTTATATTTGGCGATGTTTGTTGTGTTTTCTTTTTTTTGGCTTGGGCGTTTTCGTCATAAATCGTGACTAACAATATTTTATGTGTGATGTTGCGACATATACACACGCTGAAATACATCACGTCAGTACACAATATTGGGGCTCCTACGGCGGGATTGTACGCATTTCTGTAACGCCTGTAATGCCGTCTGTAAATCTGTAAGCATCCACAGCTTTTGGTTACAAATATACAGATAAGATTACAGGCTTTACAGATATATGTATCGTATATTTATATCTCGTCATTACATACATAAACACTATAAACACAGATATATAAAATTTACTGTATGCATATGCAACAAATAAAAATAACAAAACCCAGTAGCGGTTCTTGAGCGGGCAGGTTGTAATATAGATGTGGTGCTTTTTAAGTAGCGGAGAACCGGAATTCAAGACACAGCGTGTTAAATTCTTGTACGACAAATGGCGCAACGTATGGATGCTATCTTGGGAAAGACAACGCGAACTTTACAGCCATCTGGCTTACTTGAGGGAGAAACAAAGAGCGGAGAACTTCTCTTGGGATGATTGGAGAAAGCGGGTAAGTACAGTCTGGTGCAAACTTTTTTCACGATATTTGTGGATAAACCAAAAACAAACAAAAATGCACAATTAGTAATTACTCAAACTCAACAACTAAATTTTCCAGCGATTTCCCCTCGTAATGATCTTTTAGGAGAAAATATTTACATGCAACTTCTTTTTACAGTTCTTGAAATTCATGAACCACAAAAAATCCCGTCTGACAGATCTCTTCAGAAAGATGGATAAAGATAATAACGGTTTGATACCCAGGGGAGACTTTATAGACGGCATCATCAACACCAGTAAGATAAACGTTGCCACTTACATTGTCAAACATAACCTCACATTTTTTTCCCGCCAATTTTAGAATTCGATACGAATCGGTTAGAAATGAAAGAAGTAGCGGACATGTTTGACCGAAATAACAAAGGTTTGATCGACTGGAAAGAATTCATAGCCGCCCTACGGCCCGATTGGGAAGAGAAGAAAACGGACGTCGACGCGCAGAAAATACATGACGAAGTGAAACGACTTGTGATGTTGTGTACCTGCAGGCAAAAGTTCAGAGTGTTCCAGGTTGGCGAAGGAAAGTATAGGGTACGTAATGTGTAATAAAATTAAGTTTAGCTTCGTTACGTGGGAATATTTGCAGTTTGGAGATAGTCAGAAGTTGCGATTGGTTCGCATACTTCGCAGTACCGTCATGGTACGAGTAGGGGGCGGGTGGGTCGCTCTCGATGAATTTCTCCTGAAGAACGATCCTTGCAGAGGTACGTATAGACATTTAGTGATGGTATTTAAAATAAGAAAGCGGCGGTAACATTTTCTGTCTTATTTAGTTGATGATTGGGACAAATATTTAAATTAATATTATTATTAAATAAATATTAAATTAATACTGTGCTGTACAAAAGCTATGTAAATATTAGCTAGTTTACGTTATTTTATATAAATATGCGGCTTGATTTTCTTGTGCATAACAGTTATTTAGCAATTCAAGCGTTGAAGTAAATAACAAAAATTCATATGTTTATTTTTTCTGCAGCTTTGTTGGTATTGGGTGCTGTACTAAATTGCACTTAGTAACATTGTGATATGCACCATCTTTTTCAAATTAAATGCGAATCTAATCTCCACAATTCCTCGAATGTTTATGCAACCAAAAGTGCATATATTGTATACCTAGTGATGCGTAAAGCAGTTATTCCCAAATATTGTTTAATGAATATTTCAGTGCGCTGTAGTTTCAGTTACATAAATAATCGAAGATTTGTGGGTCTTAGATTCACGTTTAATTTGAAAAAGATGGTACAATGTAAATAAAGCAAAAAATCAGTTCTTACTTTCAGAAATACAAGCTTAATAAATAAGTAAATAATATAATAAATCATTACATGAGAAAAAAGTATCCTTCTAGGAGAGGTTCTTGCAGGCATAAAGGATAAAACTTGTAATACAACATCCACTCCGATACTATATAAGTAGTTTTTATTTATATAATATATACCTAAAAATCAAGTCCTTGACCTTGAACCTACATCTCAACTAGGGTGTGAACCTCAGGTTCTGTACCCTTTCATTTCTGATAGAAGCGGCACGATCAAGCCGCTGGGGGTGGAAGTGATAACTTACTCTTCAGGGGGGTTTGATGATCGTCATTTGAAACTCTAAACCGAAGCTAATTAATTTTTTGAAGTTTTGCCTCACTTGAAGGTGTTGAAGGCAGTCGTCAGGTTAAAAAAAAAAATAGTCATCTCACTTATCCTTCAAAAAAAGAAATACTTCGTGGTTTTTACTCAAAATAAAGATTTTTTATTCTGAATAAGCTACATAAGGTCTGCTCCAACATGCAATTTTCCAACGATTCTCGATCACGTGAACCAATCAGATAACTCCAATCTTTTGTACGATTGGTTCATGTGATCGAGAACCGTACGAAAATTGCGTGTTGCTACAGACCTCTGGTATCCTTTTTTTTTTTTGAGGATGAACAGTTACTTTATTTTTATACATCCAATGTTATGTAGTTCGGAAAAAAAATAATTTGATGTGTAATGCAATTGATCGGATAACGATTATTGTAATGACAATACCCTAACGCAGCAAATGACAAATATTTGAGTTCAGATTACACTTTCCTCTCTAACACAGGCTTTTTTATGATTGGTGTATATTAAAGCAGAAAACTGAAGCATTTTAGTGCTTAAGCTGATGAACCAATGTCAGTAGTGGTGGGCACTATCGGTATTTTTAACTATCGATAGCACTATCGATGGTCGGACCAACTATCGATAGTCGACTATCGAAAGTTGACCATCGATAACTATCGATAGTTATCGATAGTGCCCACCACTAAATGTCAGTGGTAATTTTTCTGGCGACAAAACATTAAAAATGCCGACAGTAACCGATTCTTCTTGTCTCACCTCTTCGCTGATCTAACTATTTAGGCGGTTGTATCTGAGACGATTCGCAATCTGGCGTCTTCCTGCTATTTCAAGATATGCTTCAATGTCAAAAAAACGGCATACGTAAACTTAATGGAGAGCTAAGGAGTCCAATGATACAAAGAAACGTTCAATTCTATGTCTTTATCATGCTGAGTGTGATTGAAGAAGATTCCTGCTAGAAAAATAAATTGTTAGAATTGCGTATTCATGCGATACTCAAAACATCTAATATTACTTGCAATTGCTAATGACTTCTAATAAATTGATTCTAATCTTCTAGTACTTACGCTAATTCAGGCAATAATTGTTCACATTTTGTTGATTATTAGATTTTGATTGGGGCAACTTCCTACTTGGACCAGATTTTTTGTCAGGAGGGCCGTGAGGCAGAAATATTTTTAAAAATTTGCTGCCCGACGATTTTGGAGGGTACGCCATTTACCCTGAGAAATGTAAGATAGCTTATGCATGACGGTTTATTGTCGAGCTAGACTCTTACTTCACTCTAAACTTATTTTTTCAGTGGAGTTATTCCAAATCTTCTCATTAATTGAGTAGAGGATAGAAAAGATTTGAGAGTTTGAATAATGGCTATTGTGTAACAAGTTCCTAAAAAAGTTCAGTAAGGGAAAAATGGAGTTATATACCTAGTTGGTGGTAGTTGTTTTGAGTTTAGGTAGTTCGTATAAATTATGAAACTTCATATGTCATATTTGATTGTGAAGGCGGGTCAAAATAGTTCAAGAATGCGGGGATGCTTCTATTCATATTGTCTCCTTATTGTAGGATTCTAAAAACGTTTTTCTGAAGAAAAAACAATCTAAGGAAAAGTCAAGTGATGAACGAGGTGGCGAACTTCAACTAAAAAAAAAAAGAACTCAGAGTAAAATCTGTAAAACTAATATAAAATTAAGCTATAGGATAACTCTTCACTTAATTTTGCCTCAACTTTAATATAAATCAACGCTTGGCAAAGTGACTCATACGGGCTACAAGTTTTAGTATTTTCCCAGCTAACTAACGCAAAAACTATTCAGGTTTTTGTGAGTTAAGCGGAGAAAACATAACATATGACACAGAGCATATTGAGTTGTTTAAGTGTAGAGTATCAGAGTAAAATATAATGGGTATTCTGAGCGCAAGCGAATGTATTTTTTTTTTTACGAAGAATGGGAAACGCAATTTTTATTTTCTTAGTTTGTTTTCTCAGGGGAAATGGCTTGTTTTTTACTTAGAACACTACTATGGTCTATTTTTCGGGAGTACCTCGCTTATTATATTTGTTATTTCATCCGTGGTAATTCATTTTGAAATATAATAGATATTAATTAGGGCACGATGTCATCCTAGAATAATAACTACACTTTTGTTACTATAATCAATAATATTAAATATTCTTAAATACAATTTTTACTGAGGGAAAGTATTTAATATTGAAGCGCATATGCGACGGCCATTTACATATGTTTCTAGTCTCAGTAAAAGATTTTCGATGGCCTTCTGACTCGTACGCTTGCTTTAGCTTTCCCTACAGCGATAGTGGGAGAGTCGCGTCCTCTACAGGGCTGAGCACTGACATGAATCATTTTTATGTTGTAAATTCTGATAATAGAAGTAATTTATATTAATACAATTTTAAAATGCACTCAAGAACAGTATATCAGTTCAGTTCTTTATGGTTAGCAACAATACCTGCTAACTACATTACATTATATCTTGCAATTGCTTTATGAGAGATATAAAAGAAACCACGTTTCAAGATTAGTAGTTATTGTATCCGCGCACTATTTCGACAAGTAATAAATTGTTGGAATACAGTATAATAATAACTCAGCACTACAGGCCTTGAAGGCCCTTGGCTAGAGTGCCGGAACACACCGAACCACTGAGAAGCGTTGTCCGAATGGTGACCCAACCAACAACCGGTACCGCATATTGCTGCTTGACTTTCAAGATTGGCAATGATGCACCCTTCCTTCTCAGCCGTACTGCCGGCTTGTTTGGAATACAATATGTACAATAATTATTAAAGAATTTGGGATAGCTAATATTTTTGCTTATAAATTAAATAACCATGTAAATACGCAGTACTCTAATTAATCAAAAAATTGCTTAAAATAACATAAATTAGGAGAAAATTGTACGCACAGCTAACAGAAAATGTTAACGCCTTATTTTGGGTTTTTTTTTCTTTTTCTTCATTACACATGTCATATATTATGTGGTTCTGAAACAATTGTCAATGCATTTGTGACTCGCGGCCAACCAGTTATACTAGTTATTATTTTGACATTTCACTATTAATTATTTCTTATTTAATTTCATGAAATTTATTAAGACATAAACAATATGACAAGGATAAACTTTTATTTCACAGCGAGTTTTCGAAGGCAATAAACAAAACGGTTTTGAAAAGAACGCAGATCATTTCTAATAAATTGTGGTACTCTATCACATGCAGTGCATATACAGAAAAAAATATAATTCCAAAATTGTAATTATAAACCATGTAAAATATTGAATTGTCAAGAGCTTTTTGATGAAGATAAAAAAGAACAAATTTTAACAATTAATGTATTAAATTTAGCAACAATTAAACAATGTTTAATGTATTAAATGAGAATGTAAAAATTTTGAATAGAATATCTACTGTTTTCTGATGAAGTTACATTTACCTTAAATGGTAGGGTCAACTCTCAGAACTTCTGGCTTGTATCCTATATTTATCCATTGAAAAATACTTTTCGTACATTTCCTTTCCATTAACCTATTAGTTATTGGTCATGGGACCAATAAATCCTCATGCCCAACACAATACCCTCAAAAACTCAATTGGAAAATAATCACCAGACTTATTGGCCCAGTTTTTATTGACAGGAATCTCACTACAGCAAAATTTCCAATTTCGTGGTCTATTGCGTGACCACATCATTTCATTAATCGATATTGATGCACTGTCATTCCAAAGGAATGGGGCTGCTGGAAAATTCTACTAAAGCCGTCAGGATTAATAGCACATTCAAAAACCGATAAATTGACCCATACCGTGGCCACCAAGATAGCCGATTTGTTTCAAACCATTACGTTTTTTTACAAATATATAACTTGTAAGAACTGGAAGACCCTCTAAGTATTGCTTGTGATGGAATACTGCCACCAATTTACTAAAAATGATCCAGGTTCTTTTTAAGACCGTCTTACACACACAACGTAGTCATTTTCAAAACTTGCTGTGAAATAAAGGTTTACCATTGTTATGTTGTTCTTTATGTCTTAATTAATACTTAATTGAATGAAGTAAGAAAGAATATTGAAACGTCAGGATATGTTCAACGTTAAAATAACAACTAGAATGACGAGTTGCCTACTCACCAGTCACCAATACATTCTCAATTCTTTTCAGAACTATACAATGAAAAAATGTACGTATATTGACGAAAAAGAACCCAGTATAATAAATACAAACATATTAATTTAACAATTGAGGTTACACAGTTATTTACACTACACATATACACACACACACACACACACACACACATTACACCCAAATGTTTTTTTTAAACCAAAGTGGGAACAGTATCGATATACTACTGATTAATAATAATGCAATAATAACGGGATGCGATTGTCGCTAAGTTTATTAAAAAGGATATAAATATTAACCCATCCTTTGTGTTTCCTAATTCGCTTAATTTTTTTACTTACCCCTCACTACCGAATCGCCCTTATCTTTTTAACCGTACTACATATATATCATATTTGTGTGTCAATAACTCTAAAATCATCCTGTTTCTTTTCTACTCGGATCATGTAACAACCACATTTATTAACTCCTGAGGAAATATGTTTTTGTCATGATTAATAATAGTAACAGAAATTTCATAAACTCACCGTGAACTAAAATGCAATCGATACTTTTGTCTTGTATCCGGAGTAACATGTAAAATAATTTTACCAACCATAAACACATACAGCGTTTTCTAACAAAAATCGTCGAAATTACTAATTCTTATTTTCTCTCTCTTCCTACACCCACCTGCGTTTTGACTTGATTTACTTCAATTTTGGTTTTTGATTATTTATTTTTTACCATTTTATTTTTAATACCTCTATATATATTTTTTAATTAATGGAAAATTAATATTTTGTTGAAACGATCATCCTACAATAAAACCACAATCCTTCAATTAAAAAAAAAATGTTTACAAAGTAATGTTAGTGTTACCTTTACCCGACCCTAATAAACCTGAACAGCACGAGCCTTGGTGCCCTCTGGGTAAGCCTGCATGGGTGTTAACACCGGAAAAATAATAACAAGGTATCTTGATTCTTTCTCTTAATGATGATAATTTTGTTTTGTTTATTGATGAATTAAATAACTTTGTGATAATTTAAGGGAAAGAAGTTACGATGCCATGTTTTTTGTTTGCGGTTGGAGTCAATTGCACTTACAAAAATAAAAGATATGGTGCATGGTTTTTATTGTTTTATAATATAACACAGTTTAGAACACACTTTTACAACGGTTCGAGTTATTTAATAGTGTATAAGTGTTTTCCTTTGGAGTTTTGTTTTTTATATACATATATAATTTGTCTGTTGTTTCTATTTGTTTCTGTAAGACAAGTAATTTTTAGTACAGTATTATTTCTTTTTTAATCTAATAATTGCGGGTATTGTAGCAACCTAACCGTAGTTTATTTTTTGTAAGTAAGGTTTATTTGGTTTTAATTTATGTTAGTGTGCTTTGTTTAGATAGTTGTTGATTCCACATAAAAGTATATACATCGGTTTTTCTATATTTTGGATTAACTTATATTAATATAATATTCCTGAAATACTACTGTGTTTATAGTTTTAGACAAATAGTGAAAAAGAAACTGATCGAAGTTTTATTTTTAAGATAACTTACAAAATGGTCCACTTTGTATTTTAGGCAAGAAAATTAATTAAAAGTTATTCTTTAATAGGGGAAGTGTTTCTTATTAAAATGAAATTATATAATAGCATATATACATATTTTATAATATGATAATACTGCCGTTTCATTCTTGATGTCGCGCTAATGTTTATGCGGACAGGATATATTATTTAATTTCCTTGCTATTTCTACCGTCTTGAAAATAAAACAAAATTGGTTTTCTATCTTATTAACTTAAACAAGAAATAAATCACAAACTTATTTTTTGTTGGAAAAATTCAAATTGGAAAATATATAGTTTTAAAATAATCAGTACTGCGGGACAAAGTAAAATAGAATGTTGTTATTACTAAAAATTACTTGTAAAATGTCTGTTGTTTTAGATCGTTCATTTTGTATATATCAACATTTGTATAAAGTTCATTTCAATAAATTGCTGTTATATAAAATACATACTGTATAGCCACCATACTCCTCATATTTAAAGTGACATTGAAAAAACTACACTGCATAGCACCACTGGATGGAACCCATAAAATAATGGGAAAAAAAACCTTATACATTAATGCGTGTGTGAGTCTTTTGTGTTGTAAAAATGTAGTATATTCTTTTACAAAGCTCAGTGGGAAAGTGTTTAGTTCATTTTGCAAAAGATTTCGATTCGAGTTGGCCTATCATTTGATTGGGTAATCGAAAACGATTAATTAGGTAATTGTCGATTATACCTGACGACACACATACTGGTGACTTTATACTGGGGTTAGATGAAGATTTTTTTTGTCTCAAATAGTGCATATTATGTACGTTCAAAACAAAATCGCAACTAAAACCTGCTTCTCGGTGAACAAAATTATTAACAAAAAAATCCAAATTTTGCAACCACTTAACAATTTCACTAGTAAGCGGCAGTAAGCTATATACTTCATAATTATACGAAACATGGATTTGATGTTGATTAAAGAAATTAGTATTGTTTAAAATTTTTCCATTTAGATTGAATCAGGCTATCTAATCTAAAGTATATTTTAAAATAGCGATATTACTAGCAATTTTTTTTTAATTCAAAACTTCGGTAAATTTCTTTTTCGTACTTATTAATTTACACCCTGTATATCTAACAGATAAGTTGAGAATTGAGCCCTTTAAGACCTGTTTTTTCTTTAGACCTAAAACATATTTTGCTATAAACATGCTCTAATGAATTTATTTATTTGTTAGTTATTTATTAAGCCTCGAATTGATGTTCATTGTGATGTACCAAGATGTCATAACCTCCAGAAAGCCTAATTTTTTATTATCAGGTCTGAAGGTTTTTATATAGTTTAAATGTAGTGGGACAGAGTGGAAAGACCTACTTCCAAGTCAACTGTTTTGTGCCATACTTTGTCTCATGGCGTTAGAGGCGGTCAGAACTCTAGCCGTAAGACACTATTCATTCCGGTATTCTTCATAAGGGTGATTATCTTTAAAAGCATTTTTTAAAAAGGGCAAACAACAGAAGCACACCAATATGTAATCAGTAACCGAGAACACGAACATTTAGTACCCTGAAAGGGCCTACAGATATTAGTGCGTAATATATTTCGTTATTATTTTATAGCTTTCTATTGCGTGGTATTGTGCAATGTATTTTTCAATTTAATTTGATAGCAATCAAACTATTGACAATTGATAGAATAGCTGAATATTGGTGGCATTATTTTTGTATTTTATTTAAAGTGTACTTATGCTTCATTAAAACCAGCAAAAAAAAAGAAATTAGCTCCGCTTTTTTAGAAGCTTTTATACGTTTTTGTTTGCTAGATATAGTATGGTGTCGCTAAACTTCTCATGCGATTCGATGTTATTTTCTTTCATTATCATCGATTCATTGTTCAATATTCATCCACGTACATTTATCGTCTTGTTTTTTTTTTGTTCATTTGTTAATTCGTTGTTTTATTTTTGACTTATTGTACATTTTGTTTTTTTTTTATTTTCCCATTTTACTTTCTCCTCCACCTAACTACCACCACTACTTCTACCACCCTCTGCGCACTCAACAGCTAAGGGTCGCACCAACATTGAATTGCGGGAGCAGTTCATCTTGGCCGATGGCGTTTCACAGACCATGACCGCGTTCAAACCGAAAACTTCGGCATCACCGGGATCTGGTTCTTCGGCAAGCTCTTTGCGCACAACCACCGGACCTATCACCAAGGTACTTACCCATCCACAACCGAATTCACATAGATATTAATATCACGCACTCGTGTATACCTATTTAATACTATACACGGAGTTTATTAATATTGCCTTTATTATTAGAATTTAATTCTTCACGCACTATGATAATGTGCAATCTTTGTTATTATTTTTTATTTGCGTCGGAAAATGATACGATTTCAACTCATACATTGCTGCACTGTATCTCTCCACTTTTATTATGCAATATTACTTATTGAAATATAATCATATAAAATAATACAGCTTGATAATCCTATAAGCAAAAATGACATTGTTTTATACACTATCAGTGGCTGCAATTCAAAGCATGTTTACATTGTCTAGCTTAAAAGAAAATCAAATGCGTAAGTCATTCATAACTCATATCCGTCCCACAAACTCATTATTGTCAAACTGGGCAGCTTTTTTGTATCAAACAGAAACTACCGATACGGGCTAGCTAAACGTATCATATTTTCATGCATTTAATTTTGCATAAGATTAACGTAAATCGAATGCAAGTTATTGTAGTAGTCGCACGCCAGTGTAGATGCATCGTCCTGCAGTTCTTTTCTCTAGCTTTGAGGCGACAGGTGCACTCCTCTCGTAGTAAGTGTTTTTATGCATGTTTAATCTTTTTAAAATACATTAGACACGAAGATCACTCTTTCTCTCTTTAATCTGGATGGCAGTAATCAAGTGTCAAGGTAAGGGCAACATCCAATATTGCAAAATATAAATCGTATTAAAATGTTGGCAACATGAATTGACTGTCCACAAACCACATTTTTACACTTTATATTTGCAATAATCAAACTCATTTTCCACTCGACACGTTTTCTTTTTATTTCTTAATGTCGACATTTAAAACCTCAGGAGATTGCGTGTTGTTATATGTATTTCATTGACTTTGTGTTTATTTATTTCCCTTTACTACCCTCTCTTAGATATTTACCATTTCCTCCAATTGTCTCCCGAAATACCTAAGAAAACCCCATCGGTTTTTAAATAAACATACACGTTAAAAGGAGAAAGCGAACAATACAATTATAAACGGATCGTCTTTCGTTTATTAATTTATTGATTTTTTTTAAATTTATATTTTTTTGCACTCTTTATTATTTTTCACAATCTTGCTTTAATCGCTGCTATTTTTCTAAAGTGGCTTCTGTGTATGATGACGGTTATTTTATTTTATTTTACAAATATATTTAATTTAGTTAATTTGTTTGTATCGGTACGATTATTTTATGTGATATTGAAAATATGTTGGAAAGTGTGCTATTTTTGTAACAAAATAAACATTGGAACGTTCAAACCAAGTAAAACTTATGCAGAACTGGCAAATTATTTAGGTAGCTCTATAACTTCCATATTTAAGATTAATAATTATGATGTAATCTATCTGCACTATGTCAAACAAAAATATGAATATCCATTCATTATTATTGCGCATGGTAAACGATTTCTTTATCTAGCACATGCTTTGTTGCACTCAGAGTTTGCCAGACCTGTATAGGTAGCAATAGTAGACAATATTAGTCGCTGTAGATTTCATTTACGTTTGTATGTTTCAACCCGAATATTTGTGTTGTAGATTTGAATTACAACGTTTTGTTCTTTATTTTGCTGAGTATATTTTAGTTTATACTATTTTAATATTAATAACATTGGCTGGACCGGTTTATATTATAAATTTGCATATTATTATTGTTGTTGCAAAAATATGCACCAAATAATCATTAGCAAAATAAAGATAAATAGGGTATATACAACAAGGTGTACGTAAAACCAGTTCATATACACGGAGGTTTGACAAGAAGCAAACACTCGCCAAAATAACTGTAATGAAGGGAAAATTTATCACAAAAATATCACGGATTTTCACGATTCACCCCACTACTATACACTCGTTTCGATCCACTGTAACAAGATACTGTTTTTCGATTTTTTTTTTTGGTTCTGATTTGTACTTTTTTTTTGTTATTAATTTCGATACACACCTACACACACGTTTAATACGAATGTATATCTATGATGTTGCGCATGTGGTTGTTTAGCTGAAGAGCACTTGGCCGAACTTATGCCCATATTCGAGCAACTACGTGCCAAGGGGGAGGTTGGCAATGCATATCCGATGCAGGTGGGCTCAACTTCGGGTCCCACCGTTGTCATGGCACATGGCAATCCGTATTCTTGCTATAGGGTAATATACACCAGCCATATATTTCTTAGCTCTTTTATTATTTTTGTTTGTTTACACACTCGTGGTTGTGGATCTTTTTTTGTAGTGTTGTTTTATAATTTTTTTAGAAGGAAATAAGCAAAACAAACGCCTGTTACATTGGTATATTGGTTGTTTTAACTCGAGGTGTTGGTACCTTGCCTGCGCCTGAGTGTAATATTGTCTTACTAATAGATGATGTTTATTTGAAATGGTACGGCACCTTCAGATACAGATATGTTAATTGTATTGACTTCTATATTGCCGATTTTGAGAAAATGTATATACAGACTGGAATACATCCATTTATTGCTTCTTTATCGAACTGTTATTGCATAATAATAGTATCGAGTTTAGTCATTAAAATTTATTGCCAGTAAAAGAAAATAAACATTAAATACATTCAAAAATAAATAACTTTCTTGAGTATTGGTGATTACGTAACTAAATCGATCGCTTCAGCTATTTATATTGCGTCCGCGATAGAAAAAATTAATCAAAAGCCGGTAAACATTCATTCCTTTGAGATTCTAGAAACATCTTTACTTTTTTTTTAATTTCACATCATTCGGTGTGGATCTGAATATACAGGCATATTAATGTAAATGTGATAATGATATTGTTTGTTTCTTTGAGAGATAATTTCTGATTTTTTTTGTGTTGTTTATAATTTTGTTGTTTTTTTCAGTAGCTATACTCGCTACTAAAGCGTTACAAAAGCATACAAAACATTTTGTGATATTAAATAGGTAGATACTTATGGTAAACAAATAAAAAAAATCATTTATGTTGACGAAATATTTACACCCTCACACAAGTACTTGGAAATGATTCTGTAGTTTTGAAGGTATATTCGACTAGCGATAGGCAAGATAGGGGAAGTGCATCCCGTTTTACAACGATTAGACATACTACATGTTTTGTCGGTGCTTGAAAAATCGGTAAACATCACCAGCACGGACCCCCACTCATGAGGCGGATAAACACGAGTATGTTTAATAGTTTTAGAACGGGATTCGTTTTACTTACCTTGCCTATTGCTATGTTCGACTGCCCTATGTGTACTGTACTGTCACTTTTACATAATATTTCACAAAATTACAAACGAAGTATTGACGATAAGTACTTGGTGTTTCTGTAATTTTGTTGAGCACAATTTAGTAACTGCGGTAGTAATGTACTAGAAATCAAACACGATTATCGGATACGACGTTTGAAACATCAAAAACGATCAATTTTCTCAGCAACACCTTCGACCGTGTTGAAAATAATTGCATCAAAACCGACATAACACCACTAAAGTGCACACTGTGGCAAAGTTACAGAATCAGAAAAGCACTGTCGAAAATTTGACACAATTTAGACACGACATAGGCAACAAAACAATTCCTTACAGAATCACCTTCCCGAAGTAGATGGGGTACCAAAATGTCCATAATAGTGCTGTTTAAACAAAAAAAAATGCAATAATCTGCATAAATCATACTTACATAAATTACTCTGTATATACATATTAGATGCCATAAACAAAATATAAAATTTGACGTGTTTTTAGGATTCCTCAAACAATAAATATTAATCTGTATTCATGTTATTTCCTATTATTTTTTTCAAAAATTTTTCATTTAAGATGCCAAAATATTCATATCGGCTCATCGGCAATAAAATAGTGTATCAAAATATCAAATAAAATATAAAGTTTGCCGTTTAAAAACATTAATGACGTCATTGCTCTAGCATAAATCGCCCATGTACTATCTGTCTATTTTAACCAATGCCATCGATTTTTGTCCGTATGAACCAAATCGATACTTCTGAGTCAAATTAAAAACCGTATAAATAGAATATCTTATGCGTGGTTTTTCAGTATTACTTTAAATTCGATTTTGAGTTTAACTTCAAATTTTGCATTCAAACCGTATTACACTGCTCTGTGAACAATTTTTCTTGCAAAATATAGAAAGAAAGCGAAAAACGGGCGAGAAATAATTAATAATAAACCAAATACACAAACTAACGACGAGGTTAGATTTGATAACTGACAGATGCCATAATAGAAACCGGAAACGCACTATTTTACTTAAACAAAGCAGTAATGGAGCTATCTTTATCTGTTACATTCATGAAATTAATCCTTATATCTTTTTCTGTGAGACAAGCGGAAACTTTGCTTCTTTTTTTAATAGCAATACTTGAAAAAAATAGTCAAATCCGAAGGTTGTCTTTACTCGTATGATACATCGATGACGTTGGTTAGAACATAAAATAGATAGAGAGTATCTGAATATACGAATACTTTGAAAAGGCGGCATTGAAAATAAAAATGGAGGTGTTTTTGAAAGTTTTCATATGATTATTATATATGATAGCCTTTATTGATTCTTTTTTGTCTATCCTTTCATCGTGAACGACCTGTATATACAGTACTGTGTATAGTTTATTGGACATGTTTAAAATCTTATCAAATTTGTAAACTCGATTAGACTTGTGATTGATTATACCAGGGTGTTTTGAAATTCATTTAAGGTAATTTTTTTGGCAATATTAACTTACGTTAACCTTCGAGCGCTGGAGCAATGTAAATTAAAAAGGCGGTGTAAGTGGAAGGTTAACATAATTATCAACTTAAATCAATTTTACTATAAGACAAAATATACCTCTCAGGTTATCAGATACGGTAAATTGTACTACTGTTGGCAGAATACGATATATTATTAAAAAAAAAACAATTTTGTGCAAGTTAATTAATTAAAAAAAAAATGTCTGCTAATTCAGAATTTTAAGAAAGATAAATAGCTATAAATTATAACAAAAGGCTTTTGATTTGCTTATTTACATTTCCGTTTTTCTCACTTGTGTGGATTTTGTGTTTTGATTTTCTATTTTTCTGGCTTGAAGATTACCTTGGTTGTGTCTTGACATCTGCAGCTTAGGTCGTTTTGTACGCTTGCTATTTTCAGCAATTATTTTATTATTTCCATTGATTTTCTTTTTAAACTCATAATATTTAATGAAAGGAAAACTCACCGAGAACGGGTACAACGTGTTGATGATGAAAAGTCAAATACTGCAAAAGCAATAGCGACGAAAGTACATACACGAACAAAATAAAATAGTATCCCATCAGGGAAAACACCTTATCTCTTTTCCGTAACGACAGATACACTCTTTAAATTCATTTTAACTTAATTTCTCTGGTGTTCAATTTTTGTTCGGTTGTGCAGTTGCCATGATTGGACCAGAAAAAGATCATCACAAATTGTTGTACCTCTCCCAAGTACCGCTGGTATGTATGAAAAAATGGGTAAAGTATTATACTATTTAAAATATCAAGACAGAAAAATTGCTACTTTATTTTTTTTACTAATTTTTTTATTATTTTTCCTTGATTCATGTATTTCGCCTTCAACTAAATTATTCTTTCAAATTATTTCCTAGAAAATGCAGATTGTACCACTGATTGAATCTGTGTGATTCATTCAGTTGATTCATCTGACGTGAAAGTAGACTTTTTCTCGTAAAAAGTAGTCTCTAGTCTGTTAAAGATAATCTATTTTTCCTTAACCTCTATATAAAATCGATCTTATTATACAACAAAGTAATTTTCCGCAAAGGTCTTAATAACATTCACTTTCCTAAAGGTAAGCCAGATCGGTAAGTAGACGGTAGTTTATAGCTGTATGATTTTATCCATTTTCATCGTTATATATTTGCCTTTTTCTTGTTTCTGCCATTGTAATAACCAGGAGAGCAGATGTCATGTATTATCAATTATCACATCAAGAAATTGCAGCTTCATAAAAGATTTGTATTCGTAGAGGTGATTTTATTTCTTTATGATAGATGTTATTTGATTGGTAATATTAGATTATTAGACTATTAGAACAATTTTTTGGAATTTGAATTTGTTTAGAAAATTGTCTTGCATGTCGGTTTATGTTAATGTGGAGCTAAACTATTTCCGTAGTTTGAAAGCATGATTTTTGAGAATTTTTATGCTAGATTAGAACAAAATGGTTATTCAAATTTGTAATTTAAAGAGTAAATGATATCTTTGTCATAACTATTAGGAACGCATTAACAATAAATTGGCATGTTGTAACTTTTGCAACCACTAAGTAGGTAGCGTACTATTATAAAAAGCTTAATATATCAGTAGAGAGTAAAATAAATTTTTCACATTACTAGTGCCTATTGATCATAAGAATCATATCACAATTAATCAATGCCTACAAAATTTGAATAAACCAAACGCAAGTTGTAGATTAACTATATATTGAAATTTAAATTTGTTTAAATTCATCATTATCACCTCTACTTCAGCACTGCAGCATTACGCAATCTCAAATAATTTTCTGTATTTGTCCCCCTAACTTAGAACACAAATTATTCGTTTTAAGGTGAGAGAAAGGTCTGTAAAATCCGTTCCTATGACATCAAGAACAGCCAGAACGCCAGATTCGCAGTCAGATACCGAAGGAACTGGGTTTAAGACGCCGAAGAGGCCATACAGGACCAATTTGACACCGGGCGGTTCAAGGCCGAGCTCACAGCCCGCTTCAAGAGCAGGAAGTAGACCCGGAAGTAAAGCGCCCTCTAGGCACGGATCCAATCTATCCCTTGACAGTACAGGTAAGAAACATTTTTTTAAAATAATTATTAGTCTACATTATGTAAAAAACATAATGGATTATTACGTACTGTAATAAGATTGAGATAAAATCTTTGGAACTTCTTACCTTCGTATTGCTTCTCACCAAAGGCTATGCTCTGTTGCTTAAATTATTTTCTACATATGAAACAACTTTTATGAAGTATTTGCATTCTGAAAGCAATAGACAATCGCCAACCAGTAAACCAGCACTTTTTGTTATCATGTTTTTTATTCAGTTAATCTTTATTTAGCAAAATTTGTTCATTTCATTTTATTCATACAGAATGTCCTGCAGTCAAATGCTCAAACTTAAGGTTGTTAATGAGCTTTGGTCCGGAAATGCTGGCCGGCTTTGATACGGGCACCAGTTCTATCTCGGAAAGCATAAGAGATATAGAGTCGCTTAAATGGCGGAAGAGTTGCTTATTTTAGAGACTAATAAAATGCTTCTGAAGATACGCAAAAGAAACCGAAAAGCCGGTGATTTATCTTTTTTGACACAGTGCCTGGAGTTTTGAAAATATGAAAAAAGTGGATGTATTGAGATTCTTTTTTGTTTTAAAATAATTTGGCTAAATGTTTCTGTAATCAGATTTACGATACAACGTTTCGACTCTGAACCTTACTTTTTTAAATATGGCCTTGTTATCTTTTTACATTTCTACCGTGTTTTTCTACACTAAATACGATGGCAATAATATTTTTTTTATATTTTTTTTCACGCTGCTTACACAGCGGATAAAAATAGAATGTTTAGCTAATTTTGCAACTCTTATATAAGGTCACATAATGCCTATCTTTTAATTGTGAAAAAATAATCTAACACTTCTGAATTATAAATGAAACAATTGAATGCCTGCGGTATTTTTTAATGAACTGAAAATAACTGTTTCATTACTGATTAAATTAAATTAAAAGATTAAAATTAAACAAAAATGAAGTTTATAAAACAAATTTAATGTGTCCACCATTTTGAAATAAACATAGTTGAAGACGTCTTGCTATAGCGTCAGACAGATTGAATGTTATTTGTAAATTATTTCGTAATATTCTGCAAAAGTTCTGTACTTTAGTGATCAAATATACAAAGAATTTATAAATAACATGTTTAAAGGAACTGTGAAGCATTTTTTTTATCCAGAACTGTATTTAAAGAAGTAAGATTCGTCATGGCGGAAACTTATAGCCAAGTTATTTTATAATAAACTTTTATTTTAATTTTTTTATATTTTTAAAACCCGGCGCTCTGTATGAATAACAGAAAAATATCGGTTTTTAGTTACTTTCGTGTATCTTCGGAACCGTTCAGAAATCGTTATTTTTTTATGTACACATTTTATTAGTCTTTTTACTTATTTAACCGATTCTATATTTCCTATACTTCCTGAGATTGCAATAGTATCCTTATCAAAGCCACCAGTATATCAGAACAGTTCATTTGCGAATCAAGATTCATTAATTCATTTCAATGAAGGGCTGCGCACTGGTTCGCTTGTTTTCCGATGCGATCCGATTTGAACCAGTGCGTGGCCTAATTAGAAAATATCGTATTTTATTTACCACATTCAAATTATCTATCGCACTATTATTACAACCTAAACTAATTGGGAACTATTTCAACACTTCAATCATCATTAATTTTACCTAACTATGGACAAAAGATCAGCCCATAAATTCTTATTAGAATTATACTAAAAGGCTGGGGACTAGAAGTGGTTAAGCTTGGGAACATTTACCCTATTAGTGACCTACGGAGAATAGCGAAATAGAAAGAGATCATACAGAAAGATTGCAGTAGAATTATATTAATCCAAGTCATATCATTTCATTTAAAATAAGAAACTTGCTGTCGATTTTCGGTATAACTAAACGTTCCCGAAAGTTAAAAATATTTTTAAATGATTCTTCAAGTGGGGTTTTGGTATTAATTTTTTGTCGCATTAATCTAACTGAAATAAGTCGCGAGATAAAAACAGAACAAGTGACCTGAAACACCCTGTACAGTGACCGGCATAAAGTTAGCAACATATGGAAAACCTTTTTATTGTTAAAATATTGAAGCTTTTCTTAGGGGAAATAGTAGAATCAGTAGAAATCCAAAATTAACAGATGTCACGTGGCCATTAGTATGGCGGTAAATTTAAAACGTGTGCAGTGAATCGGCAAAAAGCTATAGCTTTGTTCGTGGAGCACATCAAACACAATCGCAGATCAGTTAGACGTAATTTGATTGGTCGAAAGAAATTCGCAACTTCAATCCAAGTCATTTGATTGGGTCTGACTGGTTTGTGATTGCTCTTCGAGCAAAGCTAATATGACAGGATATCCAAAAAAGCTACTTAAAAAGTTGCTCAGAATTCAAAATTCAATTTTTAAGTCATGTGTAAATTTTTGTAGAAACATATTTAAAAAACTTTTGAAATGACAATTTTTTCCAAATATTTTTTAATGAATTACATACTTTCTATTTCCGTCGGTTTTAGTATTAGCATTGATGGTATTAGTAGCTCAGCCGAAGTAAAATTTTTGAAATTAATTAGTACTTAAAACAATTGTCGGTTCTTGCTTAACTGACCGAGTTAAAAATAAAAAGTAGATTTTTCAGTCTGGCACTTGCCGTTGCAAGGGACTGTGTGTAGGAGAAATAAATAAATTTTAAATTCCCAAATAAACAATGAAGGAAAAATTCTGTTTTTGTTATTACATTATTTATTTGGTGATGTATGATTGCATTTGTTATAAAAAATAGTTAATTGGAAGACATAAGAGTTCCGGAGTATTTAAATGATATACAAACTCCGGTTAGATTGGCTCACTTCTTTAATTAAGTACTTAAATATATGTCATATTTTTACTGACGTTTCGATGGTTTTAGCTTTTTTTTACCGTCTTTTTTCAAGTTATTTTTTTGTAATTAACAATCGTTCCGACTAACGTCGTTACAATTAAAAATCGCAAAAAAATAACTGAAAAGGATGGGAAAAAACAAAGCCATCGAAACATCAGTAAAAATATCACATATAGGTATTTGAGTATTTAATAAAATAAGTGCACTACCTCAGGAGATTTATCGCAAATTTAACATTTGATTGGCCGAGATTATCCAAGCTTTTTAAATAATATCTTACAAAAAGTTAGCAGAGAATTTAATATATCTCAATCAGATTTACGAAATAAACTTTATTCGGTTAAACCACACTTTTCTCTGTTATATTTTTAGATGACGGAACGCCATCTAGAATACCCCGAAGGACAGGAATCAGCCGAACGGGTACATCAACACCTAGGCGGACGAATGTAGCAAACGGTACCTCCAGTTCAAGACCTAGGACACCGACAGGGTTAATATCACCAGCAAGTCCAGCGATGAGGTAATTTCGTATTTATTAAACGCCGCTTCTAGCGCCATAATTCATCATTCAACACGCACGAGTCACATTTTAAAATCAACAATGTCGAATTTATTAATCGCATCGTATTCATAACTAATACTTATATATGAGTATGTGAATATATGCATATATATCATGTTGTCATGTCATTTGTTGTAAAAATAACAAACATATTTACATTAGTCGCATTACTAATCGAGCATGTTCTAACATTGCTAGATCATCCGCCATACCAAGAGCATCAAGCATACCGACATTAACAAGCTTATCAATGCCCAGGTAAATACAACATATTGTTAATATCACACCATTTATCATGTAATCTTAAGTTGAACGTTGTGGTATTTTATTTATCATGAAATTTCAACTTCACCCATTCAAAACAATAAAAAAAAAATGATGCAGATGAACAATCACATCCTAATCTTTGGTTGATATGAATAGGTCTAGAATTCCTGTCTATAAAGGACAGACCCAAACTAACGACACTGACCCGGAATCCCCTTCAACTTCAAGTTCTTGCTCTTACACGTATTCGTCTGGGTAATTTTAGAATTCTTACTGCATGGAGTGCCGATGTTTTGATTTTTATTTTCGACTTTTAAGTACTTTTGTTGGCTAATATATAAAATGAATAACAAACTACTAATAAATAAGATGTTATGTATAATTTTTGATTAAGAAGGTTATTTTTTAGTGAGACAGCTACCAATTAAGGTTCATTATGCTCTGGATTATATTCTTTGTCAAAAATTATATTAAAAACAGCTTGATTCCGAATAAAGGCTTTAGCCTACAATAAATTTACTATTACATCACTACCTAATTAATTTAAGAGGGTTACTACCGTTTTACTGCCATAAACTGACCATTTTATTTAAAATTTTATTCCTTCTATTCAATAGATTTTGTTTTTGTTAGTCTCCTTTTATTCAAAAGTGTTTGTGAACTCTATAATGGTGCTATTATCATACGTTAAAACGTTGGCATTTTTTTAAGTAGCGTTTTTTGTAAACTAGTCGGCAGATTTCACTAATTCTATTTTCGTCCTATTTCTCTAAACTACTTTTGTATTTATAGATTGTGATTTTTTAATACATTTAATAGTTAATTATTTTATCAATTTCTTTTCAAGTTAACGGTCATATTTCTGAGTCTTTTATCAACTTTGGTTTTGTCTTTCTCTGAATCTGATAGATCACATACTGTTTTAAGAAAAAACGTTCCTAAATGTGAAAAAAACGACATTTTTCAGGAGAACCGTTTTTGTGCGGGTTCATATTTCGCCGATTTTTTTATGTTTGCTTTTACGCCATCAATTGAATAGCAGTAGATAATACTTTTTCTTCTTTGTGTGTTTCTGTCCCGAACTTGTTTCAATTTCTTTCTTGTTACGTGATATTAGCGGAAATTAAATTATTCAATTCGATAATTAAAAAAAAATTAAAATTTATTGGGACGTTTCGCCAAAATGAACTTTGGCTTTCTCAAACTGTGATGGTACTTAAAATGCATTTCATCTAAATAGTTTTATTAGTTAATATATCTTAGTTGTAATTTATCACAGTTTGAGAAAATCAAACTGCACTAATAAATATATTTTTTTTATTCTCGAATTGAAGATTATAATTTTCACTAAAACCACAAAACAAGAAAGAAAACTTGGATAGTATTCTTAGTGTAGAACATTACCAGATAAGGACTTGGGGGAAAGCCACTCCAGCAAGAGTAAGCTTCAGTAAAGACACAACGGTGTTTCAGGCCGAGGTTGCTGCAATTCATCGTTTTGTCAGAAAAATAGAAAGATGAATCGAGTTAGGTAAAAGCATCGCTATCTTCTCTGACACTCTTTATTTATGAAAACTAAATTATTACAAATCATCCCAACCCCGTGCTCCACCTAAAAAAAGGTACTATCACGAGGCTACCTATTCTAAGTACTACATGTGTTCCATAACAATTGAAATGTTCCTACTCTAACTAGATAATTTCCTATGATTCTTAATAACAAAAATGTAATACAGCAGCCTCGCGACCATATGAATACTACTTTTATGAAATGATGAAATATGTGAAATGTTATTAGTTCACATAATCGCGAGTCTACCGTAAATCGGTCAGCTATCAGTTATTATTAAATGCGCCCAAGGAACGACTTTCGTTATCTCCCAGCATTCGCCAAGGTCACTGATTATATATAATATACTTATATAAAATCGATGGCCACGAGAGTAAGGGAAAACCATGGCAAAAACCTTACTCTATCTTCTCTGACAGTCAGTCCACACTTAAAGCGATTAATTCCGCAAGTGTTGACTCTAAGCAGATTTGGGACTATGTAAACGCCCTGGATGAGGTGGGTACTCAAAGGAAATTAAGACTGACCTGGATTCCTGGCAGAATTGGGCATTAATCGATTAAATTTTTAGTCAATTAAATTCCGGATTAAATCGTTAATCGGAGATTTAATCGAAGTTAATTTAATTTGAAATTAAGTTAATTGTTTCTTGACAAGTTATTATGTAATTATCAGCTACTTAATCGTTAATTTTTCATCGGAAATGTATTAAATCTGAGTTTTATTTTTTCCTATTGTATAGAACTCGATATTAAACCGTAATTGTGGTAAGACGGTTGCAAGCTGCAGTAGTCAACAAAGAGCGTACGTGGTAGACCGTATCATATACTGCTCCTACCAAAAAAAGTTAACGATCTACACGAAAATATCTGCGGCAAGTACATTTAGGACGAGCTGTAACTTTTACTATGGCCATTGAATAAAAGAATACAATATATTAAGGACACAATCACCTACGTATTCTTTTTAATAATCCGAAAAAGGCAGATTCATATTCCATACGATCTACCATCTACGATGTTTATTGCGGCTTGCGACCATCTTGCCACAATTACGATTTAGTGTCGAACAGAAATACGATTCCATAACAATGAAACTCAGATTTAGTCCGTTTTAAATTAAAATTAACTAATAATTACATATTTAATTGTCAACTAACAATTAATTTATTTCGATTAAATCCCGCTTGATAATTTTAATCTGGAATTTAATTGATTAAAAAATTTAATTGAATATCCAGCTCTGAGAGTGTGTAACTAAAAAAATAACGATTGAATTAATTAATTCGGCCAGATTAAAAATTTAATCAATTTCAATTTTAATCAGTCACTTCAACAATTAATTGTTTTTTTTTTTTAATTTCAATTACGATTAATTAATTTGATTGAATGTTGCCCAACTCTGATTCCCAGCCATTTGGGCGTGAAGAAAAATGAGAGCCGCTAGATGATGCTACTTGCAAATTCTGCCAAAAGGAAGAAGAAACACCAGTTCATGTGCTATGCTAATACGACGGCCTGGTGAGGACAAGATTTCTAGTAATGGACGGGGAGAACCTCACAGTTAACAGCTGCACAAAAGACTCACTCTCAAGGATGATAGGCCTACTTAACAAGGCCAAATTAGAGAGCGTTTTTTAGGAAAAAGAGAATCACAATAGATCTAAAGAAGGTGGCGGTGAAGCAGGTCTGTAGGCCACCTCAATCCTATAATAATCTAGGACATTTGTACTTACTTCCCACTTTCATAGGTTCACTTTTTCTACCCTTCTTAAGTGCTGCTTTCCAAATTTCAATAATTTATTAGAATTTATTATTTTTTAAAATCAACACCATTAAAGGAAGGAAAGATTAAGTTATGTGTTAAAATTTAAGAGAATGAAATTAACTTTTCGGCCGAAAAACGGAAGTGACCCCTCAATCAAATTTTCCAGCCCAATTGACCTTTTAATAAGAATCATTCTGTACTATATTCAAATAATTTAAGTATAATATTATCTTAATTGTTTACTCACTAACAAGCTTTCGATCGTTGCCTTCGGATGGAAAATCGAAAATACCTGTGAGGAACAGGTAATGATTATACAACGGCATTGTTAGATGTTGCAAGACCAACTTTTTGTTACGATTTTTAGTATTTATAATCTATATATATCTTTTTTTTAATCTAGATGTGATTGTTGTTCGGAAGCATGTTATATACTTGTGCATATACGTCTTTAAGAGATTATTAACTAATCACTAACTATTTTGCATGTGTGTCTTTCCGATCAGGTCTGTTGGAAAAACTCGTACAACAACCCCTAACGCCCCAAATCTACGGACAGCGTCTAGGTAACTAACTGTAACAGTACTAGATCCCCCTAAATGTAGTTAGATAGAAGCGTAAAAAGTCTAAATTCCCCCAAAATTTATAATTATCCAAAATTTTAGTAGGTAATGGAGAATGAGATGCATTATATTTGTGTAATTGGTGATACTAGTATTGAACTTAACAGTAGCTTGGTAGTAAAGAAAAATATGACGTGAACACAATTTTTACGGGATATATTGTAAATATCGGGCTTTATTGAATAAAATAAATGAAAAGAATTTAGGTCTTTAGTTCTTTACTAGCAAGCTACACGGAAGCTTTTTTTCTCTTGCTGTGTGAGCTGACAAAATTCGATGAAATTAAAGGAACAAAAATAAAATATACCACAATCATGGCTATCATAGTACATTAATTATACGCAATAGTAGTAGATAAGTAATATAAAATTTATTTAACCTGATCAGCTATTGCTTGTTGCTTTAAGATTTTTGTACAGTACCTTGCTCTGCTAATGTAAACGACCACGGTTGTTCTTCAGAATAATTATGAAAACCAAAGTGTAATGTAATTTCATTTACTGCATATTCAGTATATACTCTCCATTATTGTCTTTCTAGACCTTTTTTTTAGCTTTTTATTGCTTTGGCTGTACATACATACGACTTTAAAGTTCAAATCTCGTCAAATTTGAGAGGTTTATATCAAGTTTGGCTATTATTATTATCATTTGAATTTATAACGGCTTGCTTAGTATATAAACATTTACATACCTAGCTAACTTAACAACGTTATGTGTCGGGAAAACCATATCCGATTTAATAGGTAAAATTTTATTGGTTTGTTGATTTATGGTTTTTATTTTATTGTGATAATAGAGTTATAATTAATTTAAAGGAATGACCAAATTTGCACCGGCGAAAATGTTGATATAACCACAGAGTTCCGTAGAAGGGCGAAACACTGACAAAAGGAAATTAAATTTCACGGGCAATGACATGCGCAATCCGTTCATAACGTACACTTTGTGTTAGGACACCCGTTTGCGAAACATCAGTTACTAATTTTCGTTCGTCGGACATGTGATAATATGCACTCTTTCCTTATGGAAATGAGTTCTACCCAAATTATTAGGTTTTCCGTGCTGTCTTTAACATTCTTCAAAAATTGATTTTAAAACCAGCCAAACTTTATTAAGCTAGTGATTTTTGTTTACAGTGCTGTATATGACTTAAATATAGAGCAACTACTTCTCATCCACCGTCACAAACCATTTTGTTTCTTTCATTATATCATCTTCATTTAAAAAAAGGCGTCCATTCTATGCCTCTTCTTAATCATTTTTTTAACGATTTCAAAAGCATATACATATACTGTAATCGTCAAAATTTAACTAGAGTATAGGAAAGAGTACGCCGCCTTAAAATAAAAACAGACATATAGTCGTGTTTCCCACCACATGCCTAACGCCCAATATCGTTTCAACATTGGCATCTGTGCGTATTGCAATGTCATTTTACGCATAGTATAAGATCCCCCTGTGACATCAACCAAGTGAGATGCCTCTGTAGTTACCACAGTCGGCTTTAACTCCTTTCGTCGGAATTGAGCATATCAGGGCGTTTCTCCATTGAAGTGGCACCCTTTCCTCGTACCACATTCGCTTTATCAAGGTGCTAATCCTTTCTTTCATTTTGTTGCCAACATATTTTAGGACTTCTATGGGACTACTATTTTCGCCTGCACTTTTGTTATTTCTTTGTTTTAGACATTCTTCTTCTATCTCTTGCTCTGTTGGCTATTCTATTTCCGTCCGTTCGTCATCGTCTGGTACTCCTAGATCCTGACTATGTTCTTCACAATTCTCAATGTTAAGGACTTCATCAAAGTATTCTACCCATCTGTTTAATTTTCTTCGACATTTTGGTAGAAGATTCTGATTTCTTAGTTTCCGTATCTACGTAATGCTATTGTTCTTGTTAACAAGCGTTCTTAGCTATGTTTCTTAATTCACCCTGTCTTTTTTCAATTTTTCTCAATTAATCGGTCCATGAGTTCTAATTTTGTCAGATTTGTTCCTCTGTTGCTTTTCCAGACTTTTCTGTGAACTAATCTCTCTTTTTTTTGGATCGCCCATGTTGTAAGCTCTCTTGAATTGCTTTCTCTATTTATTCCCAATCCTTCTGGATAGCTCCTTCTTGCATAGTAGTACTCAATTTGTTATTTAATTCTTCTTCTATTTTCTTTATCATATTTTCGTTGGAAAGTTCCTCCGTGTAATACCGCTATATTCTTTTTTTTTTTTTTGTCTTGGCTTTGTAGCAAATGATCGGAGTTTACGTCTGGCGTCCCTGAAGGTTCGTATATCTGTAATATTTTGGATTTTTTGGATTGGCGGAATTAATACGGATAAATGCTTAATTTTACGAAATTCTTTGGCTATAGTCAACAAATACGCCGCATACTTTAGCCACTGCCTTAATGTAAAGAAAGCAGCTAGTGATCTATCAGGAATAACTTCTGTAGTAATAATAAAAAAAGAACTACACTTACTTTAATTATTAATTGAGCCTGACAAAGCGCCTATTTATTTAGATAGAAAAAAAAAACCTCGAATACTTGGCGTGCGTTTATTCAAAACTATTATTTGATATTTCGTTTTCTAACTAACTTCCTGCTTATAGAACTAGGACACCATCCGGATCAAACACCCCAGTACCTCCCGGAACACAAACGGCGACCTCCAGGTTGCTACGAAATAGGACTCCGAAGGACTCTGAGACACCTTCAACGAAGAAGACGACAACAACTAAAGAACCTTTCCGCCTTTAAACCTAACTGATTAACTAACACTATAATAGTTACGAGAGAAGATGAGTCCTCAATGACGCAAATTGATCGAAATAGAAAGAATGAAGAATATATTATACATAATATATATATCGAAAAAAAAAATGAAAACGCTTTAATTTATGATAACTTGGAACTGCGCATATTTTTATAGGAAATCCGAAAACTGCGCGATACCTACTTACTGTTATGTATTATTATCATTATTATTATACTAAACGAAGAAATAGGTGATAAACGAAAATTGTACAGTTGTTAAAAAGATCGCCAGCTTTTTAATAATTTTACAATTTGCGAGTTTACTTTATTCCTGAATTCTTTAATAATGAAAATAGCTTTATTGTTACCCGCTGCTATAATCATGGTATTATATACATGTACACACACTACGCAATATTCTATAAAAAAGACAAATATTGGATTTCCTTCAAACTATAAGGAAGCACGCCAGTTGCCATATTATATAAAAAAAAAAACCAATATTCCTCCTCTCCCCACCCTAAGAGTTTTTTCCAAAATTACAAAGTTGTGATTTAAAGAAGAAGTGTTGTGAATCTAGTTTACTTTTTATTACAATTTTTTTTTAAATGTCAATATTCGAATTTTTGTATTGGCACGGGACCATATTGTTTAATTTAATATTCTTTTGTTCTTGGTACTAATCTTTAATTATGTATTAATATTAATAATATTAAACAAAATAATGTTTCTTTTCTACACATTTTTAATGCGTGAGAAATAAAAGAATTGGTGGGAAATAAAACGGGAAGAAAATGTTATGTTAGAACATAATATGTCTATAAATAATATTAATGCAATATTGTTATGTTATGCAACCCGAATCCATATTTAGTTACGTATTCTTTGTTTAGGGACATGTGAAAGTTATTTAAATTTGTATTATTATTATTTTTCTTTAAAAGAATTAAGCAAATGTAAATTACAAAAAAAAAGAACTAATGATGGAAATGAATGATGATCACAATTAATAAAGCTAAATTGTTTATAATTCGCCAGTTATAAACAGTTTGGCGATCGAGTCATATATTTATAAATACTATACATATATATTATTTTAATTTGCTTGTATTATTTAAATAAAACTAATTTTTTAATAATCTTTGTTTTTTTTATATGTATATATTGTTAGAATTATAAGTCATTAAACACAATATTTTAAATTGTAACGTTCTTTTACCTCCACTCAATTTCTCGTATTCGTTTCTTTTTCACGGTATCTATCGCAGGCGCGTCAGTCAGACTGTGTGACTGTTGCGACAGCGGAGCCGTTCTTTCTCTTTTCCTTATGTAAACAAATAATCTCATGAAACCTAATATTGCTCGCTAACATCTTACCCATTAGCCGGTAGATTTATGGAGGTGCAGAAATAATAATGGTATGTGTGACCCAAAAGATTATCAAACAGCAACAAATAATGCACTGAGGTCTAATACCAATAATACAACGTCTAACTAAATAGGCAAAGAATTTATTAGACATGTATGAACATATTCTACGTGATGAGAAAAAAATATTTTCAAGCGCTAACACGGCCAATCCTGACCAGAACTTCGCTCTCGAAGTTCGCTCGTACTCTAAGCTACCTCCATGCGAGCCAGATCGCCGGTAGTCGATTTAAATCCGACTGCATCATCGTCAGTCAATCTGTAAATCAAAACACAGAGTCTTCTCTCTTTTCCTGCACATAAGACGCGTAGTCTACAGCATTAATCAAGTGTGTAAAGCGTAAAAACTTTCAACACACACACAAAGCATCTGGGCTTTCATTTACCATAAGTGCAAAGCGTAAAAGCTTTCAACACATATACAAAGCATCTGGGCTTTCACTTACCACAAGTGCAAAGCGTAAAAGCTTTCAACACATATACAAAGCATCTGGGCTTTCACTTACCACAAGTGCAAAGCGTAAAAGCTTTCAACACATATACAAAGCATCTGGGCTTTCACTTACCATATGTGCAAAGCGTAAAAGCTTTCAACACATATACAAAGCATCTGGGCTTTCAACACATATACAAAGCATCTGGGCTTTCAACACATATACAAAGCATCTGGGCTTTCACTTACCATATGTGCAAAGCGTAAAAGCTTTCAACACATATACAAAGCATCTGGGCTTTCAACACATATACAAAGCATCTGGGCTTTCACTTACCATATGTGCAAAGCGTAAAAGCTTTCAACACATATACAAAGCATCTGGGCTTTCACTTACCATACGTGCAAAGCGTAAAAGCTTTCAACACATATACAAAGCATCTGGGCTTTCACTTACCACAAGTGCAAAGCGTAAAAGCTTTCAACACATATACAAAGCATCTGGCTTTCACTTACCATATGTGCAAAGCGTAAAACTTTCAACACATATACAAAGCATCTGGCTTTCAACACATATACAAGCATCTGGGCTTTCAACACATATACAAAGCATCTGGGCTTTCACTTACCATATGTGCAAAGCGTAAAAGCTTTCAACACATATACAAAACATCTGGGCTTTCAACACATATACAAAGCATCTGGGCTTTCAACACACATTCAGTTTTTTTTTTTACTTACTCAGAGTTAAGCCCCAGTTGTTCCAATAAATCGGGCATATCCAGGGAGAAGGACCAATCATTAGGCCACGATCTCAGCTGTTCTTTGGACGCTTTCGTAATCAGCAATTTTCCCACCCTCCGAATTTCGTATCTGCCTTCTGGGGTAATACCAATGACCTCGAATGGACCTTGGAACTCATATTTAAGTTTACCCCTATGCATCTTTTCATCCCGGTGCATCAAAACAAAACTGCCTACTGCGAACTGCATGTTTAGCGAAAGCTTTTTATTGTTTGCTAAGTCAAGTCGTTCTTTTACTCGCTGACGGTCTAACTTCAAATTGCGAATTGGTTGCAAATCCGTTTCAAGATGTCGTAATAAACTCTGTATGAGAGGTGTGGCTTCTTCAACATCAATCAGTAGTTGTAGCGGAGATATCTTGGTGGATTTGTGCACTATGGAATTCAGGACCAATTGGATTTTCCATAACCCACTCGCCCATTCTGACGTTATACTAGTTTCTATGCGAAGTAAATTCATTATAGTTCGCATGTACCTTTCCACTTGGCCATTTGATCGATGTATATCGGGTGTAGTATAATGGTAATTAATTCCAAGCGAATCCAAATATGCTGGTATACTCAGGTTTTTAATTTTTTTTTTCCAGCGTCCATGATCAATTGCTTCGGGGTACCGAACAGAGAGATAAATAATTGGAATGCATTTTTTTGTTTCTTCAGCTTGCACTGTCTTTAGAGGTTGCAACATGCAGTACTTAGTAAAAGCATCTATTATAACCAGGACATTTAGTAGGGCTTCAACTTTGCGCGTACCAGGCCTAATTCCGTCGGCTGATGTTTCACGGCCCAAATATTCAATTTCATTTTGCAAAAAATTACATTTGTTGACATGTAATGAAAACCCGTCTTTCAGTAACGCTGAAAGAACGTCCTCCCAACCTTTCAGACCTTCTTCCACTGTTTTGGAAGGTATTAATATGTCATCCAGGTATACCAAGGCAGTCGTTTGCTTTAATTTGCCTAATGCCTTGTTGACGGCGCGTTGAAAGACAGCTGGAGCATTTGCTAACCCAAATGGCATCCGCAAATACTCAAAATGCCCATCAGGTGTCACAAACGCTGTTTTGTGGATGGACTCAGACTCTATTTGTATGTGGTGAAATCCGGCGGACATATCCAAGGAGGTAAAGAATCTCCCCTTTCCTAGACGATCAAGCTGGTCTTCGATTAAGGGTAAAGGGTATCGATCTTTAACAGTGTGAGAATTTAGTTCGCGATAATCTACACACATTCTATAACTTCCTTCTTTTTTCCGAACCAATAGTATTGGACTGGCAAAAGGTGATTCGCTCTCACGAATTATTTCATTTTTTAAAAGATCATCAACGATATCTTGTACTGCTTTTCGCTCATTCAGTGAAAGTCTGTAAGGTGTTCTGTTAACGACATATTCATCTCGTAAACGTATTTGAAGCATCGTATCTTTACCGCAGGGACTGCATATCCCGATGCAAATATTGTCGGAAGGCGAGAACGTACAGCCAAAAGCTGAGCACGATAATTATCGGGTATATCGATAACATTTTCAATGCTACTATCTGCCAGAACTCTCCGTATTCGCGGATTTTCTCTGCGTATTACTCTAGTTCCATCCTGGCTAGTAATGGAAACGAGCTCTAGATCTTCGAACAAATTACGTCCAATAATAACATCATAATCGAGAAAACCGTCTGGTACAATAGCAAAGGTTAATTTAGTGATCTTCCCACAAATTTCTACGGTGGCGCAGAATTCTTGGTTTACAATGGCGTTTCCAGGTAAAATTCCACATAGCGTTAATGACAAGATTTCACCTTATCTTTAAATCGATGGGCGTGTTTTTCAGACATGAGGGATATATCGGCACCGGTATCGATAATCCCCAAATAACAATAGCCATCGATGTGAATTTCGTTTGGTTTATTAGCGGCGCCCGTGCTACAGATATTAACTGATTTTCGTTTTTCTATCGCTTTCCGAGTATAGCAAGATTCGGTGTGATGCCCCGGTTTAGCGCAAAAATCGCATGTATTCGACATTCCGGGTTTCGGGCTAGGCGACTGTGACTGTTCGGGTAATTTTTTTTCGCTTTTCTCGTACGCACGTTTAACCGAACAGTGTTTTTGAACATGACCTCTTTTCCCGCAATTATAGCACCTTGTATTAGAATATCTGACGTCGCCATAATCATTACTTTTAAAACGTTTCTTTGGTGGCTGGCCGTCAATGAGCCTAGATGGGTTCTCTCGTATAGCTTGCTTCGATAAGGGACGTAAAAACGCGATTAATTCCGAGATTATCTTAAAATTGCAGTTATACGCGTTAGTACGAACATCCTGCTCGCGAATTCCGTGAATTATTACCTCAATTAAATCAGAGTCCGTCCATTGTGTTCGCAAATTTTTCAACAATGCAATTTTGCACATATGCATCATATGTGTTGCACTGATCCGAATTAAAGGTAGAAGCTTCATGCAAACGCTTACCTAAGTTCTTTTTTAACGGAAATGCTTCCAAAAAATCTCTTTTGAAATTCTCCCAATCTCTAACGTCCGGTACCCAGGAGCTGAACCATGTCCCAGACACGCCAGTTAATGCACGGTTCAATCTGAGTAGTATTTGCTGATCGCTCCAGGGTAATTCCTCCTTGATTCGGTTTAATTGTTCGATCCATTTTTGTGCATCCATGCCATCGGGGCGAAATATCGGTAACTCTACAGACTCGTGCATCGGATTGGTTGCACGAATAGCTTTTACCAATTCACCAAGAATTGCTTCCATGGTAGACAACAATAAATAACTCGCGTAGTAAATTTACTAACTCACTGTTATTCTTTTTATAATTTACACAAACACAAAGCACGTACACATGCAAAACACGTGGTGTATCCCACTTCTGATGTTAGAATTATAAGTCATTAAACACAATATTTTAAATTGTAACGTTCTTTTACCTCCACTCAATTTTTCGTATTCGATTCTTTTTCACGGTATCTATCGCAGGCGCGTCAGTCAGACTGTGTGACCGTTGCGACAGCGGAGCCGTTCTTTCTCTTTTCCTTATGTAAACAAATAATCTCATGAAACCTAATATTGCTCGCTAACATCTTACCCATTAGCCGGTAGATTTATGGAGGTGCAGAAATAATAATGGTATGTGTGACCCAAAAGATTATCAAACAGCAACAAATAATGCACTGAGGTCTAATACCAATAATACAACGTCTAACTAAATAGGCAAAGAATTTATTAGACATGTATGAACATATTCTACGTGATGAGAAAAAAATATTTTCAAGCGCTAACAATATATAAAATGAGGATACGACGAGTTAAACCTTTCGTTGGCGTACCAATGGCGTCCCTTTAGCAGCTAGCCCGTTCATCTAAGGAAAAGCATAACTCTCGTTAGATTTTACACGAATTATTTTTCGCATAATAAGTTGATTATTAAATTAGTTAAAATCAAATTATTGAACCTTGAGTGTAGATACAAAATAGTTTTGTTGATAACGAATACGATGATCTACGCTGTAGGCAGTTGATGGATTGATTGACAATCGATTCTTTCCCAGACTGGAAGCCGCAAATAAATAGTGTTATTTCGAAATTAAATTCTGCTGTTCTTTTTGTACTAATTAGATAATTGATTAAAAAAAAAAAGATGTTAATCCTGCACCATTAAATATGTTGCCTATTTTGGTGCACATTCGAATTAACGGCTAGTTTTCAAGGTAGCCAATATACATACTACACAAATATTATTTTCATGGAAAGAAATGAACAACTTGTCGTTTATAGAATCTACCCTACCATCTTAAATCACAAATTATCAGTAAAAAAATTAGTTTTTAGTTTCTGTAAAAATACAGATAAATAGACGTATAGACATTTAACCACCGAACGAATATTTTATTAGAACACACAAAAATAGCATCCAGCAGCACCCGTTGTTGCATCCCTTAAATAACAAACTCATAAACTATATCTTTACATGGTCACAGTTGACACTAATGTATCCCTCTACCTATCACAAACCATGTTTTTTTATGGGCGGTGTTGAGTACAGACAAGTGTATGAGAGAGGTCTTTACAAAAGGCAGTGACAGCACTATGTACACTAATATCCAAATAATTTTATATAGAAATAAAGATACATAATACTAATAATTAATGATTATAATAATACGGTAGCCTATCAATGCAGCTATCATGTCGTTACAATTGCTATTCCCATGATTTGATATGACAAAACGCGCTTTGTACTTATTTATGCAGACAAGCGGTGAGCCACCTCCAAATTGGCTCCGGTTTCAGACAGTTTGTGGGTCTCCGCGGAGACCTAGCGAAAAACGGTATGGTTGCTGCCCGTTGATTGGTTGATTGACTCACGCGGTAGTTAGTGATGAGCATGGTATAAATAACGCGGTGTGCTTACGCGCATACGGAAGAATTGCGGAGCAAAAATTGCGTTGCATATACTGGGTGAGTTTTTTATCTTGAGGCAACGGAATATCTCTAAAACACTGCATCAAATTAAAAAAAGATCTTAATAAGGTTTGTAATAATGTAGGGGGCTCACTGAACGGTACCGAACTCCATCCCCCACCTCACCTCTCCCTCCCTGCCCCCCTCCCCAGAGTGGGAGGGGAGGGGGGTCAACTTTGAAATCTTAAATGAGAATCCGCATTTTGTATTGCAGATTCGGATTCTACGCCATCAAGTATGTAGTTATTGTTTGAAACTTTTTTCGATTTGTAACAGATTGCGCTGTAGTCGCAAAAAACATGGTTGGTGGTGAACGTCTAGAGAAAATACACAAAAAAGAGAAGCAAGCAAACATGATTTTGTGTTTTTTTTATTTCAACATAAACTAACATTTCAAAAAGCCATGTGTTCGAAACTGTGCCCCTTCACTTCGATACATTTATTTATTCGCAATTGAATGCTATTCCAACGATACAAAACCGTACTTTATTCAGTACTTGACAAGCTTTGAATACTTACACATTGTCCGATCCCCATTTAGATTATTAATTATTAATCCAATACAATTAGTTAGTCTTTCATTTGCAACACGTAACTGTAAATATGAAATAAAAATGAATTTCAACATGAATATAAAATGCTATTCATGGAGAATTACGGTAAGCGCTGTATTTGCCGACTGAAGAAAAGCTCTTTGATATTCAAATCATCCGACAACTACTCAGATCCTCCAGTCATTCTGGGAGCCGGCGACGCTTTGTGGAAACTACGAACATAAGTGCAAAGGTAGACATACAACCTTTATTGAATTAGTTTATTGCCTGAGGATTGCTGCTAGCGTATTATCAGTGCAAAGTGACGTGATTGCATCGTAAAATAATTGAGTAAGCGGAACTTTCTTTCTTGATCTTGAAATGCAATATGCGGTTAGGATATACATCTACCAACGATATCTAAGCTACTTTGCTTTGGGTAATTTCATTTGGTTAAGGGTATTCCGTACTTAGTAGGGAGAACTTTAATTTACTAGGTTTTGCCGCTTTTGGAATCTAAACTATTTTCGATAAGCACCGTTCACATGTGATTTTATTTTAAAATCTTCTTTTCAACAAAAAATAGGAGAGATAATCAAATAATTTCAAAATTTATAAAAATTCCTTATTTAAGGTCCAAAAAAATAAAACAAATTTTCAAACCATACAACTTCAAAATTGCCTATCAAAATAACAATATTAGCAAGCTGCAAAATTGAAAAAAATAATAATCACTCATAGTCTATAAAATATATTGTCAAAATTGTAACAGTGTATCACAGGTGAGTTTTTTTATCTTGAGACAACGAAATATCTCTAAAACACTGCCTCAAATCGAAAAAAGATCTTAATAAGATTTGTTATAATGTAGAGGCTGACTGAATGGCGCCGAACTCGATGCCCCCCCTCGGTAGCACTACTTGTAGAAATTAATTAACTTTGGAACCATTATCTTTTTCTAAAGTACGTGTTTGTATAATGTATACGCTCCGCATAAATCACACTTTCTGAATATAAAATAAAATGAGAAACTTTTCGTTTGGTGACATGTAATTGTCCCAGGATTTAGTAGTAGTAATTGTGATTTATTTTTTAAAATACTTTTCCGTTCATGATTTTGTAAATGCTACCCTTTAGAGCGTTATACAGGGTATTAGGTAATCATGCGGCAAAGATTCAAGGGGTTATTCCTTGGCCTATTCTAAGCATATTTTGTCCTATGAGGATTTTTGAAAAAAACACTTTGTTTCGAAGATACAGGGCGAACAAGGTTTGCGACAGTAACAACACTTTATTATCAAAAACTACATGTAATCTACAATAATTGTTCGAAATGGCTTCCTCCAGCCTGGATACAAGCATTCAATCTTCTCGTCATTGACTGTCGAACTGTGTGTGTGTTGAATATTTGAACAGTAATGGAGGCTATGATAAAATAAAGTTCTTCGTTGCTGAATGAAAACTTCTGCTCTTTAAACAAAAAAATCGAAAATTTAAAAAAAGTGAGCGAAGAAAACATCTGTTTGTTTAAAAGTCACAAAAAAACGTCTTTAGAAATTTTATGAAATCTTTCACTTAAACTGTTAGGATTGGTTGGTAATTCGTAATAAGCTCAAATATTTTTGTAGGCGCAGTCCTTTAAGCTCATCCAAATATTGTCTTCGTTCTGGTGTTTTTCCATATATTGGTTTATATATTAGTTCAAATCAAATCTGTAACGACTTACGCCTTATTTTCGCACTTTCAGGTAACTAAATATCCTACATTAATTTCAAGGAATTAGATATGTATTTAGGCACCGTACAAAAAGAGAAACTGCCATAATACACTTTAAGAGTTTTGCAGTAGAGCTTCAACTTTAATTTTTATAATTAGTGAATTCATATCTCTGAAAATCATTGCCTCAACTTGATAATAAGTAGTGATAGCAGGTAGGTATTGTGAAATATCATAGTAGAGGATTTACTAATTATTATTTATTTTGGCCACAGAGTTCCTTGTCTTGTATTATGAAAAAAAATAATCGTTACAGGAACATTTTCTTTCTTTATATACCGTGAAATTAGAACAATTGTAATTTCTCAGTCTCTCACTAATCCAAATTACTTCATTATGACAGTTTTCTTCTATCAAGAAATAACTTTCTATAAACGAATATTTTTTTTATGTATACAAATTAGTAATTTTCGATGTGTACTATACTTTAAAATTAATACTAAAATTATGATTATTTACTGGAATATTACGTGGGAAGGTATATAAATTAAAGAAACGTTGTAAGTTGTATTTATTTCACATGTACATAATTACATATCTATATAAAAAAAAAAAACTCCTAATTAGAGTATTTACTACTAAAAACAATTTCAAACACGTCTTACCTAAATACTAATGCATAATAGACTATGCTATATAGAAACGTTTTTGGTTTGTAATCAACGGCCGCTGGTGCATATGTTACACATTGCAATCGATCGAATTTATACGAAAAAAATCATCATTAATTGTAAGAGCCTTCGTAAAACGTAAGCATGAGCCGCCGTTGTTTGTAATACTCTTTAAACTATTTATAATCTTATGAATATTTAGTAGTAATTTCTAATAAAGTCCATGCAGTCTTATATTTCATTGAACAACAATAACATAAATATTATCTAGCTATCACTACACTTAATGTGTAAAGGTCGTTTGACACTATTTATACTCACTGCAATTAGAAAACAACAAATACTTTTTTGCCTTTTAGAACCCACTATAGCGATTTTCAAAATGCAGTAAGAAAATACGACAACATATTTTAACTACCAACTAATATCTACTGACGGAATTATCAGTGTTGGAGGACAGAAATTTCCTTACCCGTTCTTGATACTCTGAATTACTTTCAGCCTTTGGTAAATAACTATTGTCTCTTCGCGGAAAATATTTTGCAAATTTCTCAGTCATATGGAAATGGTTAATGATATCTGGTGGAGAGACTTTGCTCTTCTTATTTCCTTTAGTGACTGTATTAACTTCGATTTTCCCGCCCCCATTTGGCATCACTATTTCGTCTGGATAACTGTTCTTCATTCCAGCATACGCAATCACTGTGGATATCACGGCAAATATCAACTCAAGCAACGACAAAATCAGAATGTCAATATGCAAATGGATTTTGATTTGGGGATGTTGATCCAGCGTGGCGATCTCTCGACTTACTAGCGCTATTGTGACGATGGCGCAAATAATTGAGAGTGTGGAAAGACTGGACGCCAGTAAAGACGTGATGAAGAACCATTTTATGTTCTTGTCGATGTACCAACGCTTCCAGGCTAATAACCAGCTTAATCCTGCAAATAAGCACCGACTGTCAATAGTAAAGTCGTTAATATATAAAATCTCGTTATGGAGTGCACCGTTTCTAGCACGTCATCTCTACGATTTTCGTAGGAGGTGTCCTTGGTGGTGTCTTTTCCAACAATTATTTCTTCTGGTGACACATGTAAGAAAATTAAAAGGGCGAATATTAAAGCTAATGAGCAAAATATAAGGTGAAATACGCTTAAACCGAGTACGATGGATGCGGAATATCTACGTTCTGAAGGATATAACCCTCTGGGATCTGGATTACTCTTTATTTTTACTTTATAAATATTCTCCATTGTGGTAAATAGTGATTATTCTTTAAATTATTTAATTCAATGTTGTTTATCAAATCTGTCAAATGAGCTACTTCAAATTATAAACCCACAGTTCATTTTCACTTTCCAATTTGCCCGACGACAAAGTCTTTTGTTTCACTCGCAGTGCAGTCAGAGTCTTTTGTTGCTTAACAGTCCGCAGCATTTGCTGCACGAATCGACTATTTTCTCCTTTCATAGTAATACCTCAGGCAAGCTTCGGAACATTTTCTTCCGTCCCATGTTTACGTCGTGCGTGTCGAATTGAAGTCGTTTGAATAGTTGGCGTATCTGTAAACAGAAGAAACAATCGGTAAACGTAATGTGTCAGTATGAGTTTTACTTTCACAATAACTGATGATTGTTTCGATTTATCTCGAGCTTCGCGTTGTGTTATGTGTAGAGAATGAAATATGTCGTGTTCTGTTTACATTTTAACATTTTAAGCCTATTCATGCCAAGTTTTTGTTATTAGTAAATTATGCATAAAATGTATGTCAACTTATATTGAAATTATGGTGGTTATGACCCAGTAAAATAGATTTCATTTATAGACTGAGATATTTTGTTCTAGCATTTTTTTAAATGTGAGGAAGTAGTTGTTGGTATTTCAAAAAAATATTTTACGTGTTAATATATTTTATAGGGCTTATTTTCTTAGTTTGCTTGCATGGAGCATATTTTCTTTAATTTCTACAAAATAACATGTATGTGATAGGGCGGCGGTTGATGCATGTGACCGGAAGGCGTCGGCAATGATTTAAGTTCTTCGTATGCTATCGTATGAAACAGTGGCGTAGCACAAAATCTTTGCTCCTCCTCCCACAGAATTTTATCCGAGGTCCCGTTCTACTGCTGTATATCTGCAAAATATTGCTAACATGATCTAAGGGCTCCTTAGATGTCTGGGCGGGTGTATTTTACGCCACTGGTATGAAATATGAAAATGTTATCAATATATAAGAAGGAATTCAATCATTGCCAGAGCCTTCTCGTTGGCATATGCATCAGAAGCCTCTGGTGCGGCATGATAAGTAAGTCTCTCAATCCAATAATCAAGAAATCATTTATTTTAAAACTGAAACACTCAACGAATAGTTCAAATCTAAGATGATGATTTCTAAGAGTTCAAAATTTCTTTTTAAAATTCTACTTTTAGTGAGCTTGTTCAGAAACAACCAATTTTATCGTCAAGCATTCGTTTATCGCAATCCTGGATTTATTTGCCGTGAAGATCATAAAGATCTCGGATATTTCAATAAAGAATATTACACCACACTACAACCATAACAAAACAGATACTAATAAATATAACATAATAATAATAATAAAGGAAATAGTTGAAAAATTGATAAGAAACCGCAAGGTAACATTGTTGGCAGATGTCTAAATAATGATAATTTAAACCGAAGTAACGCCAAATATTTCTAAAACGCGGATTTAATATTTTTTCAACATAAAAATGTTATGCGCCTCTGCTTGAATTAGAATACCAATTGCGCTCAAAGATGGCGCTACCTGTATAGCGGAGATCAGGTTAGATAGTTAAATTTGTCATAGAGGGTGCAATCGTACCGCAAATGTGCAACCATTTTGTGGCCCAAAAGAGGCGCCAATTTTAAATGTTTTTGCGTGGACTTGTCAATGTATCAATGTTAAAGAAAAAATACACTACTATATGTTACAAAATTTTAAAAATCCGAAAGTAATACAAATAAAACATTTTCTTATATATGTACATTAGTTAAATTAACAATAGTACACAATTAAAGTAAATAACATACATATGTTTATACAGAGTGTAAATTAAATGTTGTCACCTTTTTTAAACATAGAAAGATGATTAAAATTTAATGTAATTATCTCTAAGCCAGAAAGTTTCAACATTAAGGGAACCAAGATATAAATTTTTGAACATACCCTTAAATATTGTTTCTGTACCGCTGATATTGCAGCCGGGCCTCGGTTATTTGTTAAATAGCACGCCAACGCATTATTTGGCGACGATCAGAAGAAAATAGCGGTCTGCTTTGATGACTAAATGTATAGAAATATTAGTATGGGTTTTAAATATGAAATTACATTTAATAGCTAGAGACAAAAATACTTTTAGTTTAGTGACCTATGTTAACATTTGGTGTTATCATTTCAGAAACAGCCTGTATATATTAGTGACTTTAACCGGCGTGAAGTTAGGAATAGATATCTTGGCGATGAATATGGGCTTAAAACAACACATAATACCGTATTCTATTGAAACGATATGATTTCTATAAAAAGCCACTAGTATAATTGACCGTTTAATAATATTGATAACAAATCGCATAAATGCGCAAAAATTCTTACATCAGTACCAAAAACATATCTATTGCTATGCTGATGGTCACGAAAATTTCCAGCTTTTTTTGCAAATTTCTAACGAGTATAAAGCAGGGAACATACAGAGCGAATATAAATCTACTCCTACTTTTATAAGATTTTTTTTTTTATAAACAATTGAACTTGATATTCGACGCGAATCAGGGACACCGATTTAAAAAAAAAAAACATCTGTTGGTATGCTGATGGTCAGGAAAATTTCCAGCTTTTTTTTTTTTGCAAATTCCTAATAAGATTCTGAAGGGGATTGCGAAAGCGGATTTTCGATATCTCGATTATTAACAAATTCACATTTAGACAATTTGTTTAAATTATCGCCGTTTGTTTATTTTTCAACTACAATTAGCAAAAAAGCTGGAAATTTTGACCATCAGCCTAGCAATAGATGTTTTTGGTACTGATGTAAGAATTTTAGATGACGGAAAACTTAGCATTAAATTAATTAATATTTATCACTACCAAACGGTCAATTACTAGTGTATTTTAATAGAAACTAGAGAGGTCATATGTCGGCATGAATGAATATTTATCGGAAAAAAAGTATCTCGGGAAAAGTAACATCTGCGCAGTGCAAGTTGCATAATCGGCAACTAATTTTAGTTGCTCACCTCACCTAAGTTATAAAAATGTTTATTTCTCAAAGTATACTAAGATATTATGTAAAATATACCTATGATATAACTTAGAACGCGGAGGGTATATTTTGTGATTGTGATTAGTTTTGGTGGCAATTAGACTGCTGAGTGATAAACATGACATTTTCATTATCTCCAACATATTAAATTATGCTGTAACACCGACTGAGAAATAACTTTCATGCACCTTGCCGAAAATGTGATCTCATAAAGCAATTTCATTTCTTACCAATAGCTCTGTCTAACATCTTTGCCAGAATATTACTAAGAACTGTGCCTTAGTTAAAACTTTAGTGTTTGTGTCTGTAAGGCCTCTTTCAGATGAGGCGATTAGTTGATTCCACTAACTGAACGGACGGTTTTCAAGGAACATAGTGTTGAAGTATAAGAAGACTGGGAACCGCCTGAACCCTTTCACACGGACTCCGTGCGAAAAGGTTCACATCAGTATGCTCCTTGACAACCGTCCCTAACTAGTGGTATCAACTAATCGCCTCGTCTGAAGATATATTCTGTATATTACTCACATATTTTTTTTTATACATTGCTTCAGTCGTTCATTGTCCCAATAGTAAGACACCAAAGTGTCAACGAATAACATGTCTGTATTCAATGTAGAAATGCTTTGGCAAATATCGCGAGAATGTGCCCGGAGTATCAGTTATTCTAACTGATACTTTAATAAGCTCATATCTCGTTATATAGAGTTATATAATATCCGTTTGAAAATCTAGGCTAATTAATTGATGTAGCACAAAACCATGTAAAAAATAACTTCAATGGGATACAACCCATTCCGAAATATAAGTACTAAAGTAAAACTATAAGCAATGTTACTTAATTAAAAAGCAAAAGCGTTAAAATGTTCAGAGAAAGTAATAAATTGACTGAGAAGTTATATGAAAAGAACTCATGTAATATATAAACAATAACAAATTAATATGTAAATATGATATTTTAACGAACACTGTCTGCAATTTTTATATTTTTGATAATCGCCTTTTATGCCAGTTTAATTTTTAATTTAAGAATACATTATGTAAGTTACATTGTACTTTCCTATTTACAACGTTAATAATAAATCTACTATAATATTGTGAGATTTATAAATTTGCCAACGAAGAATTTAATCTTGTGGCATAAGAATGAGCTACTATCTCAAAAGAACTTGCTGTTATTATTAATTATAAATATTCAGTATACATTTTTAATATAAGGTTGATCTAAAACAATGCTCTAACAAATACTTCTTTCCGTTACTACTCAAACTCCTGACCGCACGCAATGAATAAAATTATTACTATTTTACTGTTATATGCGGTAGGAACCGTAGAAAGAAATAAACATAATGCATACTTCAACGCTTACTTATTTACGTGAGATAACTATCAATGGGTGTCTATTGGAGAAACTGCACCTTTGACTAATAGGTATATTTGATTAATATACAAGTTGTGTTAAAAAAGATTCTAGGAAATCTTATGTAATTCAATGTTAAAAAACAAAAAAAAAATAAACATTTTCCTAAGCATACAGCGTGGCACTAAGAGAAAAAAATGATTCATTTAAACGTTTATTATTATCAATATTGTGTGTCGAAATCTATTGAATGTGGTTGGTGATTGTGTGTATCAATAGTTCTTCAGTTCTCTATATCTGTTGGCTGGCATATTATATTTCTAACAATTAATTGTTGTTTGTTATATCGTAATGTATTTGTGTTTTACTGTAAATGTTAGTTTTTGAATTTTTATCCTTGGTGCTTGGTGATTTGACGTTTTCCTAAAACCTGAAGATCAGGAGCAGTCACCCTCAGCCGAAACATGTTGTTTTAAAAAATATAATAAATACATTCTCATGAATAAGATGACATTTATTTATACACACAATCATAAAATCAATACGTTTTTTCTGTTGTAGGAGCCGTCTGACATGGAGTTCCCGGAAACACTGTAGCCTCTTGGCTTTTAACCATTAAATTATGCCAACCATTCCAGGATCATAGTACCCTGCACTAATCTGTATAGGTCTCTGCCTGGTTGATCGAAGTAATTTTCTGGGTTCATTTTTGCCCTGGTCTTCTTGCGTCTAGAGTCTCATATACAGACAGAGTGTGATAAGCGTTCTCTGTCATCCCATTATGCAGTCGGCAGTTGCTATCTCCAGTGTTGATTCCAATTTTCTGTAGGTGTTCTTTCAGTGTTAGGAGACCTCTTACGATGTGAAGATGAATCCTACTGAGCTTTAACTTTCTTTTTGAAGGTGACCCAACTCCTTTTCTGCTCTCGTGCTGTATTTTTAGACACTCCTAGAACAAATTTCTATATTTGAAGCAGATGATTGCGTTCTTGCTAACTCATGGGCCTTTTCGTTTCCTTGAATTGCTGAGTGTCTGTCTGGGGCAGCCACAGCAAAGTGACTTTATTGCGGCCTGTCAGCCTACTATTCAGTTCTCGAATACGTTCCCAAACCAGTCTTGATTGTATCTTGTGCACGGTACTGACTATCGCACGGTACTGACTATCAAAAACTATTAGATGAACTCAAGAGGCACCCCTTTTGGGAATGCTGAATGTGATGCTATGGTACGACAATTTAACCTAAATAGGAAATATCAGATTATAATACCAGATAAGAAGAATTGGAAGACAGATACTCCAGTACGAGCCGACTCAAACTGGTACACAGACGGCTCTAAAACGGACTACGGCGTCCAAACTGGAATATACGCAAAGAAGTCTAAAAGGGCTCTTTCGGTAAGCTTCAACAAAGACACAACGGTGTTCCAAGCTGAGTTTGCTGCAATTCACCATTGTGTCCGAGAAACAGAAAGATGGATCGAGCCAGGTAAAAGCGTCGTTATCTTCTCTGACAGTCAGTCCACACTTAAAGCGATTAGTTCCCTAAGTGTGGACTCTAAAAGCTGATTTGGGACTGCGTAAGCGCCCTAAATGAGGTGGGTACCCAAAATTAAAATATCCATCAATGCATGGATACATACATACAATAAGTCCACAGAGTGGTGGCAAAAATCACCGGGATAGAGACAGGCAAAAGAGTTACTAAAGAAACAAAGGCCTGAATTTACCACAGATCTGAATAAAGCCAGGAAGGCTGCCAAAATGATAGTAGGTCTGCTGTCTGGTCACTGCAGACTAAATAGGCATATATACAGCATAAGCCTGGTAGATAGCGCTACCTGCAGATTCTGCCAAGGGGAAGAAGGAACACCAGTTCATGTGCTGTGTTAATGTGATGGTCTGGTGTGGACATGGTTTCTAGTAATGGGCGTGGAGAACCTCACAGCTAGCAGTTACACAAAGAAATGGCTCTCAAGGATGATAGGCTTAATTAAGAGCGCAAATTTAGATAGTGGCTTCTATGGAAAAGGGTATCGTAATAGATCTGAAAAGGTCGCGATGAAACAGATCCGTAGGCCACCCCAATCCTAATCTAATCTAATCTGGTGTTCACTAGTTTCACTCAGTTTCGCCTGGTTATCTACCGCAATATAGATCCTCTTATTTCCATAAGCCCTTGATTAATTTCAGTTGCTCAGTGCAATATTGCGTATGCTTTTGCTTGAAAAACCATTGCATAGTTTCTTAGTGGAAGGAAGACCATTGTATTTCTTACCGCGCTGTAGATTTCAGCTTCAGTCCAGAAACAGTCCACTACAATGGGTTTATTCATTTCAAATGGCACCCTTAATTTTTGCTTATAGTAAATTAATTTTCATACTGTAATCGTCAAAATTTAATTATAGTATAGGAAAGCAGAGAGTAGGAAAGAGTGCGCCACTTTAAAATAAAAACAGACATATAGCCGTGCCTTCCACTACATGCCTAACTCCCAATATCGTTTGAATATTGGTATCGGCGCGTATTCCAACGTCATTATATGCTTAGTATAAGATCTCTAAACTAAAATTAAAATTTGTCGACAACGGTAATATTTACCTAATTTTAATTCATATTAAATATTTATGACGCTTTAATCCACTCAGAAAACGACAGCTGTTAGTTAAATTAAGTAAATTTTGTTTAGTTTAATAAGTAGTACTAAGATATTTCAAAATTTTGCTCACTTATTCCAAAAGAGAATTAAATTACAATCGCCATTCTCACACAATGCAAGTGATATAAATTTTAGGAAATCGAAGACATTTTAGAAATAAACGAGTTTGGGCCTAAGGTTATATTTTATTTGTTCAAAATTATTATGATATTTCTAAAAATGAGTTGATAATGAGCGCATTGTATTTAAGAGTGCAAAATTGAAAGCTGTACCGAGTTTACGAAACACCCTGTACTAATGCCAATAATTTTACATTATAAAGAAACTATAATTCTGCAAAAAATTGTAAAAACTTTTCGTTCGCATCTGTTACTGTCTACAAGTTATAGAGGAATTCCCTCCCAGAGGAACATCTTGTAATATGTACACTATATACTTGTGTGTATGTAAGGAAAATGTCCATACGTAAACACAAGTTGTAAAATAAGATTAGAATAAGTCATAATTACTGTCTTGTGTTTTGCGTGCTAATTATGAAAACTGTATTTAAATGGAAGAATTATACAGAATGTATACAGAGGTGGACATAGGCTATCCGGAATGTCGCTATCCCTGCTTTACGCGTACAAATGATACGCAAACATAAATACACCCAAGTATTTGTATACATTTTGGTTGGTTTTACATATCAACTTATCCTACAAACTTTCATGAAGTATTCACTTAAAATAATTGTAAACAACAAATTAGTTTTGCTGTGCAATTCTGTATTATAATGCTTAGTTTTTTTGAACGGGTGCACTTAGCATGTTGATGCATCCACTTCATTTACACGACAAATAGTTAATTAGATCAATGTAATTTACATACATGAGATTTCCATCATTTCCGACAACTACTTTATTTTATTGCATTAACGGTTACTACTATTTATTGCAATAACTAATTTTACGTTATTCCGGCAATTATTCTCTGGTTATATTCTATGTTTTTTTATTATTACGAGACTCTATTAACATTTCATATGTTTACTTGTTTAATTAAGGTAATAATTGCTTAAACAGTTAGCCATTTGCTATAGTTAAAATAATATTTGCTATAGTGTTTATTTAAATAATTGCGCTTGCACAAGTATCGCGAATATGACGATTACATGTACCAGAAGCGATTAATCATTCTTTTAAGGTATTGTCCACATGAATATATTACTATGCATGTAGGTATGGAGATAAGGAGTTGATATGCAGTTTGCTAGTTGAACTATATCTATATCATTTCATTTACAATGGCTATAGGCACAAAGGATACTTGAAATATACCTTCTTTATCATTGAAAATAATACAACAAGAGTGTGTGTATGCCGAACATATGTAAAATGTACATAATACAGTATCTCGTAAAATGCTTGAATGTAGTTCTATTTTTATTCTATAAAGGACTATCCCTTACAAAAGTTCATAAAGGTTACACGCAACGTATTTACGTTAGATAAATACATATATACTCTCGCAAAGAATAAAGATATTTCTAAATTGTGCGATATTGAAAAATGTTTGGTCCGACGAAATAGCAATCCAAATAAACAGCATCATTTTTCTACATATATGAAACTGTTAGGTATATATAATTTTCTTAAAGAGAATGGTGATATCCATGGATATCTTACCTACTTTAATTTATTTTTATTCTTAAATAACTGCCTAGTTACGATTAAAAAAAGAAACGGTTAATTATCCAGTAATCATGTTCATGCCCCAATTGACATTTTATTGCTAGTGAAAGTCTTTGGCATACTAAGGTTTTCTTCAGTTATTTCCCACCAGAATAATAAGACGACATTTCCACATATACTAAACGAAACATTCATCTGGTGAACGAAGTTCATTTTCTCGATGCTAACAAAGGAATTTATATAAAAGTTATATAAGATGATAAACAAACAAAAAAGTGTAGATACCACGTAACGAAATGGAATGCAAAAAGCAAATAAATATTATGAAGCAACATGAGCTAAAATTTAGTTAATTTAACAATGCTGTTTGGTTGCACATGGCGAACCAAATTTTTGTTTTGTGGCAGGAACGAAAAGGAAATTGTTAGGTATTTGTTGTTAGTACAACAAATTTATATTATTGTAGTAGTCCTAGCAAGAGTTTAAATATATTATAAAATAATTGTTGAAATAATTTAGTTATGATAACCAAAATTTAAGTCAAATTAACCAAATCCTCTTAGTTAGTTCATCATTTATCAAATTTCGAATATTCTATTTAAATGAATATTTAATTGAACGAACTGTAATTTTTAATCTTGTTTTAACAACGTACTTTGAGGGAGACATACGGTCGATACTGTAAACACGTTAAGTGTTTGTTCCGCATATTGGGGGTTGATTGCGAGGATTAATCCGCCGCTGTAATATGCAGTTGAGGAAGTTGCCCTTTCAACGATCTCAGCTCCTCTTAAACGTTAAACTGGTAAATATACCAGACTAATATATTATAAACGTACTTATCACCCTAGTTGGCTAAATATGCTCTGTTATTAGAGTGAAATAGGAAAAGCACCATCTATGGGACAATTTCTGTAAAATATATAAGTATTTAATGTATTTGCTGTGTTATATAGGGAGGAAACTGCTACAAAATAGGTGTGCTACTATCATACTAATATTCTTTAATTTCTATAACACAAAACGTAATTTGATTTAATGCTTCAGATTTGTCTATGCATTTTTAGTTGAGTGGAAAAAATTTTCAGTAATATTAAATGAACCATCTTCATTGTAAATGGGAACAAGTTCATGCAATAATTTAACTAAACCGATTCAAGCTAAATTCTTTCTTTATAGAAGCCGAGTAATTGCTTTGGTTTAACTTAAATTTTGGTCATAATAACCAAAAAAATTCAACAAAGAACATTTTGTTAATTCAACACAGTAGCTTTTCTGACTGTGAACGGACGAAATAATATTTATTTATTTATATCTTATAACAATTACTTTGAAACATATATTCAAATCACGTTTGTAGATTTTTTATTTATATAATTATTAATATTTTTATTTGAATAATTTATTTAGGGATATTTGAACTTATATACATAGTTGGAAAAAAGTTGAAACTAATTTTATTTATAGTTTCCTACAATTTTTTTGATGAAAGTTTGCCCTTGAATACCTAATTATTGAAAACAAAAAGGGAATTTTGCGCTGGATTATTTTATTCTTTTTATACAGTTCATTCAGTTACGTTTCGATCTAAACATGGTCCTCCACATGCTAATAGAATAGCGGTTAGAATATATCTAAGTAATCAAAACTAATCTGATATAACATATAACAGAAAATACATAGTAAAACTAATTATTACAAAGAGATATAATATTACCATACAATAAAATAGTTCAAAATTATAAATTAGGGCTGCGGAAATCGCCAGATATTAAAAAGAAAACGATTAACCCATCCTTCCAAAAACCGGTTAATCGATTTTCAGTAAAAATCGGTATTCAAAACCGGTTTTTAAAATTCAGTTTTTAATTCGATTTCAAAACTGGTTTCGAAACATGGGCAAAGTGCGGACTAAAAAAAAAGAACGCACCTTGTTGCACTTTAAGAGTTGTTAACGCAATAATTCGATTTTAAAAACCGATTTTGCTTTTAAGAACCGGTCTTACTGGTAACGGTTTTTGTTTTGAAGACGATTAATCGCCACATTCAAAACCAGTTTCGATTCGCAGCACTATTATAAATTGTAACTTTAGAATTTTATAGCTTTAAAATTGAGAAGATAAAATAACAATGAATTTTAAGCATCGAATTGGTCGAAAGAAGCTGGATTTTTTTTTTTCTATAACAAATTGGCGACAATCGAGTGATGAGGTCTCTGAGGGCCATGCGCAAAAGAGACGAGTTTTGCCTTTCAGATGAGCATAAGTTATTTTCTGGTATCATGATCTAACTTAAAACTAATAGCGTGGAAATAATTTAGAAATTCACGTAAGAGGTATTTTTTGACAAGCGCCTGTCATAGTATCTAATACGTTGAATGAGTTAAGGAAAATATAGACGTCTGACTCGGGTGCGTGGACGATCTTAGGGTTTCCACGATTGGCTGCACCAGGAAATATTCGCTGTGTTGAGCGCGAGCCCAAGCAGCGGTAAGCGTCTGCTTAAAGAAATCTCGGAATATCGGAATTTGCAGATCACGATGAATCTGCTCGTTCCTAACGACGGCCTCTTCACGATTAGCCGTAGCGTCCTATTCTGAAGTATCTCGAGAGATTTTAGTCTAGTGATGGCTATCGGCATCTACCAAAAACGGCCTAAACACGACAGGTCTTAGAATAGATTTGTAGAGAAGCAACCTGTTTATTAGGTGGCTGGGGCCCTTCCGCCCTAACATTGGGAGCAACGTGGTGTGGGTAGCAAGCAAACGAGTTCTAATTTTAAGCTTTGAGCTCGACTAGGTAAAGATGCCTGTGGAAATAGATTCCTAGGTACTGAAACTGGTGGCTCCACGGTAACCTGACGTTTTCCACGCGAATGCGTGTTTTAGGATCACCTATCCTCCATAAGAATCCAACTCCTATGCATTTGGATTAACGGCAGTCACTTTCGAAAAGACCAGCGAACAAGTGTGGCTGCCTATAGGTGATCACAAGCGGTATGACAGCGTCATCGGCGTATGTAGAGAGGTGCGTGCCAGTCTCCCGAGAGAGGTGTGTCAGGAACAACAGGAAGGGAAATGGCTTCAATAACGACCCCTGTGTACTCCGGCGAAGATATCGCGAGAACCGCAATGGACTCCGACAGTCCTAACACAGAAGGACTTGTGTTCAATTGAGGTAAGATCTGATCAACTTGATTAGATAGCGGTAATGCCAGAAAAAATTACCTTATGGATTTATCCTTACGGTTTCTCGTTCCTGGTCGTCTCAGTGAACCTGAGGATCTGTAATTCAGTCGACAGCTCGGCTCGGAAACCAAACACCCTGTATTATCTGTTCGTTGCTAGCGAAGAATGATCGCTGATCAAGAATGATTGATTTGACACTTTATTTATGAAAACTAAATTATTACAAATCATCCTAACCCCGTGCTCCACCTGAAAAGGTACTACACGAGGCTACCTATTCTAAGTACTATATGGGTTCCATAACAATTGAAATGATCCTTACTCTAACTAAATAACTTCCTATGATTGATTGATTTGACAGAAAGCCGTTCTAGCGATAGCTCTTAGACAGCGGGAATCAAAATTTCGACCTAACCAAGGGAATTAGAACTCAAATGTACCAACGAATACGCAAGCGCAGATTCTCAAAATTTTCTTTACAATTGATCATAGACGACACACAACAGTCTATCAGTTGCACTCTGCGCAGATATTAGATTTCATAGGTTTAATGTGTTGGACAACAATTCCAGTATATCGATGTATAAGATAAAGATGTAATAAGCCAAAAAGTTCGTCAGTTCGTCAGTAAAATAGAGTGTATACCTTTTTACTGTTCTAGCAAACGTAAAGCATATATGCTTTTCCTTTGTCTTTACTTTAGGTATTACTTACTCGCGAGTGTTCAGATGATATACACTGTTGAAAATATTACGGTGTTGGCGTTAATTTTGCGCTAGTCAAATATTTTGGTGTTGATTTTTTCCAAACTTTGCCAGACGAGTTGACTACGCGTATTTAATAGAACAGAAATTACAAGAATTTCGTGTGAATTCTTTGTTCAGGTATGAGGATTGACTATTTTTCTAGACATTCAGAAGCGTCAACCAATCAGAATTTTTCCCTCGGATAGAAATATAGAAACCCCACCTATTCTAATACAGTATTGCATTATACGCACCACCTGCATTGCACGTGTATCTGTTTTCGTGTTTGATTCTCCGTATTAACATATCCAAACAAACCACCAAATGTGACTGACTTGCAAAGTGTAACCTCGTGTTATTAAACGTTAATTCCAGTGGGCATAAAAAATTTCAACATCTTAAAGATGTATTGGGAACATCTATTTACGCAATTAGTTCAGACTTGAATCAAATAGCATAAACATTCACTTATTTTATAATGGTTTCTTAAAAAATCATTATTTTAAAATTGGTACGTTTAGTTGAAACCAAAACTTGTGAATGAGTGGTTTTGCATATTTATAATTGAGAAAACATCTTAAAGAGAGAATATTATAGCACTAAGAAATAGGAGTTGCATATTAAAAAGACGTGTTTAGAAAATGGTGTTAAAACACCCAATAAATCGCATTCATTTAGTTAAACAGCTAGTAAATTTGTTTAGTCTAGATCAAATAAAATGTGACTAGAAGTATTTTATAATTCCACCTGTTAGTTGGACAAAATAACCCCTTAGCAATAGACAATACTTGACTACCTTTGCTCGTCAAATTTAAACGTCTATAATTCTCGACAAAATAACACGAAAAGAGTGTGGACCTCTCCTGACTATTAAATTAGTCAAAAAAGTGTTAAAATTTTCAACAGTGTAAGCTCCTAATTGGTCCTTGAGTCAGTTAAATAGGCCGATCAGACAGTTAAATTCTTCGACGTGTCCTTGTCCCATGGCTTATTTTGTCTGCCACCAACATTGGTTAACGCCAGTATTTTTAAGTACATCATAGGTTCTACTATAAACCATTTTCTATTCGATACCCCAGACTACTTACCTTGCCCTTAGTGGTTGCTGCTGCCCTGGATTCAGAGCTAGTATCCTCGGCTAAACAAAAGTGAATATTTTTCGCGCGAGGTTAAAGAAATTTCAGAGATGATTGTAATCCTTTCAGTTAATGCTGATTTACTTATAACCCAAGGAATTTTATAGCAGTGTTTGAAGGTTTTAAAACTGTTATACACGGGAAAAACGATCTTGTTGTTTTCAACCATTTTTCGTGCATTTAATTACAGTTACTAAATTATTACTTGATTTAGGAATATTAATTTTTTCGCCAAAGAGTTGTTAAAGGAAAACCAATTTTACGATAAGCCGACTAAATGAAGGCTAGGGGGACTATTAAAATGATAATAAACCTGTTGATCACTGTAGAATAAATATGTATATGTATATGCTATAAGCTTAGAAGAGAATGTCAGTTAGAGATTGTGCCCAGACGAATAAGAAAAGACCACTCTATGTATGCTACTGCGATGACTTTGCAAGAGTAAATATTGTATTACTGAGCTCGGAGCACCCCAAAAGTTAGTCTTAGAAGGAGTGTAAAAAGGAGTGGTAAATTGCCTCCCTATGGTACAAGGTAGTAGAAGAAAGGGTCGTACTTAATTGGTCTCATAAATAAGTAAACTGCCTTCAAAACTTTTGTAATCGTAAGCTCCAGCCGTTATTGTTGTATTATTTATCAACCGGGACCCAACTTGCACATGTATATCAGGTGGCTCAGAAATGTGGGAGACAATTTAACGATTATTAATAGTTGCTCTTTATCTCGGGAAGTTATTTACCTGTACCTTTAAAAGTGGTATGCTCTAATTAATATAAGATTATAGAGGTTCTTATAGAAATAAAAGAGATCATAATAGATTTGAAAAGACAGAGCAAAAATATAATCTAATCTAAGTATTTACATATTTAAAGGACATTTTTACAATCGCCCAGAAAACGCTGCAGCATTCTGGTAAACATTTATGCGTCGCATTTTAGACCATGATTTATACTCTAAACGGCATTTCAGTTTAACGTGTGGAGAAAGTGAAATTAGATAACATCATCATGAATATATGTTCACAAATTAATATAGGTACTAAGGTGCTATATGTTTTATACGTAAGGATCCTATCAAGACAGCGTAATGTTATGTAATATAAGCAATTTGTTGTGTGAAAATATATACGCGAACTGTTAACATAACATATTTTTATTCATGTAAAATTCAATAAAAATATATTTTTTATCAAAGTGTGGTAGTATACAGAGTGTTTGGTATGGAATGAGGCACTGCAATATCTGGGGGATTAATTAAGCTTTCGAAGGTTTTAAAAAATTTACAAGTTCCTATGTTGTTCTGGCAGTTATTTTGTAAATTAGTTGGATCACAGGTTATGACACTTTTCACAAGACTAATACAAAGTTCTTTACTGTACTTTTAAAGCCACTGATAACTTGTACAGCCGCCGACATTAATATTTAGCACCATCAAAGCGTGGAGTCAATCGTTCGAGTGCTAAATATTAATGTCGGCGATTGTACAAAGACGCATGTTTCTCACACCCAAGCATATAAATTCTTATTAGATTCGAATGAACGTGGAAAAATTAATAAATATTGAGTCAAATCAATGATAAGGAATGGTATTTTTACTTTGGAATTTCAAATGTTTCTAAAGAAAGTTAAATAAGCTGTCAGGTACTTTAGAAGTAAAATTTTCAGAATTTCAAAATGTTCATGCCTTCTTGCTGTCTCATTCCCGCGTGAATGTCCTACAGTATTTTTTATATACTTTATGAAACCGATAATTATTTTCATTCTCAGGGAAAGGAAAAATAGAAACCTAAATAAAATAAAATATATTTTATCAAAAAGAATGGCCTAATGTTGTCTCATACTTGAAATAAAACAAAAGTTATGAGCATAGAATGCAACATATCTTCATTTATCGATTTTTCTAATAAATCAAATTCAATAAAGTTTTTTCTGTCTTAAGACTAGGATTTCTACTTTAAGTTATGAAATACCACAAATTATATTACATGTTTTATTTTTTGAAAATCTTTTTTGTTTTAAGAGGTGCATTTCGTATTTCGTACTTACATTTGATACAGGCTGGATTAAAACATGTATCTTCGCAAAAAATAAATGATATTTTTTAATGCTTTGTCTTTCATTCGATATCAATACTTCAGTATGTGCTTGTTTGTTATATCACATGTTAATGTCTTTTACAATTTTAAAATATTATTTGTCTCAAGATTCACCATACTTTTAATTCTAAAGTTAAATGGAAACTATGAAGAATAGCCCCAGTGCTCTGAAGATCGTAATTTTGGACTGCATAAGCGTATAATGACTCCTGAATGACGTTAGAGTGCTTATTTTTCGTCGGAGACCACGTCTTCCATACTTTTTTCTTAAAAAAGATGCAATTTTCAGGTTATGTCACTACAGAAAACACGTCGAAATCTTGAAAAAAAAACATACATTTATCAAACAATAGCTGTTGTAACCTAGTATTAAATTGTTTCAACTAACTATCTTCTTGAAATAACACTTTTCATCTATTATTTTTGTCACCAACGTACCAACATAAAAAAAAACTCTTAGTCAAGCGGCAGTTTACCGCGAATCCAAACGTATAGTTTTCTGGCAAAAATATATTTATAATTTATAAAATTTATTGCAAGAAAATAAGTTAATTGAAACAATTTAATACTCGTTACAACTATCATTGGTTGATAAATACGTTCATTTCAATGACTTCGACGTATTTTCTGTGGTGACATCTTTTTTTAAGAAAAAGTGTGGAAGACGTGGTCTCCGACGAAAAATAAGCACTCTAACGTCGTTCTAGAGTCATTTTACACCCATACAGCCCAACATTACGATCTTCAGAGCACCCGGGCTATTCTTCATATTACCCAAAAAATACTAGAAACCTGTTGGAGTACATATGTCAAAAAGATCCACCTGTCACTTGCCTGGTTAAATAGGATAAAATAAGACTTGCAAGAAATAACAGCATTATTAAAATTGTAATTACCATTTATCAAAGAACAATACTAACACGTTATTAATTTCAATTGAATAACAGTAGTTGATAGAATACTTTAGGATAGGATATAATATTTGATAAAAAACCGAGCGTTTGCAGTTTAGATACTTTTTGGAATATTATAATTAGACTAATTAAGTTTAAACTTTTCGCTGTTATCTACAAACTCAAGATAAGCTTGTGTAGTTTAAAATTACTGTATACAAAAGACAGGCAGTATTATATCAAGAAAATCTATAAAAGCAAATTTTTTAATGCCAGTGTTACTATTATATAATTACCTGTAATTTTTGTTTTCATATTATGAGAAGTGAGTGCAGAAAGTTAAAATTTTCTCTCTCTCTCGTTCGTTAAAGTAACAATTCAGCTGCTTGGTAATTGTATTCTCAAAGTAGTACTAATACACTAATTTACTGACATGTTTTATTCTCATATTTTTAAATGTTAAGATGATATATGGTTGCATGATAATACGCATATACTTTTGATTATAGTGTATTTACGCAAATAAACGTACTAAGTTTTAAACCTTTACCTTGTATACACCTTCTTTTTTCAACATTCGTCAAAAAATTCCCGCACTACCTTCACCTTAACTCCTTAGATATTTTATTCCTTACAACTCGTCTTATATCAACACTATTATATCACCCGTGAATAAAGTGAGTTAAATGGCGAACGGCGCACACAATTACTAATACCAGACTAAAGGTTTAACGCGCGATACACCTAATAGCGGACTGCAAGTCGTAAGAAAGAACTTCCAGGTAAGTAGTGGGGACGCATTGTTGTTTAGAGTGCATATGAGAAGATCGCGATTAACTTCAAAGTCGGTTTTCAATGAAATTAAAATAACACCCGGTGCACATTCGTCCAGCGGAAGTTGTTACTTCTCTTTCTTATCGCCCTTGACTGGAATTCTTCTGAGAGAATTTGCTGGCTCCAGTTTAGAGGTTACCTAAGGAAGCTCTTTGCTGTTCTTGGCTGCTTGAAGCACAGTGGAGTGCACTTAGGTGATGTGTTTGTGTATGGAAATATTAATACATTTGCTATCAATAAATATGTGTATTGCAATTTTGGTGGAAGAATAGGAACGTCATTTGGCTACCCAAGCGAATATTGGGATGTCAATATCATTAACTAACCTTAGGTTTCCTATCCTTCTTCTGTATGTACTAGTCTTTAAGTTATTGCAACAAAATTCATTTATACAGGACATTTCAAATGAAACGAACCATCTCAAATAACTACCTGCTGTGATTTCTATAAAATTCCGAAACCTGTCAGTTGTCATATCAAGATTTGATTTAAAATCATTCTTGCGGGCGTCGTAGCCTTCACCCAAAGGTCTTTTAATTCTTTTTGGGGTAATATGTATCAAAGTCATTTTTTTTTAATCAATAATCAAAAAGTGCATAATTTGCAACCTGTTTAATAAAACACGATTAGAATGAAATGGTTTAGATTTTACCTTAATAAATGTTCAAAATAATCCATACAATAATGCAATTGTACTTCAAATGCTCCCCTGACATTTCGAAACATTTCTGGCGTTATTCGTTGATATTCTTCAACAATTTTTTTGACCATAACTCTTTTAAGGAAACTGAACGCGTGGTATATACCTTAGACTAAAATCAATTTGATCAATTGATTTGAAAAATCAATTGGGTGTAAGATGCGGCGATTTGGCAAGCTATTCTACAGGTCCCCTTCGATCAATCCAACGATCGCGAAAGTGATGATTATGTATGTAGTGCTACAAAAATGCAGTAGGTGTACAAAAAATTTGGTAAGCTTCACTGAGAAAAAGTAGCTGTTGTAAGCTAAGTAAAGTGTTTACTTGATAAGAAATTATTTACAATAGATAAAGTTTTACTTGGATCTGTTCTCGTTAATTAATACCTGCAAGTAAACCCAGTTTCCTGAATGCAAGTTGTTACTGTAAATAGTACCTACTTTTATTAACGGCTATTATACAGCGTACTTGATAAATTTGTGGTAAGTAACGTATTACTTATGACTACTGGTACTGTATCTAACTACAGCACATGGTTAGTAGAAGTAATAATAATGCTGATCGCTATTAAACTCATGTACTTTCTTAAATTGGTAACAAATTGCCATAACTATGATTATTTGAGCTTTGCTGCCACCCCGTGATTGTTTTACTGCTCCTGATTGGCTAATGCGGCGGAGTAATGAAATAGTCCCCGAGACGGCTACGCGCGCAGGCGTGTACTAGCGTCAAGTAAGAGTTACGGACGTGGGAAAAGGTCGTCGAAAAACGGTGGCCAAGGAGTACGGCCAGTTGGAACGCAAATATATTAAAATACCGGGTGGTTAACTCAAGGCCCATCCGTATAAGAATCCAGCGAAAGAAGAAGTACCGAGCCTATAAGCAATCGGATATTTCAAGATTGCAGTTTTAAACCACGTGGTGGGATATTTGAGTTCCCCATCATTGTGATGATATGTACGCCCGCTGGTGAAGTTAAAGTGTGGATGCCGTCGCTAGGTGAGTGACAGTCCAAGTGCCACCTGCAATTAGGGATACCCCGACGAAGTAGCCGTTTTCGAGGCGATCACCAGATATAATCGCCACGTACGCCAACAGAGGATCAACTCGCCGAGACAACGCCCAGTGCAAAGAACCAACAGAAACCGCAGGTTTACCGCCTAGGTATATTATTTCTTTGTTTGTTATTAGTTGTAACTTCAAAGCCATATTTCTCTTTGTCCTTTGTTTAGATTTCAATAATTTCAATAACTAAATAACGTTTCAAGGGGGCCCCATTTACCTTATCTTTTATTATTGCTTTGTTCATTTTCTCATTATTAAGGAGTATATTTTAGGAGTCATTACGTTGTAAATTGTTTAAAAAAACTGTTGTTAAAGTGAAACCAATATCTTTCATTCATATCAGGTAGTCACTGTGTTTGTCCTATACAAAATAAAACTATTACTAATAATACTGCTTTTTTTTCTAAGTAATAAGTATTTTGTACCATCTTTAGCAAAATAAATGCGAATTTAATCTTCAATTATATATAATAATAATCGAAGCTACAGCACACTGAATAGTAATTAAAAATTATTTGCAAATAATTAGGAATTACGCATTGCTCGGTACGCAGCACTTATAGTTGCGGTTGCATAAATAATCGAAGATTTGTGGAACTTTTTTTTTGTACTTTATCAGTTATTCACACAGAGTACACAGTAAGCTACTTAATAAATATTCACTAAACTTCCTCGTTTCCTACATTACCTATAGTTGAACAACAAATTTAAGGTAAGTATATTGTATATTTATAGCAAACCATTACCTTTTATATATCAGGTATTTAGTGACGTGCATTTAATGATACTGTTTCTTATCACAAGTAATCCAAATAGCTTGTATTAATTGAGGTTAATAATGAAGGTGTGATAGCCATTATAGAATAGTTCACTCACAGCAATACACCTACTACTTGACAAGGGCAAATCTTTGCTTACTCCAACTACATACTACATATATTCTTTGGCTTAACTACTTCAGTTTAATTATCATAAGTAACTGCATAAGTTACCGGTATGAAGCAGACCGTAAGTAACTTAAATTGCTTCTTCTTAGTATCAGTGCTTAGGACCTCTTTTTTACTAGTGCTAAGTAATCTGTGCTTTTGTCCCGTATCCAGCTAAACTTTTTACTTACGATAATTGTGTTTTATTTATGATTATTAATTTTTTTTCTCAGTGTTGGTCAAACTTAAACTAAATATCAAAACTGATTTTTCTAAAGAAATGATATGGTTTTCTCAAACAGAAATTTCTTTGAAACTTTTGGAAAGACTGCATTTTTGTTTTCTATTGCAAATCCAAGGAAGCTTTTGTTTCCTTTTAGATGCCGCTATGAAATGCATGCAAGGCTGCGAACATGGAAGCTATTGTGAAAGAGTGACTAATAAATAGTAAAAGCCAGAGAGAGAGAGAGAGAGATTGGAAAAGGAGAAATAATGGAAGCATAAATGTTTAATAAAACTAATGTTTAATTAAACAATATGTATTTTTGTCAGATTTTATACTAGTGCTACAACGTCTTGACTTCCATACCTTTTAGAAGATAAGTTTTGAACACATTAAAATCTCATGTTATACCTATACGAATGTTTTCTTCCGCTATCGCTGCCCACTATAAACAAGTAAGCAAAAAATCACTTTTTTGGGGTATTCTAGGTATATTCTTATTTTCCATTAGGAATGTTATTAGAACTTCCATAGAATATTCGTGAGCAAGCATAGAATATTTCTCTAGGAATATTATAGGAACGTTTGAAGAATAAGAAATTTGCTCTACTCGTAACGTGCATAGAACATTCTCAAAATATACTAGGCGATTGTAAGTACTTCCCTAGAATATTCGCGTATGTTCCTAGAATCTTCTAGGAACTTTCTGGTGCTACTAGGGTCGTATGTGATTCAGAGATTATCGTTATAACACGGAATATCTACATTTAGAGGATATAAGATATAAGTAATACCCTGTGAATCATTTCATTTTATACAAAAGAGCACAAACGTCAAAAATTAAACAAAGCGCAAATATCTCAAGAATGGTTTAGATTTAGAGATAAGGAATTCTAGTACGAACTGGTTACAAACAATGTGATAAGTACATTGAATCCATAAAAATTTGATTATATTATTTAGAATAAGAGACTTGATACCAAAATTGTTATAAGGTTGAAAATATTTCCTACAGATCTTAATTGGTCATGAGTAATATTCAACCAGTTTCGAAGTAAAATTCCTATTAGCAGTGCAAAAATTATAATAAGCCAGTTCAGTGGAACCCAGTATTAGTACGGCATTGCAACTTGAGCTCACAATCTTACAATCGCTAAATCTACAGTTTTTCCGACAAGCAACACAGCCAGCGATCAGTGAATGGAATCCAATTTGATCTAAACTCTAAACGTGTACGCGAAGCGGAGCATGAATCTACAGTAAAATTGCCCGAGCAAACTGCTTAGGCGGAAACTACATCTGTGTGCGATGGTATAGTTACCGTTAAATTATGAAATATCCTAACACATTAAGATTATGCATAACAGCGGATTACGCGATCCTAGACAGAAGTCTGAGCGCGGTAGGATTGCGAATAGAGTAGAAAGCTTCAACAAGAGCGATGGAGGAACATTAAAAAAATTATGCAATATCAGTTTGTTGTGTGCGTTAGATGGTAGCCTCGGTAGCCTGCGTACTCTTTTTGTACAGTTAATTTGTATGTAATTATTGTGAAAAATGCGTGCGAATGGTTGTGTTCGGTGTGAATATTAATCATTCGATTTATTAGAATACTAGAGATAAAATGAATCAATCTTGTCAGTAATAATCCGTATTGAATAGTAGTTAATAAAAGGTACGTCATGGATTTATAGTTGCTTTACATTTTTGATAGGATACTATGTTTCTCTACCTCGGAAGATATAGGAAAATCGTCTATTGGGAAAGGGTTTCATGTTTTAGAGAAACAAATAGAATTCGTTTAAAAAAAAATCCCATCGGGTATTTTTTACTGTTTTACGACCAGAATTATACAAAAAATTGACAAATGACTCAACTTTTACTTTAACTCGATTTTAATACTTTCAAATGATTTATAGTTTACTACGTATTTTTTTTTTTTTTTTGGAAAACGCATTAAAATCAAGAAAGCTCCTGTACAAAAATTTGTAGTGCTTTTTTTTTATAGAATTTCAGTAAAAACGAAACTTAAAGTGCGGCATAAATAAATTCATGCCATCGACGTAACGAAATAAACATTAAACCGTAAGGTGATGTCCCAAGTGGTAAAACTAAGCAACTACCCAAATGCCAACGTTGTTAAGTAATCACATGGATAAAGATAAAGAGCATAGAAACGGCGAGCAACATTGTTTTATGTTTTTCATACATAACATAATCTTCTGACCTAACCTAATGAAGGAACAACTAGCTCTAATAATCTAATAAATGCATGCATTTAGTGCAGTTGTGTTTATTTATTTCTAGTGAAATGAGCCGAGTTGGTTTTATAAGGATATTTTTGTGATATGTGACAAGAAATTCAACCAAAAACAACAAGTGAAAGATAGGAGCATGATTTTAGCGTGATAAATATTTTTTTTATGGGAATCCTCTCAACTGAAGTCTTCGGAAGCACTGCAGCCTCTTGACTTTTTAACAATTAAATTATATCAGCCATTCCAGTATTCTAGTACTCTGCACTAATCTCTACAGATCTCTGGCTGGTTCATCAAAGTAATTCTCTGCGTTCATTTTTGGCTTGCCAAAATTCACTGTATTTTTGCCTCACATTCGATGCCTTCGCATACGGTGCGAAGATGATACTAAGCTGCCATAGTTCTTCAGTCTTCTTCTTTGGCGGTCTCTTAATAGAGGTGTTTCCATGAAGTTACCTGCTTTTTTTATCCCAGTGTCCTTTGTAGCAAACTTCTTACCTGTTCTCGTGCTGTATTTTCGGACGCTCCTAAAACAGGTTCAGGGTTTATATATGGAGTCCGTGATGCCCACCTTGCTAACTCATCGGATTTTTCGTTTCCTTCGATTAACAAACACCCACAGCAAAGTGACTTTATTGCGGTCTGCCAGGCTATTCAGTTCTCGAATACATTCTTAAACCAGTCTTGATTGTATTTTGGGGTTTACTAATGTTCTCAGTATTGCCTGGTTGTCTGTGGCAATATAAATCCGCTTGTTTCTATAAACGTCTAATTGCTTTCAGTTGCACAGTGCAATATTGCATATTCCTCTGCCTGAAAGACCATAGCACAGAAAGGGTGATCATTATGTTTCTCTTCCAGCTCCAGTCCCATTTTCGGTTTTTGATCCGTCTGTAAACCAGTTCAATTCCCCGAACCTGTCTGTATAGCTAAAGTGATCCAGCTTATCCGATCCATGATTTCTACCTCTAATTTTCTGTTAAATAGATATGTCGGAATTACGTGGTCTGATCTCAGTCCCAATAGGTTACTTTTTACACGATGCAGATATGCAGGATTGTGTTGCAATCTCGTATTTTGTTAGTTCTTGCCCATTCTAACCTTCCCCATTATCACCAGGTGGAGAGGAGGAACGTCTAGTAGACATTCCATTGCTGCTATAGGAATATCCTTCATTGCGATTGTTATTTCTAAACACGTAAGTCTCTGTATCTTCAGTTCAGTTATAGGAGTTCGTTGCTGCATCTTTGTTCACCCTACTAGAGGTCCGTAAGTGATCGTAGGTCTGACCACTATGATGTATGCCCAGTACATCAAATTTGACCTTATAAGTATATATGTCTCCGCCCTGGTTTTAAACTGTCGATTCCAAGAGTAACGCCAAGATATTGCCACGAATCGGCCTTCAAGAGTGGGGATAGCGCTAAGCTATATAATTGTTGTAATTATAGTAAATGAGGACTCTCTGTAAAGGAGACACTCCGCGAGGAGGCTCTCCGATAGGAGACTCCACGGGGTATTCCTCTTGGGGTCTCTGTTAATAAAAAGCTTAAGTGTATTGCTCTTTGGTTGATTCCTGCCCCTGCAACCCAAGGTAGGTGTAATTATTTTATATGTAAATACCTCTGAGCTACCCCTGTCACGCCTCAACGTGACAATATTTTACTTCCTCTGATAGTTTTATTTCCTCACTCCGGCGTTTTAGAGGTCCAAGGCCATCTAACTTTCACTTAATCGTGAATGCTATTATGGTTGTCTTGGAGAGACTAATTTACCTTGGGTCAGAATGACAAGATCGTCTGCATACCCCAAACTTTTATGCCCTTCATTGCCCAGTCTTATTAATAGCTCTTCAGGTTCCACAGCAGAGGAGACAAGATCTCACCCTGCGGACATCCTCTTTTGACCGTATCACTAGTGTCTCTTTCATGATGGTTGCATAAACTCATTTTCCTCTAAACGTGCAATCTACCTGCTTATTTCCTCGATCTCTTTATTCCTCGTTGCTTTGGATTTGGTGCTGAGGACGTATTGTCAAATGCTCCAAGAAAGTGCACTTCCTTAATTTACCGGGCATGCTCAGTTTTCTCTACGAGCTCATGCAGGGCTGTCTATGTAGATATTCCTGTTTAATACGCATACTGGTCTTGCTATAGTGGCCGATACGGTGATACATTACTCATTATGTGCCTAGTGTCTAGTACTTCAAGAGTCTTCAGTAGAAGTAACATCAGACTTATTGGTATCAAAGACATTGCGCCACTCTGTCCAGTTTTTCCAGGTTTTGGAATAAAAGCAACTCTGATCAGCCTCCAGGTCATTCATATGTATACCAGCGCCAGACTTCCCCTAAGTAACATAGTAAGTTTTGCAACAAAACTTCCGGGCCCTTTTGTAGCATAGTTGTATAAATACCATATGAACCTGGCGATTTATATGGTTGAAATAGGTTCATTTCTCACGTCATTTTTTTCACTTTTGTTTGCTACCTACTAGTCTCTCTAGATGCCTGTCTTACAGTTTCCTGTTCTGCCTTATTGCAGTCTTGCAGTGATGAATGGGTGATCCTAGATCCCGGAAAGTGAACCCGAAATAGTTCTCTTATAATTTTACTTTCTGTCTTAGTGTAGCTCCTGTCTTTTGTTTTTGGAGTATGTATATTGAGTTGTAAGGTTCTTTAGATAATATTCTAGTCAGTCCGGTACATTTCGGGCTTGTTCACTGCCCTCACAGTGCCTCCTTCAGATTTCTCTCTTTGAATCCATCAACGCTTTGTTGTAATCAGTAAGGGCCTTTCTACATTCATCCCAGACTGATGTTTTCTTAGCCCTATTGAAGTTTTTCCTGGTTTCCCTTTATATGCTTTCAAGGTTGCTGTACATTCCTGGAGACTCCATTGTTCACCAATTCCAGGGGTATTATGAATGCTTATTTTTCATTGAATCTCTTTCAGACTATGCTGTGGTTCTGCTGTATAATCTTCCCAGTCAATTCTTCGGGGATTAGGATATTTTCAATTAGTTACAGGTAGACCTCCTCATCAGACAGATGCCGATCTATGATTGGCACCTATCTAAATCGTCTATACGTTATTTCCTATATAGGTAGTACCTCTCTCCTTCCTGTATATATGAAAGTAGCTTCACTGTCTACATTTCGATTGCTTGAATTATTTGCCGTAATAAATCGTAGGAGAGACTCACCTCTAGAGCAGTGTTGGTAACCTTTTGAACTCCCTATTCCCTCATCGCATAATACAAAATCCATTTCCCTACGTCGTATTTAAATTTTCCCACACTTTTCCCTGATTCAAAACACTAATTATATCAAATATTAATATTTAAAAGTATACAAAATAAAGGCTTAATTCTCAATGTACAATATTAAAATGCGTTATTGGGGTATCATTTGCATCTTTCTTTACCACTCTTGAAATTCTTTGTTGCTTAACCAATTTCACAAAACTTTTTTTCATCATTTTTGTCATCATATGAAAGATATGCCGATCCGCTAATTAAATCCATAGACAATTCTTTCTTATTTAATCTGTCATGAATTTATTACAATTTTCTAGAGCACCTAACATTCAAATTTTGGTATGATATCTATTTTAATCATCTTTCAGACAGAACATTACTATTACTTCTCAATTTCTCCTATGAATTATCACAGCAAGACAGTTATCTGACACCTGAAATACCATTGAGCAATGTAGGTTATGCAAATAAGTTATTTAACCTTCAGCTCTAATTAATGACTGTTTGAATTGTGGAATTATATTTACAAGAAAAATAGTCTTCCTATATAGAAAACATGGATTTTTTACGTTAAAAATAAATTACAGAGAATTAATGATACTGCTGTTTTATATGGTATATGCGTAAGAAGCTTTTAAACCAGATTACGTAATTTCGTAACGGATGTGCGGATGCATGAATGTTATCTTGCATAATTTGTTTATGTATAACGTAGTAGATATAATACCGATTTTGTAAATATATGAAATTTTGCTATGAAATAATACAAGATTATATATCTAGATTAAGTTGAGTATCGGTTTTCACAAATTTCCTAAAGGAACTAGGTGTTTCTAGATTACAAAAATTAAGTGCAGAATATTTTGACAAGATATATGTAAATATCACAGAAAACGGCAAGTATGAAAATTTTAAAATATATAAGCTGCTCACTGACAATAGTGACAGTGCACAATAGATATTCGTTGTTGTGTATCTCGAGGATTAACTGGTACAATGCAAAAGAGTCGACAAAAGCATAAGACACTTTATTATTTTATTGACAGTTACAACAACATTATTTATTCAGGTAACTAGGCAATTATATACTAATAACTAATGTACAAATCATATCATCTGAATTATAAATATAACATTCGTAAACAACATACCTACATTGTTCTTTCTCTCTTAATAAATTTTAAAATAGAAACAGTACAAAACGTTTAGTATATTTGCAATAATAACTACATACAAATATCTATGCCATATATATCATTTTATTTATATGAATTTGCGGTTGAATTTCTCATTGAACTCCGGTTTTCACTCGCGTTGTAAAGTTTATATGTTCCAGTAGGTATCTGATTTATATCTATTAAGATTATTAGGTTGCGATTTGTTGTATATGGTCACTTTCCAATTGACAATAAATAAACATTTTGGAATAATGGTAGAGGTATATAATAAAATTTTAGTCATCGCGTTAACCGGTATGTTCAGTCAAATATGCATATTTAGAAAACAATAGATAAGTCATATAACGTGTGTATAAATTGTCGCAAAAGCTGCATGAAGTGACATTCGATTTTCAATAATAATAGTAAATAATAATAATAATAGCGTATATTTACCCAATAGCATGCAGCAGGAACGTGCAACATGAAAATTAAAAAAACAAAATTAAAACATGACAAAAGATGAGGCGAGTCAACTAATTGTAAGCTATGGACCTATGGAGTGCTGTTTTATGTCTGTTGTAATGTAGGAAACTTTACTAGACGTAATAACAGTGTTATTGCTGTTTGTGCGTGAACTTTGCAATTTCCAGAATTTCGTTATTATTTTGATGGTGACTTCAACGGCCAGTATCGGAAGCATAAGTAAATTATTTACAACTACACTTTTTTGTGCTTATTAATTGACATGTATTGCATGTATTTTCTATAGTGTGTTATTTGTTTATTTCAAATATTTAATATGTTATATAACCAGAAAATGTCCGAAAGAGGCAAGATGAGGCTATTGGAATGGGGCACATGGGGTCATCATTATCTCACTCTTCAGTCTGGTCTGTTATGCCTGGATATGCAATTATGCTTTCTCGAAGACATAATGCCTATTTCTCATGTTACGAATAGAGTACAGGTTCAATCAAAACGTAACAACAAAAGAAAGACAACAATCCTTACAAGCACTACGTATAAAAATCTGCTACAAGAAAATAGAAGTCTGGAGAATCCCTAAGGCAACTAGAAGTGCTGAGGGAGAGTTAGAAGAAAAAAAAAATGACAAAGAAGAAAACAGAAGAGGGCAATAAGCCGAATTTTGTAAGGAAAGCAAAGAGATAGATTTTTAGAAAACGTCAAGGAAATAATCAAGTTCTTCTGTTGAGGAAGATGACGCTCAATGTTAGTATTGTAAGGGGAAGTATTGATTCAATGCCATGGATGGCGAGGTTGGGTACATGGAGACTGTGTGAATAACGTGGATGAGTTCGTCTTCTATTGTCTCAATTGTGAAGATTAAGTTTAATATTCTTATCGTTATTGTATTTTTTTTATTTTAAGTAGTTCCGCTTTAAAGAGTTTAAGCTTTGTTCCTGCATGTTTTTGAGAATATTTTAAGAATCTATTTTTTTTTTTACCTATTACCTAGATTTATGGTACGACCCATTCTTAACTCACTTGGAATACACCATCTTGCCCCACCATGGGGGCAAGATGGTGTATTTATTCATTTAATTTCAAAATTTTCTCAGAACATCAAGAGTACCCATCGAAAAATTCTAAATTCGTCCATCAGCAGAGAAATGTTTAGAGATTACAACAAGCGTACTTAGAACTGTGTATATCAATTTGCAATCCTGATGCAGTGTTCTACAGCTTAATGTTCCCATCATGCCCACCTTCCCTATATATGACGTAGTTTTTAAATTCTTACTGACGTATTGTGTCCAGAGGATGGCACAAGCCGAAACCGGTCGATAATAATATTTTTACTAATAAAAGGATTGGAAAGAACGTATTTTCTGGTTTTGTTACTATTTATTCCATACTTTTAGTTGTTTATATAAATAATATGCAAACATCCTCAGAAATCGCATCGCATGCAAATAAATCTAAGACGATAATTCTTTTTAGATACTCAACGCAGATCGTGCGATGTTGTGTCTAGCATATATCATTATGCTACGTATGAACGTTTCTATACCTAAGCGCTTGCTAGTAATTAAACATTTTCAAAAACAAATCCGTTATGGTTCCCACACTTAAATATTCAAGGTTTGTCATACCGTCATTATAAATTTTGTATGCCATTTTCTAAAAGATACAAATTAAAGGTATGTCTGGTGAAGACGAATTGAGAAGAAACAATTTTTTTTATAGTGTAGAAATAATGATAAATATAAAAAAATACTTTCTTTGTCTTTTTAAAGCATGAGCAATAATTTACTTCCTTATACAAAATCTCATTTTTATGTTTGTAAACGCAGTAGACGAAATATTTGAATTACTGTATACATATGTAGGGTAAGGTTTCCTTTAAATTTGAATCATAACTACTTTTTGTTGCTGTTTTCGGCCATTTAGCTAGTTTGGTTAATACAATTAGGTACTTGAAGAAAAAATTCTTCAGGTTATAACTAGTTTCGCAAGTTGAACCACTTGCTTATATGTAGACGAACATTTTTATGGCTTTTACTTTGTGATAAAATTAACTGATTAAAATTAAAAATAAAGAAATTCAATTATAAAATATTTACTCTTTTCAGTTTGTAAATAAAACCACATCTACCGAAAAATGACTCAATACGGGCAACTTTATCTTATAACTGCATATAGATATATGCAGTTATAGGATCTGTATATATCTAGCTATATTAAGATATATCTTCTTGTTGTTTAGTGCTCAACACTCGAACTTGCCAGATAGTCTAGCAAATATCTATGTGATGGTCCGGTCGCTCGTAAGCCGTGAGCAAGGGCGTGGGGTTCTTGATTCTTTTTGCTTTTTTTAAAAGGACGCCAGCTGTGGCCAACAGCGAGGAAGCCAGGATTCAGCAAACAACAAACAACAAGAATTTTATTCAAAATAAAGTTTAATAATATAATGTTAGTGTAATTCTTATAATAAATATTTAAAATATATAAATGTATAAGTATTGAAAATAGTTTGAAAAACACCGTAAAATGACGAAATGGATTTCAAGTAATTATAAAAGTGAAAACAAGTGAAGATATTAATTGGTATTTGGTTAATAATGATAACTAGTAAGAATTGGCTCTATATTATTGTAATGAAAGTACTAATGCTCGTTATTCTTTCAGATTTCACACGGCAACGCGACAACAGCTGCTATCCCCTGCCAAGATGTATAACCATCTAAGGCGTTTAAATTACAATAAAACATAAATAATAATAATAATAATAATAATATATTTCACCTCATAATGCTTACACAGCGTAAGAGATCGTCAACAATAAATAATAATAAAAGATAATAATAAAAATGTATAAACGTTAAAAGACATTATACCTATAAGCGAAATGTAACAAACCTAACATATATGTAAATAAGACAATAATAAATAAACAAAAAAAAACACAAACAGATCTATGTCTTATTAAAATATATATTTTTCTGTGAAAAAATCACTAACGTTATAAAATATTTTGTTACGTAGATATTCTTTTAGTGCATCTTTAAATGTTTGGGTGGCAAGTTTTTTACTTCTACTGGTAAGTGGTTATATATCTTTAAACATTGAAATAAACAAGACTTTTGTATTCTGCTCAATTCGGTTTTAGGTGGCAAGAGATATGATTTGGCTGTACCCCTAGTGTTATGACCATGCACCAACTCGTATTTAGCGAAAAAGTCGGCGTAGTTGGTATGTGTAAAAACCGCACTTTCTAGTATATAGAGCGATGGTAAGGTTAAGATGTTATAGTCCCTAAAGACACTTCTACACGAGTCTCTTGGCTTTAGACCAAATACAGCCCGTAGACAAGCCTTCTGTGCCACAAAAACACTAGCCACGTCCACCGCTTGTCCCCAAAACACAACACCGTACCTTAGCCTTGAGTGCACACTAGCATAGTACAACTGGAGACCCGCATCACAACCCAGATTGGTAGATATCACTTTCAGTGCATAACACAAGCCACTCAGCTTCGAAACCATGAGGCCGACATGGGATCGCCAAGACAGACCGCCGTCCACGCGCAGTCCCAGAAAGGTGGTTTCTTCCGTACAGGTAAGTTCTTCGCCTAGATGTTGGATATTCACATTAAGATCCATGTTACGATTAAATATCATGAGCTGCGTTTTAGAGATATTTAGTTTAAAGTTGTTTTGTTGAAACCATCCATTCAGGTCTGTTAAAGATGTTTCGATGACTCGAGTCGCCTCCACTGAAGAACCGGCCCTAACAACAGCTGCCGAATCGTCCGCGAAAAGCACCATCAAACTCTCAATGACCCCCGGCAAATCATTGATGTATAATAAGAACAAAAGTGGGCCCAAAATGGATCCTTGGGAAACTCCAAATTTCACGCTGCACCATTGAGATCTCATCTCCGAGCCGGACTCAGCGTAAGCCTGTATACATTGCCTCCTATCAGTTATAAAGGATTCGATCCAACGCAAAGCAACCCCCGAAATCCCATTCTTTCGATCTTTGCCAGCAAGATGTTATGGTCGACGCTATCAAATGCCCGCGAAAGGTCCATGAAAATTCCAGCAGTTACCCCACCATTGTTCAAACCATGTATTATTTCCTCCAGAAATTGAAAAACGGCGCGTGTTGTAGATCTTCCCTTTACGTAACCATTTTTTGTTACAATATTTTGTTGCTCTATAAACTTTATCATTCTGTTTTGTACTATTTTTTCTATAACTTTTGAGATTACAGATGTTAGCGCTATTGGTCTGTAATTGTTATTCGGTTACATCTGCCTTTTTTATGAATCGGTTTTACAATGGCGTACCGCAAAGCTTCCGGAAATCTGCCCTGCTGGAAAGATAGGTTTATAATGTGGGCCAACGGCCTCTTCAAGCTTCCAGAGCACACCTAATATAGGTACCAATTGGCACCTCACGTTGTTATGGGTTAAATTAAATAATAATGAAGATGTACCATAAAAGTACATAAATGGCGTCGCTTGAATTACTAACAAAAATTTGCAAATGACTAAATTAAATTTGTAAATAATCAACACTATTAAATTTCTTTTAGGTAGCTAATAAATACTGATGAGTAGTACAAGTATTAAGAACAATAAATATGTACAGCACGGCGTGGCAAAATAACAAACAAAGTCTTATTAATTACATAAACGAACAACCAAACGGGTAATAACGAATAATAAGTATATAATGAAGCAAATATAAACAAGTGAGACAAATTAAATGGATGTCCTGCGATGGCTTTCAATGAAGAAAATAATATGGAGAAATCCTGCCTAGGCAGATGTGTGCAAGAGTTACGTTCCTGTACGTCGGCAATTGTCCATGTTCCTCGACTTGATGATGTGATTCGGTCGTAATTAGGAACGGTTCATAAGACGTGGTGGTTCACTCGAGTACTCCTGGTGGATATTCTTCACCTTGTAATTTGTACAGGCCCAGCATATTTTGGAATTGTGAAGTTCAGCCGCTCCACACGGGTTTAAATTAAAGTCTTGGGCCAATCTCCAGGTAGGTATTGTAATAAAATTTCCATGTACTTAATGCAGGACTATTTCCAGGTCTCATTACATTACGAGAAGCAAAAACCTCAAAAAACCAAATCCCAAAGATAACAAAAAAGCCTAAAAATCGTAATAAGTAATTACCATGTGCTCTTCGCAAAAAAATTACACATATTAATATTAACAATTGTAAAATATAGTTTAAAATAATAAAATGTGCAAAAGTAAAAAAAAGTTCATTATAGTTTGTGATTTCAAGATGTGAATTTACTATATAACTAAATTTAATTTATTACCTAGATCTTTTAAGCTCTACACTAAAACGTCTACGCTTTGCAACAACTACGCCCGAAAAGAATGAATTTCTATGCGAGCCTTGAATCCTCACGCAAAAAAATTGTTATTTACAATGATACAAAGAAATGTGAAACAAAACTGCAATCAAATATTATTGTATCTTTATACATAGTGATCTCATTCAATTTCTTTAAAGTAAACATCTTCCATTTCATCTAAATGCCACGTACACATCCCACAACTAAAATGATATAATTACTTCCAGTGCTCACCATTGCAACTTTTCGAACCGTATTTGTTGTACTAGATTGTGTTTGTGGTTAGAAATAGAAGAACAATTTAAAAAATAGAAAACGTAATCAAAATGTAACTGCTTATTTTAAACACATATGCTTCATTAATTTCACCGTCTAACGGTTATGCAATGCATAAATACCGTACAATAAACTGTAAAAATTTTTGTTATGACATTTATATAGGTAACAAATTTAAAACTCCTTTCGAGCAACCCTACTTAGAGAAAAAGAAGAGGATGGGGGCGGCTTAATTGATTTTGCACGCGGGCGTTCAAGTGGCTGGCCGCGGGCCTGTGCACAAATCGTACTCTATGGACTTTATGACGTTCAGTAAGAGACTCATCTTGTGCCTATTCAGAAATTAGAGGACGATACATGCCATCAATTTTAAACGATAGCAATTTCAGGAGCTTGCGTTGTACTCTCTCAATAGCAAATTCACGAAAAAGATAGTAGGGTGACCAAACGATGGAAGCATACTCAAGCATACAACAGCTTACAATGAAAGCGAAATACAGTGGTTTAAGGGTCGAGCAATTAGGGAAATAACGAGACGATCACATGACAAAGCCAAAACTTCTTAAGGAGTGCGCACAAAGGCTGTCAATGTGAGGAAAAAAAGAGAGACATTTGCCTAATAATATACTCAAATCTTTGACTTCATCAAGCTTTTCGAGAGTGATGTTAATCGTGTAATATGAGGAAGGAAAAAGACCACGTTTTCAGGAATAAGAAACCACACAGCACTTGCTGATAGTAATCTTCGTGGTTCAGCCTCAGAAGACGAGGATAACACAATCATAAATCCACCACTTATTTCTTCAATAATTACCTTCTAACTCACAACAAATGTTATTTTCAATAGAGTTAACATTGCCAAATTCATCTCGATGAATACGAGCTTATTTCACTGTGATTTCTTTACTTTCTTACATTTTTGGAAGTTAATTTACTTATTCGATTATCTACATTTGTCTGACAGCCATTGACAAATGGCAATTAAATCAAAGGTTCAACTGCTTAAACTTTTCGCACTCGCTTCGAAGCAAGTGCAGATAGTTCTGTACTTTCCACCAGGAACCTGCGACGTGAACAAACTTAACGACATTAAATGTAATTTTGACATGCTACAGCTAAAATCATGCAACATAAAACTTACTGTACCAGTTTTCTATGCAGCCGATGGTATAGTGAACCAAAATGAAAAGTACATATGTCGTCATATCCGTTTTATGCGCTGGAATCGTCGGAAGAGTCTATTATACTAGCTTTAAGGGTGTTCCTGTCACTTTGACAGGAGTATTTAATGTAATTTCTATCGTAAAAAAAATCACCCCCACCACTAATGGCTATAGTTACTCTATTCTACGCCGACATTACTATGAGGGCATATGTACTTCTCATTTTGGGTTCACTCTACATATATCGACATGTTCATTAAATGTAAAATCCATTATGAAAGAATAAAATAACAACAAAACAACTGTAAAACAGAAGCACAACAACTAATCAAAACAATACAAATAACCCGGAAAAAAGCAGAGTTTACACAAAATTAAATACAATAGTCTAAATAAATTACAAGTAAATGTAAAAAAATTGACAGGAAATGATGTTGATTGATTCCTTGGGAATACTTATTGTTCTACAACGTTGTCAAATGTGTTCTCAAACGAAGAAATATTAAAAACAAAACTTTTAAATGAAAAAAATAGTATGTCCTGTTTCGTGTTCCGTTGTTTGTTTGCCTGTTATGAGAATCACTTACATTTTAATGTGTTATATTACTTGTGTTTATGTTTTTAAGTGTAATGTCAAATTAAGAATTCTCTCATAAAACTATAATATTTTATTTGACACATCATTTTATATAAAAACGAAGATTTGACGTTATGGATGATGGTTGTAGAATCGAAATCGAAATATGTTGCAATAAATATTTGAAAAAAAAAGTTTACAAAATAATAGTAGTATTTTTGTTAAAATGTCGTTAACATTAAGGTTTTTAATTTTAAACCAAACGAAGAATGTCATATGTTAGCTTTTGCGACAATTTATACAGATGGTGTATTCTTGAAAATCCCAAAACGAGCTAAATTTAAAAAAAAAACAGTAGCGTTAAAAGTTATCAACTAGGCTTCCAGTACCGCATAAGCTATTTACTTGCATATCTATGTATTATTTGAAATCTAAAGAAGTCTATTGGGCCAAGTATAAATCTTTACAACCACCACTTATGTACACACTCACTATAAAAAACAAATGTGAATATATTGGGCACACATGAAATTAAGTCTTAAACCAAATAGTTTATGCTAAGACTATTATCGCATGACTAGAATAAAAATTAATTGACCGTAATTATTTAATGAAGTATTAATGCATCAATCATATGTGAATAAATCCTTTGAAGCCAAGTTTATGACTAAACAAAAATATAGTTATTAAACCAAGGCAAGTAATAAAATAATTGTACTAACAAGTAGATCAAAAAGAATTTCGAAATAGTATTAAGTGTTTTATTTCGGTTTCATCCGGTCACACCCAAAGTGGCGATTTCTCGGTTGACTGCAGCTGTTAAAAGAGAAAAACAAATAGTATCACATACACCAATAAACTACAATAATCGGTTAACAATTGATTTGTATTAGTAAGAAAGTTTTTTTTTTACGGCAACGTTAGATCTGGTTTTGCTGGTTATTCTTGCATTCAGTCGGAACGAAAGAATGGTCGTTGCCCAAGGAGGATAGGTATTATTTTTCTTCATATACATACTCTGGATGCATGACGAAAACGCATGAGCTTATAAAAATGAATGGAAGTATCTACTCGTAGGCATTGTGTTTTGCTAATTAGATATATTAAAACAAATTTAAGCCGACTTGTAATTGTCTAAAAATTCTGGCAAAAAGTAGGTCAACTAATGGTAAAATTATAATTTTAAATATTATCACTGATAAAGGAGTTTATCTGTGGTATTAGGGAATCTAGGGAAGTTATTGTTTTAACCGCTATGTAATAAAAAGAGCAAGCAAGCATTTTGGCGCCATCTATGTGCAATTAGTCACAAAGAAAGCTGTAGAGCTGTAGAGAGACGAGTACATAAAGAGGTATTATATATATACGAATTTTTAAATAATTAAATATGTGTAAGTCTAAATGCGAAAGGTTACATTTACGAACATCAACTTAATTCAGGCCAAAAAAAAATAATCTAGTTGATATATTAGCTGCATTCGTTTTTACAATTTCGCAGCTTGAAGCCCACAAGCAGTTGCGAGGTGCTCCTGAAGTGAAGTCTGTACTTTAAACTTTAAAAGTAACATGACTGTTGCTTCGAAGTTTTACTATTGGTCTGTTTTGCGTAGATGGCGCTAGTAAATATTAGATCGTATATGAATTCCGTGTCATGGGCAACAAGACCATACTTAGCAAGAGAAACCAACATAGGAAAAAGAAAATACAAAAAGTGGCACGCGGAATTGCTGGAAAATCAAGAAATAAGGGAAAAGATGGAGGGACGAAAGTTCAAAAATTATTCGAGATCAATAATGATTGAGGAATATTGAGGAAGTAAGAAGAGTTTTAATAAAACAACGAAAAGATGTAGAAATAAAGATTGGTTCGATCAAGAATGCGAAGAAGCAAGAAAACAGAAAAATTTAGCAAGAGTTGAATGGATCAGTACAAAGCAACAACAAAAAAGGAAGAAATAAAAGAATTTTACAGAAACATAAAACTACAACATAATACTGCAACAATTAAAACCAGAGGAATAAAAGATAAAAACGGAAAAACTGAAAATGACGCTAACAAAATAGGAGAGATATGGATGGAACACTACAAAGAAATATTATATACACAAGAGAACAAGGAAGCACAACATCCAGTCGAGCAGCTATTAAAAAACGAAAATCAGGAAGAGGTGAGTCCCAGTGAAGAGGAAATATTGGCAGAAATAAAAAATTTGAAAAATGGCAAAGCCCCAGGAGAGGACGAAATAGAAGCAGAATTGTTAAAATATGGAGGACAGCAATTACAAGCACGAATATGTCACCTAATTAAACCCATATGGACACAAAATAAGATACCCGAAGACTGGTACACCGGAATAATTACACCCATACATAAAAAAGAAGATAAGCAGAAATGCGTAAACTACAGGCCGATAACTTTACTCAATGTTGCCTACAAAATCTTGGCGAATTTGGTAAATAACGTTTAAAAGAGTACGCTGAGGGAATTCTCGGAGACTACCAGAATGGCTTTAGACCAGGAAGATCCACGATTAACGCCATACACACGTTGGAACAAATTTTTCAAAAGAGATGGGAACATGGCAAAGAAACACACGCAATATTTATTGATTTCAAAAGCGCTCTTGACACCCTTAACAGGAAGAAAATGTTTAAGGAGTTAGAGATATTAGAAGTGCCCAAAAAACTAAGAACAATCCTAGAAGTTAGTCTGAAGTACACAAAAGCCAAAGTGAGATTCCAGGGAACAACAACAGATTCGTTCGAGATAAATAAAGGGGTGAAACACGGTGATCCAATATCGCCAACATTGTTTAATCTGGTGCTGGAGGGAGTTATAAGAAGAGCAAAACTAGACAAGAAACACATTATGACCAATCAGATACAACTAATAGCACATGCCGACGATGTTGCAATAACAGCAAATACAAGAGATGATCTGATAAGAGCTATAGAAAGTCTAGATGCGGAAGCATAAACATTCGGTATGACAATAAATGAAGTAAAGACAAAATACTTGAAGCTGGGAAAAGGAGACGTAAAAGCACAAAACTTTTTAAAAACAAAAAGATATAATTTTGAAGCAGTTGCCTCTTTCAATTATCTAGGAGTTACAGTGGGAGGAACAGTGAGAGATAAAGTGAGAGAGAGGATTTTAAAAGGATATCAGACATACGGTAGAAATAAATTTCTATTGAAAAACAAAATGCTAAGTAAAAAAACCAAAATAAAAATATATAAAACCCTGATTAGACCGGTCATTACTTATGCGCTAGAAACAATGGCAATAAATCGAAAAGAGGAAGAAGATCTGAAAATAATAGAGAGAAAGATAATGCGGACAATATTGGGGCCAAATATAACGGAAGATGGGGAAGTAAGAATGAAAAGGAACAGAGAGATAGAAGATGAGCTGGAAGGAGAAAACATCATCAAGACGCTTTAAAGCAAACAGATTACAATGGACAGGACATATAATGAGAAGAAAACCGGCAGAAATGATGAGGAGGGTAATACAGTGGATCCCCACTGGGGACCAGAAGCAGAGGAAGATCAAGGAAGAGATGGCGAGACGCTGTAGAGGAGGACGCAAGGATGATGGGAGTGACGGATTGGAAATCGAAGTGCAGGGATAGAGTGGAATGGAGGAAAATAACAAGGGCAGCCATGACCCACAACGGACTTAAATAAAGAAAAAAAGGGCTAATCCACCTAACGCGGATTTTACGACGCACAAGTGTCAGCCATAATCCACATGGATTGAACGGCTCGATGATGGTGATGATAATTCCGGTAGTCAACAAAGCGTTTGCAAATTTGGCGGTGTTCATCTAATCATTGGATAAAATTTCGAGTTTTCTAACTTTTTGTTATATCTATTAATATTGTATCAATTATAAACAGTTTATAGTGAATAAGATACTTTCATTCACGAGCATGTGCGGGATATCATTGGTCGCTACATAAGACGTTTACCACAAGCAGTTTCGTCGTCATCTACAGCAAGCTTGGGATGAGATCCCACAAGATGCCATTGATCATCTCATTCAGAGCATGCCTCACAGAATTAGACAGTGCATACACAATCGTGGGGATTTGATTTTATTGATAATTTTTTGCTGATTATTGGTATTTTTTGCCAATTGTTATGATTTACTACTGAAAACTTGCAGTTATGATTTACTGCCTAAAACTTGCAAAAATTTTAGCTTTGGGGCTCAGCTCTTTCAACGTGTTTGGAACGCAGTTTACAAAAAGCCAAGAGGCTGCAGTGTTTTCTGAGGAGACTTCAGGTCAGACAAAAAAAATGCTACATGTGTATTTTAGGGATGAATGATACCTACTTTTTCATTGCCGTCTGCATACTGTATATTATATCTGTTCTTAAATTTGGAAATCGGTCGCGAAATAGCGTAAAGAGAAAAATTAAATTTAATGGGTTAAAAAAAATAAAACAAAGGGACCCTAATATTCTCCCACGCATCAGATCTCTTTCTAATCATCGGCAAAGCAATTGTAACTAGTTTAAATAGGATTGGTTAGGGAACGGAGGCAGCACCTTGGCGCGACGCGTCCTGACGGCGTCACAATGACGTCATGATACACCCTCCAACGTACACAACCACATACATAAGTCGGTGTATGTATACCGATCAATAATATGAACGTTACGTGTGGGAGGAAAGCGACGTTCATTTATTGCTGGGATGGAATTTTGTCAAGTGGGTGTTGTTTACGCACAGATGGCTGTCAGCAGTGGTAATTGTTCAAGCGGAAGCTGCGCTTAGTAATTGGCGGATTAGTGGAGTTTCAATTTGTTATACGTATATTTGTATAGGCAAGAATTTGGGGCTTTTAGAGGAAAGGGGTTGTTAATCTGAAAAAATATATATATATATGCAGTAGTCGCATAGATAAGCTATAAGAAGTAAATTAATGTAACAAATTCCCTTTTTTTCTTGGCTAATTTCTTGAATTAATGGCCTTGTTTCATTAAATTTAATACGTTTCCTTGACAATCATTTAAAACTTAGCATTTCGCATGATACCATTATACCATCTTTTTCAGAACACTCATAAGCAAAGTCACCCAACTAGTCACCTCCGATTTAATAAAATTTTGCAGGTATGTAGAACAGTGAAAAATAATCGACCCATATTTTATTTTAGCTGTTGATATTCACTTGTAGGAGAGGTACAATTCGGACATTTTGGTTTACTAAGGAAATTAGTGGTACATGATGGGGGTGGTAAGAGGTTAAAATAAGAACAAAGTTTAATCGCCCCACCACGTAAATCAGAAATTTATATTTTCTATTCTAATCCATAAACTACATCAAAAAAATAAAATTACGTATTTTTGGATTTTTTCCTAAAATATCATATACAGAGGTTATAGTCACCCCAAAATGTCTCATCAAATTTTATACAATTTTTTTTTAATTTCTTGTATTTAGATATATAAAAAAAGTATATAATATTTAACAAATTAAATTATTAACAAATGGTGAATACAATTTATCATAAATACATACAATAAAGGCGCGGGGCCACTGCACGCGAAGCGAAGCGAAGCTCAACGAAACTAATTTCCTTGAAAATTGGCTCCCATGTAATCATACGCGCATCTTCGCTAGCCTAACTTCGCTTCGCTTAGCTTTAGTTGCCGCGTCCGCGTAAGATTACATGGGAGCTAATTTTCAAGGAAATTAGTTTGTTGAGCTTCGCTTCGCTTCGCGTGCAGTGGCCCCGCGCCTTTAAAGTTGCGTCAAGTTTTAGGTACGATCGTACGATCATGTAGCATGCATCAGCGCGAATGCATCGGGGCAGTGCATTTACAGGAGGATCGCGATTAGAGCAAGCGCAGTAACTTATAACTGTATGCTGAACGCGATAGCAGCCATAGAGAAGTTAGTATAGAGTATAGAGTAGAATCTTATGTATTATAGAAACGTTCGCGTGCATTCGCGCCATCTAATGAGCTTTGCAGTACTATTCACAAAGCGGTAATATTTAATCGTTTTATTTATATATCAAAAAAAGTTAGGGTATATGCATACAAACTTAAGTAATAATATTCACTTAGATATTTAGATAATGTTCTATAGATTATACTTTATCTAAATTATTCCATGATGATACTTATTAATTAAGCTGGTATGATTCTATTTGTTATTTTGTGTTTTCTATTTACTTTTGTTGATAATGAACCTGTGTAATATCCACAAATGTTTATATTGTACCCTGTTGTTTTGATCAGTGAGAATAAAGGTCTATTCACACTATAGAGCAACGAACCTGGCAATGCACGTGCCGTTTTACCGTCAAAGCAAAATTTCTTTTTCTATTAAACATATGCATTTCACGGTAGTATATCACACTTGCAGTCTCCCGGCGATCGTGCGACCGGCAAGTGACTGCGGCGATCATTTGAAAGAAATATTAGACCGGCACAAACCCCGTCGCTTTCCGACGAATGTATTTTCTCACATTTTCTCTTCCGGACCTTCCTATTTTCTTTCTCTTCTTTAGTGTCGTGAGTTTCGGAATTAAAATATTTCTTGATTTCGATTATTGAAATACTCGGATGATTCTTAGAATCCGATTCGGAATCTGATGATCGCCGCATCGGATGATTTCAATTCGTAAATTTGTACAAACGATTTTATACTGAATGAATCCAGCGAAAATGTTTGGTAGATCGTTTCGTTATAGTTTGTGTATTTGGAAATTTCTCAACTTTCCGGTTTTGACTCGATCATTCGAAATTTATTATTTGGACTGACGGGCTGTGTTTGTTGTTCATAGACGCTGTGCGCACTTAAATCACTCAGACACATTCACTCAGTATTAGTAATCTGCAAAATATTTTATTAAGAAAAAATAATAAACTTTTGTTATAAATAAGTTTAATAGAGATTTACACCAAATATGATCCCATATTCCACCATGCTCCGTGTGAATTATTTCGATTATTAAAAACATCCGAATATGTACAACTGTGGAATATGGAATCGGAATATTATTTTGAATATCATAACCTTCCGATTCGGGCCGATTATTGAAATCATCCGAATATTTACAACACTAATCTTCTTCATCCAAAATATGCGCAATTTTTATTAAAGTTGAAGTGGAGAGCATTTTTATACAATTGCAAACACCAAACTGACTGTCGGTTTACTGGACTGTGACGAGCCCGTGCCTTGCATGTTCGTTGTTCTATAGTGTGAATAGACCTTAAGTAAATATTAAATAAACGTGCAAAAAATAAAACTTTCATTAAGTTTCTGTTAATACCTACATATATTTAAAAGTTGCTGTGATAAGAAGTATGTTGACATATGTTTGATGTAATAAGAACAAAAAAAAACCACTGCAGGTAAAAGTAAATAAAGAAATAACAGTAAAACACTCAAAACTAACACTATTACTAATAAACGAATGTAAAATAAAGTAATAACAGAAATAATAACTACGGAAACCTGGAACGCACGTCTAAAACAAAATAGATTAAAAACAACTGGTCATCAATTCACAGGCCACAGCCGCTATAGCCACGGACGAACTATGCAACATCCCCCTCAATAATAAGCTATGCCAACCACAACATAATACCAATGCACATATAGTTATTACACAAATAATACTAAACATATAGTGTTTGGCTTCCATCTATCGAGGTTTGCGGGAACTACCATTTGCTTTCCTTGTCTGACACCGCTGGGACTTTTGACCAGATTTAAGTTACTACCCCATGATAACAGCATACATAGATCACCGCTTGCTAGAGGTTGCTGCGAAATCGCAGACCAGATTTTTCGAACGTGGTTCGAGGCTTGGAGCAGACGAAGCTGGCTTCTGATAGTTGTCTAATCTGCTCCTACTCTGTTAGATTGCTCCGTGTAGAACCAACTTTGATAGACATATCCGAGCGGGCACAGTGTGTGCATAGCGTAGAGAGGGAGCAATTTTAACTTTATATATAAGGTTTCTCACGGTAGCCGCTCGTTAGAAGTTTCCATGGTAAGAAGGAACTCTGAATTCTTAGGAATATACCCGGTGCTCTGTTTAAAATAAAATAGTGAATGGCAACTTCCGGTATAACTGGAAGTGGAGCTACCTTGAAAATATTTTAAAATGACCTGAAAAACCCTGAAGTTCAAAAATTGAGAATTCTAAGTACTGGAACACGTCATTTCTACTCAAGCGCTATTCAGCAACCGAAAATTACGAAAATTTTATCGTTTAGTGCAACAATAACCAAATGGAAATCGAGAAATTAGGGCTCACTGGTACTGTGCAAGATCGAACCCAGCTGTCGACCTTTGATGGGAAAATGCCCTTGGATTACTACTTGACGTTTGTCGAAACGGTGACTATGCAAACTACTAAGGCAGATATGTTATCATTGGTACTGCGTGGAGATAGTACTAATTTTTTTCTAATCCATTGCTTTATCGGAGCGACAGAACTATCAAACATCTAGAGACTGCAACAGTTTTCCCCCTATATAATACACACAGAAATTGTCTCATAGATGGCGCTTCTCGTATTGCATTCCAGTAACAGAACATATTTAGCAGAAATAGCAAGGTAAATACGATTATAATTTATTAATCTGATGTATTTACCATTAAATATCTCACAGGAGCCGTGATCGTCGAAAGGGCGACTTCCTTAACCGCATACTATGGCGATCAAACGGCACTTTGAATAAAGTAAAATTTGGTTGACCCAACCAAATCGTTTTTTTTTTGTGCATACTGTATAGAGAGAGTTGCGTTAACAAAATGTAATATAAGCCTTCGATTGACCCCTTGTTATAGTTACCATAACAATATAAATTTGTTGTATTAACTAACTAAACACTTACAATAGCTAATATTTGTTGAAGCTATAGTTTTATGAAGTCTTTCTCTGTTGTTTGTTATTGTGTGAAAAAGGGAGCAGCTACGCGAGAACGGCAAGGCTGTCGGAATTTGAGGAGACGCGGAGGCTGCTTCTTCGGACACTCAAAGGAATATAATAATTTGCGGCTATCAGTAATAAGGTCTGGGACTTCTTCCCTGATCCTCCCAGAGTAAGGTTTTTGCCATGGTTTTTCCTTACTCCGTGGCCATTGATTTTATATAAATATATTATATATAATCAGTGTCCTTGGCGAATGCTGGGAGGTAACTAAAGTCGTTCCATGGGCGCATTTAATAATCACTGATAGCTGACTGATTTACAGTAGACTCGCGATTCTGTGAACTAATCACATTTCACATATTTTATCATTTCTCAAAAGTAGTATTCATATGGTCACGAGGCTACTACTGTATTATATTTTTGTTATTAAGAATCATAGGAAATTATTTGGTTAGAGTAGGATTATTTCAATTGTATGAACCCATATAGTACTTAGAATAGGTAGCCTCGTATAGTACCTTTTTTAGGTGGAGCACGGGGTTGGAATGATTTGTAATAATTTAGTTTTCATAAATAAAGAGTGTTGTTTGCTATTTTCTACGTTTTTAAAACAATTAATACACCAGATTTGTTATGAATACTAAACTTTATTTATTTCTATGTAAGTTTAAGTTTTAGGAGTCAATTGGGTCCAAGTTATATCTAAGAAATATTTAAAATTAAAGCACGTTCGAGCGGCAATATACAACGTTTACTTGAGATATTAAATCATTTTTCTACTTGATTTGCATAATTGCGAATGGTTTTACAACTGTATACCCCAATAAATCATTTACCTGGAAAAGCCGACGCCAGCCGAACGCGTACCTGTGCATGGTGAGTAGTTTTGATAGTCACTGCGCTGTAGACAACGACATTAAATAAGTCGGGCAGTGTACGTATGTGTTATAAAATAGCATTAACCTAGTTGTCATTTTGGTATGTGCGCCTAATAACATTTTTAAAATACTGCCGGAAGTATGATATCTAGAGACCGGATTATATGCAAAGTGCATATATTTTATTTTTTGCATCTCTTTAATTATAGTCTATATGTAGACGTATTACACTAATTGAAGTTAATTAGCGCTAATGAGTGATTGCATATATTGCATATTTAGGCATTTCTATGTATATTTTTTACAAAAGTTGCATATATTGCATATTTAAGTTTTTTCTTATCCTTTCTATTAGTAAAAATTCCTAGTAATTCCTAATGTAGATCGACAACCGATAATTCTCAGAACGATAAATCTTTTACATTGGTTTCTCTAATATTTTTTTCCAAGAACTGCACGTTTTTAATTTCGCCTAGCAGAAGGGATGTGGTAAATACGTTTTATTATTATTAATTCCCAAATAAACTATTCATTCATTGAATATCTTTGAGCGAAACAGCATGTAATTGTGTTATGTTATGTTACGTTATTAAATACTGTGCGTAAAGGATGGCGACAAAATATTTTGTCGAGCCTGCAATAAACTGGTAAGTTTAATTTTACTAAAAGCTTTACAATTGTTTTGAAATTCTTTAACTTTTGATATAAAATGACAATTGTTGTTGTAGGTATCTTCCGAGAGAAAATACCTGATTGATCAACACGCCAAAACTCCATCTCATATTGGAAAATGTGAAAAACTAAAGCGATCCGCATATGTGCAGCAATCTATATGTCAATGTGTAGCATCAACTTCACGAAACTCAGAACAAGAAAAATATAATACGGATCTGTGTAACGCCTTAATTTCGTCTAACATACCATTAGCAAGATTAAACAATGTTAATTTGAAATCATTTCTGCAAAAATATTGCAAACATAATATACCTGACGAAAGTACCATACGAAAAAATTATGTCTCGTCTTGTTACCAGCAAACAATAGCAGAAATTCAACAATTGGTAGGGAATAATTTTATTTATATCATGGTAAATGAAAGTACGGATAAGTGTGGCCGTTATATTGCTCATTTGTTAATAGCAATTCTTCATGAAGATATTGTAGGTAAATCATATTTAATTTATTGTAAAGAACTTAAAAAAACAAATAATGTAACAATTACCCAATTCGTTCAAGAAAGTTTATCAAATTTCTTTTTACCTGGAAGTATATACCTTTTGAAACAATTTTATTAATGTTGTCCGACGCTGCACCATACATGATAAAAGCCGCGTAAAATTTAATTTTTTTTTATAATAACATTATTCATACCTACCACTTGTTTAGCTCATGGGTTCAATCGTGTAGTCGAAGACATTAGGAATCAATTCCCTTTGATTAATGATTTAATTAACTATGTCAAAAAGTATTTTTAAGAGTACCTTTACGAATCCAGTTTTATAAGGAGCGGCTTCCCGGTGTTAAGTAGCCTCCTGAACCGATTATTACGAGATGGGGTACATGGTTAGAGGCTGCAATATTTTTCGCCGATAATTTTGAAGGAATAAAAAATGTAATTCTTGAAATCACTGCTGACTGCATTACTCTAGAAAAATGTAAAAAGATAGTAACATCAACAGAATTGCTACAAACCTTTTGTATATGAAGTCAAATTACAGCTTTGTTTCAAGTTCCATTCGTAAACTAGAAACGCAAGGGATGTCGCTCCCGGAATCAGTCAAAATAGTAGATGAATTTGATATGCTATGTAAGAAGGTTAAGGGTACAATAGGTAATTCTATATACGATAAATTTAAAAAAATGATAAAAAAAAATGCGGGGTATTTGAAATTGAAGAAAGCTAATTTTGGAAGGTGAAACAGTAAACGAATTCGACTTTAATTTTAGTTTAGAATGTATTGCAAAGTTAAAAAATGCACCAATTACATCTGTGGATGTTGAAAGAAGCTTTTAGATTTCGAAACATATGTATTCTGATAGAAGACAAAACCTTATTTTACACACTTTTGAAAAACATTTAATTATAAATTGTTTTAGAAATATGTTGTGAAAAAGTTTTGTGCAATAAAGTTAATGTCTAAATTTCTATTCTTATTTGTTTTATGTACAAAATTTGCATATTGTCGCATTTTTTTTGTATATACGCCCCAGGTTTATGCATGTTTTCTCAAAAATCGATGCATATATATGTGCATATATTCCAGTTTTTCTTTGCATATAATCCGGTCTCTAATGATATCTAATATGACGCCGAAGTACTGATTTAATTCATATGTTGATTTATTTATGACGTGGGGCTCTTATTTTGTAATTCCGATAATAGTTCACATCATAAGCTATTTTTAATGATATTACTATTACCTAAACTAAAGCTTTACAGAAACAGAAAACGTTAAAAAGTTAAAGAAGTAAATACAGATATGAGAGCTAAAAATTAGAAAGATGCAATGAAATTATTCAAAACAGGCCTCGTTTAATTTTATTTTGCTCCAAATTTGACATTAATAAATCATATAAACTTAACAAAAAAATATAAACTAACATGTGGTGTTGACGTTAAACGAACGATAATTTAATACATACGCTGAAACATGAATCATTTTTTAGAAAGTTTACTAATAAAGAATACTGCCCAGAATCAACACGAATATCAATCACTTTGTGAAGTTGGATAGTTGCCAAGATTTGGTAAAAGTATGACGTTGCTTGAGGTAGTGGGATATTTTTGCCTCCTGATTTGTTGATTACATTTTGGTCACATTCCATATAAATTATTAATTAGGTTTAGTGGCTATTTGCGTTGAAAACACAAACTGAAAATAAATTCAGTAAATAAATGTCAGCCATATTATGAATTGCTGCCAGTCAGTATTTAAGAAAAAATAACTTTCGGATAAGTCTAGTGGAATCCAGATTGTAATGTATCGGCTATTATTTGCATCCTTGCTAATTTAGCATTTAACGTCCAATTGATCGAATTAGTGCCGCAGTTTACTAGGGTGAAAAACAATTTAATTACCAGGATTAGATCGTCGGACAACTGAATGAACGTGGCAACGTACTGCTGTGAAACTGATGGTCCAAGCATATAAATAAGGAGAAATTAAAAATGACAAAATTAATTTAGCTAGCTCAGCAAAAAAGAATTTAAAAGGGCGCCAGAGATTCTTAAATCTCAAAGACACTTTATTAAAAAGTAATAGTGGGCGGTTGCAAAAATGACTTTCATTAAAATTTCCAAAAATTGAAATGGCAGATTCAAAAATAAAAGAACTAGTGATTTTAAAATGATATACAATCATTAAATTTATTTTTATAAAAAAAAAAGAAAAAAAACATTTGATACAATTTGCAGGGGAAATTAAAACCATAAATATAAGATTCTGGCATAAAACAAACCTGCATAAGATTCTACAATTTAAAAAGGACAATGCAAATCCTTTAGCAAACAAAATGGTGAATTCGTTCTAGAAGGACTTTCTAGTATCACAAAAAATCCACGTGGTTTTAAAAAAAACAAGGCAAACTAAAATTTAACTCAAATGACGAAAAGAAACAAGCAAAATTAACAATGAAATAAAAAACAAGCTCACAGCTTCACTTCACCTGCCCCGAGGTGATAACATTAAAATTAATTATGACAACAAAAAAAAAACGGAAAATTTAAACTCTAAACGCGCTTACTTCTAAAACGAATATTATTAAAAAGCCTTACATGTAATGTGCACAAATACATAAACACTAATTAACAAAAGAATTACTAGATAGACGAATTTTTAAACACTACAACGAACTACATCTTAACTGAAACGATTACCATTAACGGTAACCAAAAAAACTAAAACCATCTAAACGCGGGCTCGTCTATCTGATAACTCTCCCGGGCCTCAAGGTAACATGGCATAAATATGAAATTTACAACTCGTGCGTTCAACGCACAGCGCAACGCTAAGGAAAAAACTAGCAAATAAACTATACAATACAGGAGTACGCAAAATGTACAAATAAATGAGATTAAATATACACAATTGTCCAAAAAGAATTATGCAAACAATTAAATAAAAATTCTTAACAAAACTTGCGGAAACTCTATCATTGTTTTGACAAGGCTGATTAGGAATAAATAAAAATACACATTTAAATTTCCGAAACCCGGGGTGCCAGACTACAGCAGTACGTACCAACTAAGCTTAATTGCTCAATGGATTGTGCAAATGCGTGGTTGGATTTTGTTACTGTTACAATAGGTGTATCCAGTGAATGACGTATACAGTTGCTTGAAAAACAAGTATGCTATCATACCATATAAGCACTTAACAGAATTATTGAAATAAGAGTATATCTTTGATGTCAGAATATTTAGTTAAATCCACATTACATTTAACACTAAAGCAATCAATATCTTGCGAACAACCAAAAATTTTTAAATTGACAAAAGTTTACATGTTCGTTAGAGATCTCACGTTGTGGTAGTTCTTTTCAAATGAGGCATTATCGCCAGGCAGCACTAACAAACTTATTTTTTTGTAATGGAATACTTTACCTTCCCATTTTGTAATCTTCACCTTATTATTGATCAAAATTATATACTCTAGATAATGATGGTTTTCATAATCCTATGACTAACACCTATAGGAACAGTATAAAAGTAACTAGCAGCGTCACTTTCCGTAAGAGAAATGATATCTGATGGTTCGTATGGATGCTCTTGGATGATCGCTGTTAGTTGTATTTGAACCAACGAAGTGATAAGACAGAACTTATTTTATTTGCACCAATCATCTAATCTAGAAGGTGCTTTAGAGAGGGAAGTACAATCTCGACTCAAAATGGCCGGTATTTATCATTTGCTGTGTTAAATGTATGTAAGTACAGTCGATTCCGCTTAATTGGGTCCTCGGATAATTGGGACAACCGCTTTATTGGAACATTTTTAATAAAACGGAATCAAAAATAAGTAAAACTTCACCGTTTTATCGGGACAAAACATCGGATAATCGGGACAACTCCCTAATTCTCCGAGAAGCGAAACGTAAACAAAACATCGGATAGTCGTTGGAACTCCCTAATCCTCCGAGAAGCAAAATGTAAATCGAGTCGACTCATTTCGTAGTGCGTGCTCCTCCGAGATTGTAGTACATTACATTGTACACTACAAATTACGTGCTCCGTAAAGACTTGAGTGTTGTCCAAAAAGTGGAACTGTTAGACAAAATAAGAGAGCATCCAAACACATCGAATCGGAGTTTGTCAGAAATTTTAAAGGTGCCGAAAACTACGATTGCGCGAATTCGAGCAAATGAAAGGGAACTCAGAGAACAAATTAACTCCACAGGTGCGAGTGGGCGTGGAGTGCAGGGAAGAAAACGTAAACGAGAAGGAAAGATCTGAAGTTGACGAAGCGCTCAGCAAATGGTTCGGCATTGTTACTACAAGAGGTGTTCGTGTATCTGGACCTATGTTAAAATACAAAGCCGAAGAGTTTGCAAAGAAGCTGGGTGAGAGCCATGAGAATTTTAAGGCGACTGAGGGGTGGCTTTCTCGATGGAAAAAAAGACACGACATCAAGTTTAAGAAAGCTCATGGGGAAAAAGCAAGTGCTGATGTTTTGTCTGCTGATAAGTGGAAACTCGAAAGGCTTCCCGAAATTATGAACGAATTTTCACCGGAAAACATTTACAACGCCGATGAGACGGGCCTGTATTACAGAGCAACTCCAGACGGTTCTCTTTGTTTTAAAAAGGACAATTTAGCAGGTTCAAAAAAAGCAATGGAAAGAGTAACTGTCGTATGTTGTACAAACATGTCGGGGAATGACAAGAAAAAATTGCTTGTCATCGGAAAAAGCAAAAGACCTCGCTGTTTTATAGAGTTGGATATTAAGAGATTGCCCGTCGAATACCATGCTAATTCGAATGCATGGATGACATCGTTGATTTTTTTAGATTGGCTGAAACGTTGGGATAAGGAATTGCAACGCCAATCCAGACTGATAATTCTGATTTTAGACAATTGTGCTGCTCATCCCTATACCGACACTCTAAAAAACATAACCCTTGAATTTCTGCCACCAAACACAACATCACTGACTCAACCCTTGGACATGGGTATTATTAAAAACTTAAAAACTAAGTACAGAGCTAAACTGGTAAATTTCGTTTTAGACAAATTGAAGAAAATTTATTGGACTCAAACTCGACTGCTAAAGATGTAAGCAGTAAAGTTAACATTCTTCAAGCCGTAAACTTCGTTGCAGATAGCTGGAGAGTTATTGATAGCAGAACAATACAAAATTGTTTTTCCCATTGCAATTTTAAATTAATCTTACAAAGTTTGAATGAAAGCCCCGAAGAAATGGATGAAGATTTTAACGATGACATTGTGTTAAAGGAGACAGGAATAACAATCTAGACGAATTCATCGATGTAGACAAAGATGTAAGTGCTACGATGAAAAGGAAAATCTTGATGAAGATATCGTTGACGAAATGAAAGAACGCTCACGGGAAGCTGAAAATGCTGACTCCGACTCGAAGAAGAAATCGAGCCTACGCCAGTTACTTTGTCAGAACACGAAAGTGCATTGAGCAGTTGAGACAATTTTTCTTGAAGAAAGAGAATGAGGGAAGTCCTTTGGACGCTCTTATCACGTGCTCGAATTTTGTTAATGCTAAGTCAATTAATAAAAGAAAGCAAAGTACTCTTGATTCGTACTTGTTAAATAAGACGACTTAATTTTTTTTACGTTTCGTTTCTCGTTTTTTCACACATCCTTGTATAACATGTATGTACTATTATGTCTATCTACATACACCAATATGTATACATATACCTACATTATTACATAACTCGCATTTTTTTATGTTGTATATTTGTGTTTTCATTTATGTATTGTTTACGCATTTTTATTATGTACTAAAACCCCTGTAATAAATGTATGTATGTATATGTTTGTAAGTAAACTAGTCAATGCGCATTGAGATGTTTTTCTTTGGGTTAATTCATGGTCTCCGGTTTATTGGGACCTCCGGATTATTGGTGCGAAATGCATTTTCCTTTTGTGTCCCGATTAAGCGGAGTCGACTGTATATAGTAAAAGTCAACTTCAGAATAATGATTGCAACGGCGCCCTTTCTGAAAATTGATAGTGATGTCAAAACGCCTAAGTCGCCCATGTGGACTCGCTACAAATGACAAGTGTCCCGTCTTATCTTATCTTTTCGCTGAAAAGTTTAATAAAATCAAAGCATTTATTAACAGGAATTCAATGACGTGAATATATATATAGCTATTTAAAAAAAGAGGTATTTTCAATTGAAGTTGGCTGAGTTTTCGCTTTGGTAACAAACATCCAGTATGTTAAAGGTGAAGTATAAATACATCTGAAATTGTAAGGATATCTGTACTAAGATTTTTCAAAATTTGTTTTTCTTCTAAGTATATTGCAACCGCCTTTCTCAAACAATGTAGCTAATGAATAATCTACTAACCAAGTATTTGTGTGATGAATACAGGAAGTCTTTTAGATTCTAATCAGTAATCATTTAGTAACTGTAACCAAATGCATGCAAAATGGTTGAAAACAAGATCGTTCTTCCCGTGTATAACAGCTTTAAAACCTTTACACACTATATATTACTGCAAAGTTCCTTGGCTTATAACTAAATCAGCATTAACTGAAAAGATTCCAATTATTTCTGAAATTTCTTTAACCTCGCGCGAAAAATATTCACTTTTGTTCATTATTGTTTGTGTATCTGAGACTTATGCACGTGGGAACATGAATAAAACTAAAATACTTCCGCTTAAAAAAGCACTTAGATTGAATACAGGTGCTTGCATTTTCCGTTAAAAGGCAAAAAATTTAAATCAATGTATACATGTGTGTCCACACAAATAAGCCAAAACGTCTGACTTTTTTATTTAAAATACTGTTTATAATTCGATAATATGATAACGTACTTAAAAGAAGCTAAAGTATGTTGTTAAATATGTACATAATAATAACAATATAATATGTAACGTATATTGTCTTACTTAAACAGAAGTTATACAGACATAAAATATTAATCAAAACTAAGGTGCATTTCATTTAATTACGTTTACTTTTCGTCGAAAAACATGTACTTAAGAAGAAAATAGTCTTCCGGCAAAACAGCAAGTTACTTTCAATTAAAATAAACACTTTTCTGAGAAAAGGTATTCTTTTCGTTGAGCATGATAAAAACCAAAACTTATACAACTTTTCATTCAATGCAATCTCTTTCCTCAGTGTACTCCCTTAACTAATAAAATTTCGAAGTGTATAAAGTGTTGTAAAGTATACAAATATGTTAAACGGACTAAAAAACACGAAATGGAATTTATGGAATAATTTATACACAAGTTTTAAATTTGTATTTGTAAAGACTTCTTTTTGGCGCAAATGATATAAATCGCTTCACCTAATTTTGAGACAAGTTATTCTACGATTTCTTTCCTCTTTTTTGTAATGTTTCGGGCCATACATAACGATACAAGCGTATAGTAAATATGAGAAGATCAGAAAGGTTAAAGGAATGTTTAACATTTAACATAAAAAAAGATCAAAAGAAAAGGGAAAAAATCTAAATGTATCAGAGACTAAGACTACGTAAGAAGCTTTGAAACAGGATTCCTACTGAAGCTTCGAAAATTTGTAAAGAGCGAGTTCAGTTCTAATCACGGTAACCTTTTCTTTTTTTATGTTTACATTTATAGGAAGAAATAATATCAGAGTGACGATATTTTAAACGTTATATTTCCTTATTAATTGGACATATTTTTGACTTCTCATACCCATTTTACTATGCGTTCATGTTATTAAACGTACGTAATAGGAGGAGCACCTTGTCACAATATTGATCGCCTGACTAGCAAACTGTCAATGAACCGGTCTCCAGATAAACGCTTATTCATCAATTGTAAGGGGATTATAGAATTATCGAGCATTTCATTCCATAAGTCCACAATGCACGGAGAAAACCATTGTTCGCTATATAAAAGGGCTGACTATAGATACGTGTTTTGAACGTGGAACGGAATATCCTTTATGAGTTTCTATTGCGAACAAAAAATGCACATGCATTAAAGCTGTTTGTTTTGGTGAGTTGCAAGTGTTGAAATTCTGAACATTCTTTCTTATAACGGTTATCATGTGGAAGAAGAATTTATTGACTTTATTTCAACTAGATTTTTGGTTTGAGTTAGATAGGTTAATAAAATTGATTGCTAGATTGTCTAGAGTCAAAGTAGATAAAAAATAGTAAATGGCGATAGCTACTTTGAGTCTCCAAATGATATTGCGAATGCATTCGCATCACACTTTGAATCTGTCTTCGTACATGATTCCAGTTCAGATGTTTCCGTCGAGGATAGTTATGTATCTCTGGTATTCTACAACCTATATGAGGGAATTTGATCTGGATGAGGTTCTAGAGGCTATTAACTGTCTCAAATCTAGTCTTACTATGGACACGGATTCAGTGTCTTCCTTCGTGGTGAAGGGTTGCAGATTCTTGTTGCAGCATCCGCTGCATTACTGATTATCGACCGATATCCATCATATCTAATTTATCTAAAATCTTTGAATTTGCACTGTTTAAACGTATTTGTAGACAGATTTCTACAAGTATTACTCCTTACCAACACGGATTTGTACGAGGCAAGTCCACTTTTACCAACTTGTGTATTTTCACCGACTTTGTATCCAAATGTCTGGATGCCAGAGCTCAAGTTGATGTGGATGATGTTGATTTTTCCAAAGCCTTCGACCAAGTGCAGTATTCTTTGATTGTCCGCAAGCTTGGTAATTTTGGTTTGTCTAAAGATATCATTCAGCTTTTAAAATCATACCTTGCTGGGAGAAATAACTGTGTAGAGTATCGTGATTTCAAATCTTACAATTATCCTAGTACCTCTGGAGTCCCGCAGGGATCAGTCCTTCGTCCTTTACTATTTTTAATCTTTATCAATGATATAACTACTTGCTTTTCTTCAATGTACCTATTGTATGCTGATGATTTGAGAATTTATCGGACAGTTGAATCCCTGAGTGATTGCTGTCAGCTGCAGGTGGATTTAGAATCTTTATTTGTTTGGAGTCGATCTAACTGTCTTCATTTGAATATGCCAAATGTAAAACGGTGTCCTTCACTAGGAATACCGTGATTCTTCAATACAATTATAACGTTAACCATATTGTTCTGGATCGATGTCAGAAAGTAAAAGATTTGGGAATTACCTTCGACCCTAAATTAACATTTAATGTACATATGTGCAACATTACTGGGGAATGTCTTAAACTGTTGGGCTTTTTAACCCGTAGTACTAGAAATTTTCATAGGATTGAACCGCTTATAGTTTTTATAATTGTTTTATTAGAGCTAAACTTGAATATTGCTTACTGGTATGGCACCCGTATTATACTAAGTACATCGAATTAATAGAATGTGTTCAGTGTAGTTTTTTTAAAAACATTCTATTATCGTAGGTACAGAGTTTTCCTTGCCCACGGTTATTGTTACGATGCTCTATGAGAGAAGAAGAATTTTATTTCAATACTCTCCAAAATTGTAGGGTAATAGCCCAAATACTTTTTTTGAGTAAATTACTGCATGGTGAAATAAGTGACCCATGTTCATTGGGAGAACTGAATTTTCATGTGCCACGCATCACTTCTAGAACCCCAACCTTTTACCTACCAGTTGCTAATACACATAATTATGTTTTCTCCAATATTGTCAATGTGTCGTAATGTTAATACTTTTTGTTTTGATATAGATATTTTCAATATGACTAGTGATAAGCTTAAGAAATTATTAATTCAAAAGTTTCACTTAGTACCATTTCATTAATTTTTTTTTTTGTATTATATACTTATTATCTTCTTTTTTATTACCTTTTTGCACACTCACTTACTGTATTATGTATTAGATATATTTAGTATTTAGTTTATTATTTTGTTCCAAATCGTTAAGCATACTACCTTCTTTTTTTTTCTTTATTGTTGCACACGCATATATGTTGATTTTGAATTTTTTTTTTGTACCGATGTTATCCTGCAAAAAGAATTAATTATTAATGTTGGATAATAAACGCGTTATTATTGTTATTATTATTACTAAAAGTGGCCAGCGATACGTGGGCCGTTAGTATACTATACTTAGAAAAACAGCGTACGGATATTTACGCAGAGAAACATTTGAAAAGAATACATCGATAGCATTAAACGGATAGCATTATTGATTTATTATAATTTCTATCAGATCATAAAATATAAAAGTATTAACAGGACTTAATTATAAGAATAATGAAAAAATCACAAAAGCTAGATAGGGGAAGTGATAAATATAGCATAGATGGCGGCAGCGTTAAAAGAGGGAGAAAATCCGAAGGACCAGAAAGCTTTCACAAAAGCAAGAAAACCATGAAAACACCAACTAAAAAACCAAAGGAATTTGAGGATAAACTGGATTTGCTGCTGAGTGAAATAAGGCAAATAAAGGAAGATGCGAAAGACGATATAATAGAAAAAAATAGCATTAATGAGGGCAGAACTACGCAAATATAGAAATGAAATACAAAAATTAGGAGAGGAAATTGAGTAGTTTAAGTTTAAAAAAGGATATGGAATTAATCAAGAAAGAAAGGATTGAACTAAAAAATGATGTAAAAACACCAAAAAAAGATATTGAATAATAAACAAGGCCAGAAAGAGTAGAATGCAGTTATAACAGCCTTGAAATAGAATCAGATGACAGAATTTCCCAAATACAAACGCTAGAGAGCTTTTTAAAGCTACAAATGAAGGTAGATGTTACGCTAAAAGGGGTATGTAAATTAGGAGATAAAACTTTCTTAATGGAAACAAATGGTCGGGAATAGAAGTTATAAAGAAAATAAATCAAACACCAGCAGAGGAAAGGCAGCTGGGGAATTCAGTTAAAGTAGGTTACAAGAAACTGATAATAAATGGAAACTTTCTAGGTGGACAAACACAAAGAAGGTTGGTAGAACAGAGGAAGAAAAAACTAAGGAATGAAGTAAACCCATAAAAATAGATGAATTGTAAATGGAAATGGACACGAGTTTGAAAATTGGAAACGATAAAACTAAAAGCTGTCAAACAGAGTCCCAAAACTCATAGAGAGAATACTGGACTGGACATATAATTACCGAAATAACCTGGTATGCGTGGAGGAAGGAAATACGGGAAGACACAGACGCAAATACCGTGCATAAAAAATTGAAAAACAGCGCACAAGAATGAATAACAAAAAATTTTGTGAAAAGTATAATATAAGCTGCTTCCATTTACCGGTTTGACTCACCTCATTTCAGTTTGTGCGTTAAGCTTGCGAACTGTTTACGTAAATCATTTAGTCGCCAGGTTATGTATTCGTAGTAAGCTAACTCGTAGCTTACGCAAAAACTGAAATCAAGTGATCCAGACGATAAATGGAAAGCAGCTTTTATAAGGGAGTTAGACAATTGCATTATAGGGACCGTGAATTGGGTGTACCGATGCCACAGTCATTTAAACATAATTAAACAACCTTTACTACAAAAAAACAGAACAATACTTTATTTTCTTAAAAAAAAGAAACAATATAAACATGCAATAAATGTTAATAAATAATTTAGAAAAGAAAGAATAAATTACGATTTTTACAGTTTCTGTATTTAACTGGTTTGACATACTTAACTATTCTAACTCTACAATCTTATTACTATTTCAAGAAACTGATGGCAGTCATTCGATCCTTAATAATAAAAACGCAAGACTTTATTAAATACTATATAGCGGGTAAGTCCACAGAATATATGAAATGAATAAATAAATCTTTTATTCTAAATAAACTGAAGGTCGTTAAAGACAACAAGCATGTAACTCGAAATCATGGAGAAGTTCAGAATCGTTTAGTTCTTGAAATACAGAGGGACAAGCAAGGTCTTGAACTCGATAACTGGAACACGTGAATTTCAGAGACGGAAAATAAGAACAAAATCTTCTGGGATTGTTAATTCGCATTTGGATTTTAAATTTAGTCGAAAATAGGAATTTCTGAATATGGTAAGATCTTCATGCTAAAAAAAAAAACTGTTTTGCAATACTTTGATCGAAACTTTTCACGAATTGTTATTTAGACAAAAATGAAATTAACCCGACAATGTCTTCCTCTAACAGCAATCAACGAAACTGAACTCCTTGTTCATTCGTGCATCCACGATATCAACGTGCTCGACTCCTTGTGTGTTCAGAACGGAAGAATTTAAAATTTGTTTACCAACCGGTGAATAACAACTAAAATTCTTTAAAATAACAATAAAAATATTAATTAATTAAAGGTCTAATTTAAATTCCAACAAGTTTCTTAATTTACAAAATCTGTTAAACATAATATCAAATAAAATTACAATAAAAGCATAGTGTTGAGAGTCACAATGACTGAATGTGCACATGTCAAACAATTCTGTAACATACAATTAAAATTCAANATGGTTAGCATCCAAACAACAATATGATTTTAATTGTATGATGTTGGGCAAATAATAAAGGGTAAATATTTAATCAGAAAAACGTCTTATTATACCATATCGGCTCGTGAACATTTATAAACTGGGAATAAACCTATGCATAAAAACTTGCATTCGTTGCTAAACGCATTGCAGTGAAGATGCCAAACGTCTTTCTTCACTCCTGCCCTCAGTTTTCCAAACAAAATACAAGCCGCAGCACAAATCTGGCATGCATCGACGAATGTAGGTATCCACTGCTATCAATGACTCTCTCTCGCATTTCGGCCTTCTATTTACTTCTTTTCCATCTAAATTTTTATAATTTTTCTGGTTATTTAATTTGGTTATAAATTCTTTCCGCTGGAATGTTAATTTACACATGTGAATAAAAGGAAAAAAATAATTAAATGTTAATACTTGGGCAGCAGTGCTCAAGAAGTAGTTGGCTGACTTATATCTGCTTTTCAAAATAAGCCAGTCTCAACTGCTGTAATAATAGTCTTAAATATTATATACAAGTGTGAATCCACGTATCGTGCCACCAATTCTCAAAACTTAATGACAAACAATTCTCTTGCTTACACAGCAAAGGCCGTATAATTGTTTCAGGTGATCAGCGTATAAGTACGAGAACCGCAATAGCATTACCTCCTCGATTTCCCGATTTGATTCCCATTTTTATGAACGAGCTCATACCGTTAATGACCTACGACACAAAACTATTTATAGTTTGGACAGTGTAACTACTGAAACATTTTTGTACGTACAAGAGCGCTATATTATGGGGTATTGCCAGGAAAAAGAAGGCAATATGTTCCAGCATTTTGCTAAATTAAAATTAAATCAATTAAAGTTTTCAAGTTAATTTTGAAATCTTCTTGATTTTCATACGGATTATATAGTATTTAGAAGCATATTCTTAATTTATTTTATAAGAATTCTCTTTTATTTCTTTGTATTTTGACTGTTATCAGAAGTTTATTTATAAGAATATATTATATTTATCAGAAGTGGATTATATTTATAAAATCCAAATATTTCTTCCCATATTGGCATGTTTATTACATAACCCCTAGTATGGAAAAGAATAAGTAGCACTAAGTTCGCATTCAAGATAATACCATTCTGTACCTGTATATTATCCATATAGCTTTGGTAACAATGATATGATACGTATAAGTCGTAGAGTTGCAGTATTTTAACCTGGATATTTGATATTTTATATTATCTCATACTATTGCGCTGAACTTGAATTTCCAAGCAATAAGTTAAAGAAATTAAAAAATGACAAAATAATTAGCTAGCTCAGCAAATATGAATTTAAAAGGGCGCAAAAATTCTTAGATCTCAGGAGTACTTTCATGAAAAGTAATAGTGGCGTTTGTAAAATTTGACTTTCTTTAAAATCCCCAAAAATTGAAATGGCTGATTCAAAAATAAAAGAACTATTTAAAGTGATAGTTATATATATATATTCATAAATTTCCATAAAAAAAAGAAACGAAAAAAAAACATTAATTACAATCACAGGGAAAAAACCTAAGACAGAAGGTCTTGATTAAAATAACCCTTCGTGAATTTACAATTAATAGAGACAATGCACAATCCTTAGCAACAAAATGGTAGATTTGTTCCGAGAAGATTAATTCTCAATCACACAAAATATCCACGCGGTCACGAATTTAAACCAAACTATAATTTACACGTGGAGAAAGCAATTATAATTTAAATTGAAATTTAATTTTAACGGACAAAGTTCTTCTTGCACTTAACCGTGGTGATTAACATATAAATCATCAAATCAGCAAAAAAGAAAACGGAAAATTTAAACTTCTTTAAAACTAAAAACACGAAATCTTCTAGAAGTTTTACAATAATTACTGATCTAATATTCAAAATGTGTACACAATTAAACAAAACACAATAATTAAATAAAGAGTCTTTGATGTTTGAATTAATTGATCAATAAACGAACAAAGATTTAAAATTAAATGAAATTACTACATGGTAGCAAGCAAAATGAAACATGTACTTACACGGCGCCATCATTCAAAGAACTGAGTGCCTCACAGGGATAACATCGTTAATATTGCAAATTTACAACATCTGCGTGCGATGAGCCGCAACGCATCGCAAAGAAAATACTAGCATATAAACTATATACAATACTTGTATACGCAAAATGTACAAATAAATGAAATTAACTTTACACAACTGAAAATAAAATACTCAAACCAAACTATTATCTTTCTTAAATATTAATAAAAATTAAACATTTGAGAGAATGCTCCCGCAGCGCGGACAAAAATTGATCTCTAATATCACTGAATTTACAATCCCGGAGTGCCGGACCACAGCAGTATGTAGACCAAACTTAAACGTTTATTCAATTGTTTTGGGACATTTCGAATTACGTGAATAATTTGGCGATCCTCAAACACTAATTCTAAACCGATTTCTGACCCATAAATAGGAATATTACTCTATTATTGAAATTAAAAGCAACTAATACGAACTATAGCGACATCTATAAATCCTTAAACTATACCGATGTAATGAGCAGATATCCAGAGCTTCGCATTATATACCTGCATATATAGTACCCATAAGAAACTAAGGCAAAACAGGTAACGTAATAAATTAAGTTGAAACTGCTGCTAATTACAATACATTATGCGTATCAACTTTATACTATCACTAACTATCAGTGCTTATTTAGGTCCCATTAGATAATTAAAGTTTGGGGCATTTACATATAACACCCAAAGGTTTATTCTGTCCGTAGTTATTAGCGACGAAAATATAGGATAAAGGACTAATCCCATTTTACGTAAAATTCGGAAACTATAGTTTTAGACAGCAATATTTAGAATTTCATTAAAGTATTAACTAATAATTTAACGAGGAAACTCATAAGACGTTGGCAAGTTTAATACCCGCATACTCCGCTTTTGCACAAGGTTGTGCCTTATTTAAGTTTTACGATGTTCGTTCATCCGACGTAAATTTCAAACCGAAAGGAACTAAACTAAACTCAAGCGACAGTATTAGGAATTTTTGCCACCGAAGTCACCCTAATAAGACATAGTGTTATATTAACGACTTGAAATTGAATTTGAATTTCGAACAACGTATTACATTAATCGGAAAGGATAACTTTTTCAAGGAAATGATATAAAACTGACCAGATCTAAAATATGGCGTATAGACGTTTTAAAAGCATTAATAGTAATTATATTTCCTCTATTTAATTCCAAAAAAATATATATTCGTTTTAATGAGTTAAGGGAGCAACAGGGTTTAGTATAGTATTTGTTGCAGTGCTCTATACAGTAGCTGGATGGTAAAGCATACTTAGAAAAATTAATATAATTATATTAAGTCAAATATATTTTACATTTAAAATTGGGACAAAAACAAAGTGTATTTGGATCAAATATAATTTCTTTGTTAAAAATTTGTAGTCAATTTAATTTTCAAATTGCTATCAGATTGTTTTAAACCTAAATGAAATAATTTTTTAATTCTAAAATATTTGATATTGAGAATTACATCAATGATCAATTTAACTATAATTTTTATTTATTTAGAATAAACCTAATATAAATTTAGTAGAGTCCATAGATCTGGAAGCTTCTGATACCTGAGCATTTATTATAAAGAAGCTGGCAGTATGAATAGCATAACATCGTACAGAAATTTGAGTGTGTTTAATCAATGCTGGATTGTTTGCCGAATTGTCATGACTTACTTGGTATACAAAAATTGATGATGACATTTAAAAAAAAACACATAAGCTTACACACCATACATACATATTTTATTAATTATTTAAAAAGTATCCATTATAGACAGGTAATGAATATGACTTTTTGCTATTTTTACAAGGGCAGTTTGATGAGAAAGAGAAAAGTAGGTAGTTGTATTAAAAAAAAATTGACATTTTTTCAATTCGAAATTTTAACTAATTTTCGGACACGCTTTATAATGTTTTCAAAAAATTAATTCGGCTTCGGATGCTACCCTATACGGTCAACAATGCTACAAATTTCCAATTTTCCAAGTTAAACACCTTTGCAGTTATAGAAGTTCAGATGGACTCGTCCATCTGTAAAAAAATTTAAAAAAATGCATATGGTTGAAAATAACAACATGGTTTTTTAACAAACTTACTTTATATTTGAACGAAGAATTAAAAATGTAATAATATATGGGTGGTTCTATTTAAAATAACAAAGTTGACAGCCACTTCCGGTATAACCGGATATGTTAGATTATTAAATATATTTTAGTTCAATAGCCTAGGTCGGCTTTAGTATACTGCGAAATTTTCAGAATTTTTCAATGTATACTCTTTCATATATCGATCGATGCAGTTCGTCGTGAGACAGCCTATATAATCAAAACTTTAAATTAGGGGATCATTGCAAAAATTTTCAGGCAGAATTAGTCGCCATAAATCATGTAGTACGTTATAATTAGGCGCAAGTGGAAATTTAAACGGGACGCACGAACAGATAGCTTATCCGTATTAAAGGCGTTAGGGAATTTAAAACATCCGACTGATTTGTTATTAGGTACTTGGGATATGTTGCGTGAGGGAGAGGTAAAACTTTTTTGGACTAGAGCGCACGTAGGTGCAGTCGGTAATGAGAGGGCGGATCAATTAGCGAAAGAAGCAGTGTCTAGTGGGGATATGCGATAATTAGTTATGGGTTAATTTCGGCTAGCGTAGTTATAAAAAGCGTTTAGGGATAAACTTGATATTGATTAGCAGGGTAGGTGGTATGTTTCTTTAAATGCTAGACGGACTAGGCAATTTATAGGTAGTGTTATACGTTTTAGGTAAACGTACTGCTGTGTACTGATTGTACAAGCATATATGTTTAAAGAAATTAAAAATGACAAAATTAATTTAACTAGCTCAGTAAATAAAGATTTAAAAGGGCGCACAATAACAGATAACCTCAAGGTTATTTTCAGAATTGAACTAATCATGAAAACAAAATGTGGGCGTAAGTAAATTGACTTTCTTTAAAATCCCCAATAATTGAAATGGCTAATTCAAAAATAAAAGAACTATTTAAAATGATATTTACAATCATAAATTTTATTGTTCAAAAAGAAAGAAAAAAAAAACATTTCATAACAAACAACAGGGGAAAAAACCTTAAGACAGAATGTCTCGGATTAAAATAAACCCCTTCGTGAATTTACAATTAAAAAGGACAATGCAAATCCTTTAGCAAAACAAAATGGTAGATTCGTTCTAGAAGGAATTTCTTATACCACAAAAAATCCACGTGGTCTCAAAAATTCAAAGCAAACTAAAATTTAATTAAATTAACGTGAAGAAACAAACAAAATCAAAATGAAATTTGAAATACAAGCTCTAAGCTACTCTTCACCTACCCCGAGGTGATTAAAATACAATAAAATTAAAACTAACAAAAAAAACGGAAAATTTAAACTCTTAACGCGGTTACTTCTAGAACAAATTATTAACGGGCTTTATACATAAATTGTGCACAATATTATAACACCAATTAATAAACTGAGTTGTCTGAATGATGATCAAAATTAACAAAATAACGAACAAATCCTTACAATTAAAAGATTGCAAAAATGGATGCAAAGAGCTCATTATTTACATATACTTACATACGCGACAATAATTCAGACACTGAGTTCCTTTAGAGGCCTCTCAACGCGTATATACAAAATAGCAATTGCGCGCGCTGCGTCAGCCGCAAAAATCATAGAAAATGCCTTTTAAGAAGGACCTAAAACATGAAAAACAAAAGCTAAACATATAAAGGAAAGAAAATAAACTAACTAACTGAACAAAAAAATACATCAAACAAAACTACTAAAATCTTAGCAAAATACACAAATATTAGAAATTTCAGTGAGAATTTGCGCGCAGCAAAGCCAAAGCTTGATCTTCGAAAATTAACACCATTGAAGTCAAATAACCGGAGAGCCATGCCATAGCACATCTCCCAATTATTAAGGGGAAAACGAAAGTTTCAACGAAAATAGAGTGTTTCTCCTTAAAAATTGTACGCACACGAAAAATTAATATTCTAAAGTTTCCCGCACCAAACGAACAATATCGTATCTCCGCACACAGGGGTGAAAACGTCACTTCCGGGTGATGAAAACTACCCGGGGTCGTGGTGGGAGTGTCCAACATACCATCCATCGAATGCAGTTTCGAACAGCAATCGGCATAGCAGTCGGTGTGGCAGTCGATGTGGCAGTCGGTGTGGCAGTGGTGGGTCTGCATCATGAAGAACTTCTCCACGCCATGGATGTACCTCTCGCTTGTATCTCCAGAAGGATAACTCGAAAAACAGAAACATTCTTTTAAATTGTGCTCCAACATGGCTTCAGGAACGGGATTCTTAAACTTGACAGGGTTTGACTTGACTTCATTTAGACAGTGTTCGGCACCAGTAACAATAATGGGCAACTTATTTTGTAAGGATACCTTCTGGATCAAATTTCCTCGATTTCAGCTTATTCTTCTCATCAGAATTGATTTCAACTTCATTCTTCTCATCATGATTGATTTAACTTTGATTAACGACATCCGGGGATTCACTCTAGGAATTGATTGCTTCTTCTAGGAATTCTCCTTGGGAATTGTTGACTACTTCTGGGAACTCTTCTTGGGAATTGTTGACTACTTCTGGGAATTCTTCTTGGGAATTGTTAACTTCTGGGAATTCTTCTTGGGAATTGTTGACTACTTCTGCCTCTACCTCTAACTCACCAAAAACCTCAACCTCGATATCCTCGTCGGATCCAACATCTCCAACAACTTTTTCGCTACCCTGTATATCATCACCTCCAACAACTTTTCCGCAACCTTGTATTTCAAACTTAAAACTACCTTCACAATTTTCTATATCATCATCATGAACATTTTCATCATCAACAACATATTTTCATTCTCCTTTTCTCTTACTTAAATCATCATCAACCATTTCCTCTTCTCTACCTAAATTATTAACATTATCATCCTTTTCCTTTTTCTACAAAATCATCAACAACTTTCTCTTTCCTTTCTTATTTCAAAACATCAACATTTTCATCAACTTTATCTTCCCTTCCTTTCTCAAATCATCAACAACTTCAACTTCCCTTTCTTTACTTCAATTCATCAACTTTTCTCCTCATTAGAAGTATCTGAACCCCGATTGATTTATCCCCTTCCGTCTGAATCTCTTCTTTCTACATCAACCACCCTACATCTTTTCTTTCAACCATGCATCCATTTTTTAATACTTCTGTCATAATTCTGTATCATTTGTTTCATCATTGCCATCATCTCATACATACTACTAATACTTTCCTTAAAACTGTTCCCTGAATATCTTTTTCGTCCATCCCTTGTTCTGAATATCTCTTTTTCGTCCATCCTTCCCTTTTGTCCTGCCACAAACCGACTCCTTTCTGCCATGAGTTCCTGTCTCGCCAACTCTTGTCTCCAAGAACGTCCACTTCCTTTCCTTCGGTGTCCTGTCCATCTCATTCTCGCAGCGTTGTATATAAAAAGTTTTTTAAACACACAAAAAAATAATCAGCTTTGTCAATGCAACAAGAAATTCTCACAAATTCTAATCAGGGATCCTAATCTTTACTAATTACAATTACAATATATCGTGCCTCACGTTTGGATGCCCAAGAATAATATTCTCAAAAACTGCATGAATTTAACATTTTAAAAAGGACAATGCAAATCCTTTAGCAACAAAATGGTGTAGATTCGTTCTAGAAGGAATTTCTTTATACTACAAAAAATCCACTTGTCTCAAAAATTCAAAGCAAACTAAAATTTAATTAAATTAACGTTGGAGAAACAAACAAAATCAAAATGAAATTTAAAATACAAGCTCTTAAGCTTCTCTTCACCTACCCCGAGCGTGATTAAAATACAATATTAAAACTAACAAATAAAGAAAACGGAAAATTAAACTCTTAACGCGGTTACTTCTAGAACAATTATTAACGGGCCTTATACATAATTTGTGCAAAATATGTATAACATCCAATAATAAACTGAGTTGTCTGAATGATGATCAAAATTAACAAAATTAACGAACAAATCCTTGCAAAATGAAAGATTTGCAAAAAATGGATGCAAAGAGCTCAAATTTACATATACTTACATTCGCGACAATAAGTCAGACACTGCCCAAAAGAGGCCGCTACAGACGCGTATATACAAAATAGCATTGCGGCGCGCTGCGTCAGCGCAAAAATTCATAGAAAATCCTTTTAAGAAGGACCTAAAACTATGAAAAACAAAAGGCTAAACATATAAAGGAAGAAAATAAACTAACTAATGCAACAATAAATACATCAAACAAAACTACTAAAATCTTAGCGAAAAAATACACAATATTAAAATTTCAGTGAGAATTTGCCGCGGCGGCAAGCCAAAGCTTGATCTTCGAACATTAACCCATTGAAGTCAAATAACCGGAAAGCCATGCCATAGCAGTACGTTTTAGATAATGAGTCGGTCGAATGGTGGGATTTTTAGTAATGCTGCTAAGGAACTAGATAGGTTACGGCATGATATTCAGATAGTTGGTAGGGTAGGAGGTATTTATTCATGAAAATTTTATAGTCTTTAGTGGTTTGAATTAGTGTTAAATTATGATTTTGACATAGTTGAGGTATATAAATAAGTATTTAAGATATAATTCTTTAATCTAATTATTATTAATTAGAATAATTAGGATTAAGTTATTGTGAAGTATTGCAATTGGTATATATATATATAGTACTTAAAATAAGTAGTCTCCTGCAGTATCTTTTAGGTGGAGCGCGGGGTTGGGATAATTTGTAATTATGAATTTTTTCATAAATAAAGTGTATTAGCATGATAATGGCGCCTGTGGGACGCCAGCTATAAAAAAAATATTAAAACCTTTTTTATCAGTGTATGTGATAATATCTCAAATATTTTATTACTGATTTAGAGTGTTTAGTATCTATTTCATATAAGTATCAGGCACAAAGCAAGTTCTCTATGACCACAGAAAATGCTTTAAGATAACATAGCAAGGTTTTCTGATTCTTTCGATCCTATGTTACACAACCAGGAATATATTTGCTTTTACTATAAGTATTTAATAAACCCTTTACTTTTGTATTATAATCTATCACTTATTTATACTAGTAATTTTGTGATGCGTAATACCTTTTCACCCAGAATATTTTGATCAGTAGCATCACGAAATGATCTTATTTGCGTGAAACAATTATAGATGAAGTGCAATATCTACAATAATGAAGAATATATTATATAATTATAATAATTGCAAGTTGTGGTTGATTTGCGCCTGGTCTTGCTCCGCAGGTAACTCTTCATTCGGCTTTTCCAATGCCACTCCTCGATAAAAAAAAACTATCTATCTTCGTTTGCGCGTGTGTTCACATTTGGTGTGTTTTGTTCGGGAGCAATCTACACCTTTTTTAAACGTTCGACAGCATTCGCACTCAGAAACTTTGATTACGTATCGATGCAACATACAATAGTGTCCTCTACGTGCAGCTTCATTACCTCTGTGATCTCTGCTATAAAGATGTAGCACCATCTACTAGCGCAGTTGGAAACTCAAACTCAAAATTTAAAAATAAGTGCACGTTACTTTCTCTTCCTGTAATTACTTGGTTCCTGTAATTAATTCGTGTATTACTAATTATTGTCCCTGGTGCCCATAAGAATGAGTATTTTTAAGTAATAAGTATTTTTAAGTATTACATTTTGATATTCATTCGGCCTTCGGTTGAAAATGGAAATTTACGAATTTCCGAAGGAATTGTACCGAATATATTATTCTAATGTACCATATGATCTAACACTCTGTGTGTCTGCCACTACTCTACACTACTTGTTATATCTTGTATACTTAATATTGTACAAGTATTTTTCGTTAATATCAACGTTATTTTCCTGCTTTGTGTTCAGCAGAACAGCTAATAAAGCTCTTAATTTCCATTTAAGAGTAAAATAATATCAGTGGTGATAGATAGTAACATCCTTTAAGCAAAAAAACATCACCGCAATTCCTTTAACTCCTTTCAATCAGGAGAACAATAGAATTAAACGTAATTAACCTTAAGGCCATCAAAACGTCTGAAGTGCACGAGTAGTATATCTATGTGTGCGCCCGTTCGCTTCGTTTAATTGTTTCTTTCTGATGTACCGTAACCGCTGAGAGTCATGCCAACCTTAGGAGATTTGGAAACGACATACAACGTACGGACATGAACACATCAATCCGCTACGTGCATTTATTGTTTCTTTCCATGTAGGTCTTTCTAGCAAATCTTCGCGATCACGAGGTGAATTGAAGCTTATAAAGTATCTTTTACCCCTATGAAAATTAATACTTTAACTTTCCATTAGCACCTACCATAAATGCAATTAAAAAATACGTGTTCATTAATTTCATTTACGGCGACATAAAATTAGTAGCAGAAAACAAAGGTATAATCGGCAATTTATATCAACATTTTCCTAATAATACACAGTGTTTCAAAATGAATTACACCTCAGTAACTATTAGTACTTGCGTAATAAGCTGCTTACCTTTTATCATAAGTAATTATATTTCCAATGTCATTTTGACATTTGTCATTTTCTGAGTAGCAATATAATTTCTCCTGACAGTTTTTAACTGAATACAACTAAATAATGTACGCATTGCAAAAAAATATTTTTATTGTTGAAGCATGTTTCCGAAGTGCCCAATTTCTTAATGGCGAATTCCTACGCTGAATGTAAGCGACAGTTTCGCTTGCAGTTTCTAATAGAATTGTGGATAATACCGCTTACAACATCATATTCGCCCAGTAGTGGAGAAATTTCAGACTACAGGATCTCTTTTAAAATGCAAAAGTTCTCGTAAACCACGTACACAGCAAAATATTGGTAACCACGTAGAAAACCTTGTTGCCGAAACCTACATTCATCAGTTCCTCGTTTATCACTTCAAATGAATATATCTTCTAGTACCGTTCATAGAATTTTGAAGCGTCGTTTGCATATGTATCTATACAAAATATCAGTGGCTCATCAGATCTCACTTAGGAATCACGCTAGTAGAATAAATTATTGCAATTTCTTTCAAGAAAATTTAAAATAACGAAATTATGGAAAAAGAAATGAAACAAGGTCTCCAAGTTTTTTTTTACTGATGAAACAGGGTTTCGTTTAAGCGGATTTGTAAATAAACAAAATTGCAGAACATGATCCATAAATAATCCAAACAATCACATTGAAGTTCCTTTGCATCCTGTTAAAGGATACCCGGAACAGTTATTAATACCATTTTTAAATCAATTGCAACAGGACGAATTCAATGGGGATTTCTTCCAGCAAGATGGAGCTATTAGAACAATACTTCCCTAATCAAGTTATAAGCAGGGTGTTTGGCCAGCGCGATCACCAGATCTTACTCCGTTAAATTTTTCTATTTTCGGATTGCTAAAAAATGAAATATTAAGATAAAAATTAACTTGTAAATTATAACTAAATAAAATTTCTACTTGCATTTTTCTGCATATTTGTGGTAAGATCTATTTCGCATATCAAAATATCCTATTTAAACAAACTATTTCAATTTAATAAATGTGTGAAAATATGAATTTCCGAAATGAATATCCCAAACCCAAAAATTGAATATGCTTGATATTTTATCTGGCTTGGTACAGCTACTACACTGAGAAAAATGGGCTAAGTAAAGTGTTTACTTGATAAAAAATTATTTACAATAGATATAGTTTTACTTGGAACTATTCTCGTTAATTAATACCTACAACTAAACCCAGTTTCCTGAATGCAAATTGTTACTGTAAATAGTCCTTTTATTAACGGCTATTACACAGCGTACCTCACAAATTTGTGGTAAGTAACGTCAGTAATTAACTACAGCACATGATTAGTAGAAGTAACAGCAATACTGATCGCTATTAAACTCATGTATTTTCTTAAATAGGTAACAACTTGCCACAACTATGATTATTTGAGTTTCGCTGCCACACCGTGATTATTTTACTATTCCTGATTGGCTAATGCGGCGGAGTAATGAAATAGTCCCCGAGACTACTACACGCGCAAGCGCGGGCTAGCGTCAAGTAAGAGTTACGGACGTGGGAAAAGGTCGTCGTAAAAGAGTGGCCAAGGAGTACGGCCATTGTAGGTCAGTTGGAACACAAATATATTAAAAATACCGGGTGGGTTAACTCAAGGCCCCATTCGTATAAAGAATCCCAGCGAAAGAAGAAGTACCGAGCCTATAAGCAATCGGATGTTTCAAGATTGTAGTTTTAAACCACGTGGTGGGATATTTGAGTTCTCCATCATTGTGATGATATCTGCGCCCGCTGGTGAAGTTAAAGTGTGGATGCTGTCGCTACCTGAGTGACAGTCCAAGTGCCACCTACAGTTTGGGATACCCCGACGAAGTAGCCATTTTCGAGGCGATCACCGGACATAACCGCCACGTACGCCGGCAGAGGATCCACTCGCCGAGACAACGCCTAGTACAAAGAACCAACAGAAACCGCAAGTTTACCGCCTAGGTATATTATTTCTTTGTTTGTTACTAGTTGTAACTTCAAAGCCATATTTCTCTTTGTCCTTTGTTTAGATTTCAATAATTTCAATAACTAAATAACGTTTCAATGGGGCCCCCTTTTATCTTATCTTTTATTATTGCTTTGTTCATTTTTTTCATTATTAAGGAATATATTTTATGAGTCATTACGTTATAAATAGTTAAAAAAAAACTGTTGTTAAAGTGAACCAATATCTTTCATTCATATCAGGTAGTCACTGTGTTTGTCCTATACAAAAAAAAACTATGACTAAAAATACTACTTTTTATTTAAATTTATATTAAATATTCACTAAACTTCTTCGTCTCCTACACTACCTATAGTTGAACAACAAATTTAAGGTAAGTATATTGTGTATTTATAGCGAACCATTACCTTCTATATATAAGGTATTTAGTGAAAGTGCATTAATGATACTCTTTCCTTATCACATGTAATCTAAATAGCTTGTATTAATTATGAAGGTGTGATAGCTGTTATAGAATAGTTCACTGACAGCAGTACACCTACTACTTGACAAGGGCAAATCTTTGCTTACTGCAACTACTTCAGTTCAATTATCATAAGCAACTTCATAAGTTACCAGTATGAAGCAGACTGTAAGTAACTTAGATTGCTTCTTGTTAGTATCAGGGTTTAGTATCTCTTTTTTACTAGTTCTAAGTAATCTGTGCTTTTGTCCCCTATCCAGCTGAACTTTTTACTTACGATATTGTATTTTTATTTATGATTACTCAATTTTTTTCTCAGTGTAGAGTAGTATCTTATAGATTCAACAAAATGCAGCGTAATCTGCCTTACTAGATAATACATTTGCTTTTTTTGTGTCATAGGTATTAAATATACAACCATAAATCATAATATACCTACTGTAAATTTATTGTTGTATATTTATTTATTGAAAAAACCTCAACTGGTGTTTTTTGTACAACCAAAAAAAAATTTTGTGGAAAGATAAACGTATTTTTATTCTGAGATTGTTCACAGAAGCTGGTTGGTATTTGAATCATCGACAAATAGTCTACATGAATCGGCTTGTTTGGTCGAATAAGACACTTAGAGGAAAAATAGAGTTCCATGCATTCCAATGTTTGCGAATCATACACAAAGTTAATTCGCATTCCCTCTTGGTACAATTTGATTGAAATTGATTTATATTTAGTGAAATTTATATAAACAAGCAAATTCCAGGTTTTTCATAAGAACAAGGGCCCGCGAATCTTGAATAGGTAAAAATGACGCCAGACTCAAATTTCACCTGTGTTAAGGTGCATCCGCACGCTCGGAGTTCGCCGAACTCCGAGCACTAGTTTGGCGGTTTCCTAGTCGTGTGGACGGGCAGTTTGGAGTTCGGCGAACTAGTCGGCAAAACTGTTTGCCTATTCCCGATCTGCAATGGAAAATGCGCACGAATGTTCGGCTAGACGGAGTTCGTGCACCCGTCCACACATTCGGGAAGGTATTTAGAGTGAGAGGGAAAGCTGTTGACAGCTGTCTAGTGAGCTCGTCTCTTACTAGTCATACTATTATTACTTACAGTTAATAAACTTTACATAATGACAGCGGTAACAGATACAAATTTATTTACTGAAACAACTATGTCGTATGCTGAAAATGACAGCTTGGCCAAAGATAATAAACAATTCAACGTGTTTTTTTTTGACATTGATATGAGTGCAATTTTAGTATTCAATTATTACATTAAATTGCTGCATTTCAAGTAAATTAAAGATCTTAAGTTTTATAAAAATTAATCTTTAAAACTAATGTTGAGATAAAGTAATTAAATAATTGCAATGTTATCCTAAATATTAAAAAGCTTACCACTCTTTTCATAATTCATCAAATTTCTTGAATTCTACTAAAGAGGGCAAAATGTATATTGTTATGTGATTAATCTGGTTTAAAATGAGTATATGATTTTTGTCTATAAAGAGGCAATAAATTAAAAAATTAGATGATATTTATTAATATATAATCATTTAAAAGACACCACCCTCCTTCCTCACGGCCCTCAATTTGAAAGTTGATTAAAGAATCCATACATTCCCAGTTAACCATGTTTGTGCAAACATATTCGCCTCATTGTAAATATTACTCATACCGGTGTATGATACTTGTAGATAACACTGGGCAACAAATTTTCGAAAAGTTCATGCTTCCAAGCTGAAAATAGTCATTTCTTAATGAATTCAATGTGCTGAACACGAAAATGACTAAGAAAAAGCTGAATTGGCTACGGGTTTTCTGTAAAACGTACGCACATTTCAGAAAAAGTGTACTTATGTCAATATTATAATACATGGTAAGAAAACATTAGTCTGCTTCTGGCTTTCGACTTCTTTTGGCCTGCCGTTTGTAGTGGACTTGTGGAGCATCTCTACTGATTGTCTAACAATAGTCAGCTAGCATTGACGTAGACCATTTGCCTTGGTACCGTTGCTCCATGGTGGCAATGTCCTGATGAAAGCGTTCGCCGTGCTCATCGCTGACCTGCCCGCAGTTATCAGGAAAGAAATCTAAGTGGGAATCAAGAAAGTGGATCTTTAAGGACATATTGCAGCCGAATTCATGAAACAAAGCCAACATATCCTCAACCAGACACTTGTAATTTTCTGCCTTGTCATTCCCCAGGAAGTTTGCTGCCACTTGATAGAATGCATCCCAAACCTGTTTTTCTTTACCTTGAAGAAGTTCCTCAAACTTGGGTCTCGAAGAGCTGTCTAATTTGAGGCCCCACAAAGATGCCCTCTTTAATTTTGGCTTCACTGAGTCGAGGGAATTTTCATGCAGGTACTTGAATGCTGGTCCATTCTTATCCATGGCTTTTACCAAGTTTTTGACAAGACCGAGCTTGAGTGTAAAGGAGGAATGATGATTTTGTGGCTGTGCCAATGGTGGGTGCTGTACATTCGTTTCTCCAGGCTTAAAAAAATGCTCTCGGAGGCCAGTCTTTCTTGATGTAGTGCAAATCGATTGCTCTGCTGTCCCACAGACAAAGAAAACAGCAGTACTTTGTATAATCCCTGCTGCAAACCCATCAACAGAGATACTACCTTCAGGTCAGAACATATCTGCCAGCCATACTTGCTGTAGTTAATCGTCTCCAGTAGCTGCTTTAGATTGCCGTAAGTCTCCTTCATGTAGACCGCATGTGCAATAGGTATGGATGAAAGCTGGTTCCCATTATTCAACAAAACCGCTTTAGGCTCAGTTTTGAAGCGTCTATAAACAGCCGCCATTCGTGGGGATCATGTGCAATACCGAGAGCTTGTAGTAGACCATCAATATCGCAGCAGAACACAAGGCTTTCTTCTTTCTTAAAAGAAGATACGAAGAACTGATGGCGAGTGCGAAATGAAGTCACTCGGACATTCTGTCCAGAAGATTCCACTGTCGAAGTCTTGAGGCCAGTATCTCCGCTTTGCTTTTCGACAGATCCAAATCGCCGAACAAGATCGTTCATTTTCATCCTGGGTAATTTTATGTGGTGCAGATGTTTCGTCAAAGCACGAAAGTTATCATCCTTACTGCCACGTGAGGAGAACTCGCCGACGCATGGCCATCCTCATCGTCTGAACTGATAGAAAAATCTGTAGGAGGTTCTGGAATTGGGAGTCCTTCGCCATGAGAGACAGGTCGCAGAGCAGATGGTATGTTAGGGTATTCAACTGTGCATTTCTTCTTCTTGGTGATGCCTTCAGAAGCTGGTGGTACCATACAAAAATAACAGTCGTCAACGTGATTGGTGGGCTCCCTCCAAATCATGGGCACAGCAAATGGCATTGCCTTTCTTTTGCCATTAAGCCACTGTGAAAGATTTACGGCACAAGTGCGGCAGCATACGTGTGGGGCCCAGTCTTTGTCCTGGTCGCCTATCTTGCAACCAAAATACAAATGATACGCTTTCTTAACTGTTGCACTGATGTTCTTTTTTCTGTGCAGCAAATGTCACTTCTCCGCAAATATAACTGAAGTTATTTGCACTATTAACACAGTTACGAGGCATTGCTACTGTTTAGTTACTTTACACTATAGCAATCACTTGTGTAAGCTAGAGCTTCGAAAAATATGCGCGAATGAACGGACATTGCACGAGTTAATTGTCACGTCGGCCATTTATAAATAAACTATAATTAGCTATTACTTGATATTGCGCAATCAATTTCGCAACACTCTCAATGGAAACTTACAGCAAATGCTGCATTAACTTCTTTGCATGAAGGGGTGATGTAATATGACGCAAAATTTCGTAATTTCTCACTAAATTGCATTACATTATGCAATAGCATCTATACAATGGACAAAACGTCAATATTTCTGGAACGTGAGCCAATCAACTTTTTTCAATGTGATATTCGTGTTCAGCACGTTGAATTCATTCGGGATTGGGTACTTTCACCTAAGAAGCAATTTCACTGTTGACCAGTGTAATTGGATAAATAATGGCGAACAAATTTGAGCAAAAAATATTTCTTTGATTAACCTATAATTTTTACGACGAACGTTTCAATGATAACAATCACGTTATAAGGTCAATAAAACTACTTTTCTTGTTCGAGTTTGTTCGCCATTGTATACGCAATTACCCATACATTCATCATCGTAAACTTGAAAAATAACAGAAATTAAATAGCATGAGTAATTGTAGTTGTCAATATTTTCACAACCTAATGAATGAATTACTGGTGTCCGTGATTCATATTGAGTTTCTGTCATGCTCAACCAAAATGACAGAACTTCAAATATTTATGATTTGCCGGGTTTCTAACCAAAAAAGAGTTTCAGTTATGCAGTGACAGCAATGATTCATAACCAGTCATAATTTCTGTACCAACACCAACCTAATTCATGCAATCACTCAATGCTACCACACTAAACTCTCATACCGAACATTCGGCGTTTTCCCGTATCTGCTCGGAGTTCGGCGAACCCCGAGCGTGTGGACGGTCGCGTCCACACGATTCGGTAGTTGCCGAACATTCGGAGTTCGGCGAACTCCGAGCGTGTGGATGCACCTTTATTATATTATTAAGGAAAGTGAGATATATAACGTTTGTTCGCGTCGCATGAACTATTTGCACTATTATGCACTTTTGCACACAAAAGCTCTAAAAAGTGCATAATAGTGCAAATAGTTCATGCGACGCGAACAAACTTTCTCTCAAGATTTATGTTTTGTTGTTACGGAAACCAAAAAACAAACCCTCAAACTTATGAGAATCACTTTTATTTTTCTTTCAGAACTGCTGACATCTGTCAAAAATGATGAATCACTATTTTTATCTCCCACAAGATTTTCCTACTGTTATTACTGAAATTCAATTAAAGAATATCTAGCACATAGTGTAATTTGAATAGTTCATATGATTTGATTTATCGTTCGTGATCTGTTCTGATTTCTGAGAAGAAATACAAAAATATTACTGACGCCTATTTTAATACTGTATACTTTTATGAGATTGAAAAATGTATTAAGTACTTTTCATTCAAATTTATTATTAAATATTCTTTTAATGCCAATAATAATTTAAATAAATTTAATTATTAGCGTTTCCATCAAAGTTAATTATTTTAATTTAGTTTGGTGTCAGTTTAATTAATTTTTAGCTTTATTGAACTATTGCCACACTACAGTTACGTAAAGCACTATACTAGTGTAATACCAATCAGATATTTTTTTTATTATTCAGGTACTTGTTAGTTTTTTGAACAATTTATGAGATTTTTAAAAGTGAATTTTGTAGATAATAAATAATAATCCCACTGTGTCTTATCAATCGTATTTTATTTATATTTCCGTTGTAAATTTCCAGAATACATTTCACAAGGCGTATTCTTGAGTATATACTGCCTTTAAAAGATCAATTCAAATAGTTTACTACAGAAGAAACGAACGACACAGAAAATAGCTTTAATTAAAGTTTCAAGCGGCATCTACTATAATGTTAATTCTTTAGAAGTTTCATCGCCTTTTCATTGGCATCTTATAGTTAGTTTTCTTTCTATTTCAAAAGTGATAAGACATTTCACTTTATTTTTCATCTTTCTTTTAAAAAAATTGCGAAACTAAAAAAAAATTAAATTGCCTTGTAAAATATCTGGGTATCAAAAAAAATATTTAACGTCGATGGTATAATGTTTCTTATTGTTAGTTTCGTGAAAGCGATCTTTTGAAGTTTGGACGCTTATTGACATTGTTACAGTTCAAAGTTTCAAAGTTAATCTAGTAACAAGGATATCAGGATATCGGAATGTCAGATATTGATACTTTGTTCCTTTGTGGAAACTTTTTTATAGTTGGTATTAATGTGACATATACAACTGCGTAACTTAAGGTTCGTGAGCGTATAATACATACACACATATGTAGATAAGTAGATCTCGTCCAAACAGTCCATTAAGAGTTTCAAAGTTCTTTCTCGTTTTTATTTATTTCTATTTTATTTTGTATTTGATAATAAAGTTACTATTCCATTGTAACAGTAGTAGAAACATGTGTAATATATTTATGGTTGTAAATATGTATCGGTATGAGATTTTCTTTAATAAATTCTTGAATTAATACTAGTTTAAATGGATTAAAATTTCATTACTCAAATTCAAACACTAGGCAACGATGCCTTGTCTACTTCACTTTCGTAAAAATATAATTAATGTAATAGGAGTACCTCGAACAATACCAAGTCATACAATAATGTATTTTAAGCAAATGTGTGTTCTTGTTTTTAATTCAATGTAAATCCAGATTTTAATTAAATATATTATTTTGAGTATTATCGTAGATATCGTGCTTTAGGCCACTTCTGTATTTTTTTTTCGTGCATTTACTTTCGCTTATAATATGGGGCATCCCAATTTATTTCCTATGGTTGTTATATTTGGTAGCAGTTGGTTTTTATTTGCATCGATGCTCTGTCTCATACCTAAATTCCGCAATTACATGTATTGGTGCTCTATTTACACTTATTTTAAAATCAAAAATAGCATCCGCGTGATTCAATTAATCGTCTCGTTCACTGCGATGACTAGGGTCGATTGTGAGCGGATGTCTTTAGAGTTCATTCAGCCAACAAGTTTAGATGCTTAGGGCTCAGTATCTTGTTGAATGAGACTGCATTCAGGTCTTCGACTTTCTTAAAAGTTATATACCTCATTCTTGTGGCGGCCTCCTCGGAGCGCCCGGTTCTGTGTAAGTACTCTCTAAATTTACAGTGCCCTGGAAGGACAGACAATTACCTTAACACTATTACGAGCAAGTTGAAGCAGTTCCTTGATTTTCACAAACTGGTGAAGGCGAGATACACTCCCTCGCATGCATTAAACGAGTATTAGATCAATACCTAATTTGCTTAAAATTTGATTTGATGTTTAGTTGCAGTAGGTGCTACACTAATGGTAGGTTCTGGTCCCTAAATTGCTCCACAGCACCCTTTTTAGCAAGAGTGTCTGTTTCCTCAGAACGAGGGGATATGGGTAGATTGTTAGCCATCCCTAATGTGTTTGGAGTGTTTTTATAGTTCCAGATCAGTGTCGAGTTGCATTTATGCGCTTCTAGTACTTTCAGCACCGCCCCATTGTCACAGAAATTTTTCATTAGTTAGTGTTTGTAGTTTTTATCAAAAATCTTGCTAGCACAATTTTTCAGTTGCGGGTATTTCAGAGATGGAGCGATTCAGCATTAAAAAATACATATTCTTTTTGTGTATTTCAAATCTGTATCTATTTAACTAAAGCTGATACATATTTTCGAACTCCATACCCGATACATGTGCTTTCTTGTGCTATTATTTTGCACAAAATGCAATAAGAAGAGTTAATGACTCTGGAAGCATTGAACATAAATAAGCAAATAACAAAGTATGTAGTAATGCTTAGCAAAAATCAAGAGAAAACATAAAAGGAAATACCTACATAGCTACTTCTTTTTTCCTTACGATAAATTCTTGGGAATTATATGAAAACATGTCATTTTGGAGAGAACTTAAATGGAAATACCAGCAATTTTCTTATACGTCTAGACTGTGTAATAAATGGCTTTTGATAGAAGATAGCTTATCAAATATCTATGAAAGCAAATCTTGTTTGGCGAAAATATAGATATTCAATTTAGATATCTTCCCCAGATTTTTATGCCGATCGTAATTTTGGCGGTACGAAAACAACACAAATCAATAAGGGAGACGGACATTTCTTTTACTGGGGGTACTTACGCAGTTAAGACAGTACAGACGGAATCAGACGGAGCGACAAAAAAAGTTATTTATCTACCGTTATTTATAGCCAGCGTGGAGTATACTCGGCTAATGGATGGCGGAAAAAGAGAGACGTTTTTACGACTGACTTAATTCAAAACAATGAATAAATTTTTGGACTTAATGTGACCAAATTAATGAGGAAATTCTATAAGAGCGATGCCGCAATAGTAATAGGTTTAGTATTTATTTCATACCACATATCTCATATAAAATATTTCATTGTATTACGACTGAAGATGAATGACTAAAGAATCAAATTCTGGAAAAAATCTAGAGTGCTACATACTTATAGATACTTTTATACCGACTAAATCAGACCCTTGAGCATATTATCTTTATAAGTGTTGTAATTCTTATTACATATTACAGGTGTGTGCATTACATAAAACTCCACAAATTTTGTTCTTATCGCCATAGAAGTTCTTGAAGGACAAAAGCGTAATAACAATAATAATATTCACCAAATATATCATATAAAAAGGTACATTACGTTACTAACATTATAAATAATTTACTAACCTAATATTTCTTATCAAGGTACTCTTGAAATGTATTAAATATATTTCGATTAAATATTTGCGTAGCTCTATTTTTGTTTTCTTTTCATTAGTAATTTCTTTAATGTAATGTGATAGGGCATTATACGCCGAAATTATTTTATAAGAAGCTCCTCGTTCATAACTGGAAAGGCTGTGGGAGGGTTTTACTAAGAAATCGGCATGTCTGGTAGCTATATCAGATGAAATATCACGATTATGGCTAAACAGATGCTTATTGGACAGATAAAAGGATACCAAGTTATAAATAAGACACGGTAGATTAAGAATGTTAAGTTCTTGGAACACTGATTTGCACGGCGTTTTACGGGTTTTATGGGTCATACACCTAATTATCTTTTTTTTTGCAATACAAAAGTCGCTGAGCATACGTTAATGAACCTCGCAGAAAATCAGACTATAAGATAGCCTGGGTTGAATATGTCCGAAGCACAATGTTTTAAGAGTATCTATATGAACCCTACTTCTGATTTTATACAAGCCGTAGTAATGCCGACTCAGTTTCACGCACACAGTCTCTATCTGATCTTGCCAATTAAGTTTAGAGTCCAGTACTACATCTAAGTATTTTACTGTGTGTGTTTGTTCGATGTTGCTTTGTATTGTAGAATTTATGTCTGTTTTCGTCGTAAACTGAATCAGCTTGATTTTTTCAATATTTAGCTACAGCTTATTCATTTTACACCAGCTTGACATTTTTTGAAATATTAAATTTAAAGATTCTGAAACTTCATCATTTGAACCACCTTTTATTATGACGGTGTGGTAATCCGCATATTGATATAATGTCCCGATATCCAGAAAGGAAGCTAACTCGTTGACATAGATCATAAATATTAGCGGTGCCTTGTGTATTCCTTGCACTATAGCGGCATTGTCTGAATATATGCAAGTTCTTACATTAGATACTGTCGTAGGAATACTAACGCATTGTGTTCTATTTGCGAGGTACGATTTTAACAATTTTAAGGGAGTTTCACGGACACCATATCTATACAATTTCTCAAAAACTATTTCATGCCTTATGGTTTCAAATGCCTTACTGAAATCAAAGTATACGCCACACAATTTACTTTTATTATCCACAGCGGATAGTACGTTTTACAGGCAATCAAAAATTGCTTTTTCGCACGATTTTTCAGGTAAAAATCTATACTGTGTGCAGCTTAAAAGGCTATTAGCTTTGAAGAAATTGTATGCTCTTTTATAAATTATTTTTTCAAATATTTTTGAAAATGATGGTAATAGTAAAATTGGACGATAGTTACTGAGATGGTTTTCTCTACCTTTTTTACGTACCGGCAAGATTTTGGCGTGCTTTAATCTATCGGGAAAAGTCCCTTCTGTCATCATAGAATTAGCTTAATCATCCAACTATATATGCAGCTGATTTTTTTAATATACTCGTGGTGATGTTATCGATACCACAGGAGGACTTTAGTGCAATTTCATCTATAATGTTGTTAATTTCAGTAGTCGAAGTAGGCTCGAAGGAAATACTTTCGTCATTCTGCCTTACATAATTGGCTGCTTCATTTGCTCTATTGGTGTGTACTTATACGTAAAGTAATCCAAAAATATAGAGGACAACTTGCGTGGGTCACTAATTTCAGGTGGGTCTCTTCTTGTATTAAACTTTGCTCGAAACTTTCTTTATTCTAATTAATAAGATAATAACAGTGAAAAATAAATCATTGTTGCTTGAAAAAACAAACTTTTCAATTATTTAACAACGTATGTTATAATTTTTTATCACTCCCGTATTACCATGGTCAAATTTAGGGTTCTAACGATCGCAATTGTCAATCTATTTTGTATTTTTGTTTAATCCTCCCAATAGACAATTTTTCTACGATGCTACTTACCTACTTATAGCTTTAACACATACCTATCTGTTTAGCTTTTTTTTGGATATATCCAGCATTCTTTAATCTACACTTTATATACGGAAATTTATGACAATTCATCCTAAATCCCGTGCTTCACCGAAAAGTAGAGGCTGAAATGTGCTCAGACATAGGTTTTGTTTCAATTTGTCGGTCTCTGTGTTGTGAACGATTGTGAGAATAGTTGAGGATGTCGGTTATCACGTAATATACCTGTTGAAAACAAGGTAACAATTTCCTGGCGATTTTCGTTGACTCATCAAGATGACTCAACGGACATTCTCAATTGTTCATTTGAGGAATGCATACGGCGCTTGAAGTAAAACGAAAAATTAACTTGTATGAATAGTCTATATGAAAAAACTATAGTTGTGGTTACAGATGCAGATATTTTCAAGGAAGTCGGGAAAACAATAACTCAGTACTATTTGCATTGGAATCAATTAAAGTGTCGCAATTGATGGTGGGTAGGATCTGTGTGGAACGTAAAAAGGATGAATAGTAATAATCATAATAATAATAATAACAATATATTTCGTCATAGATCACAACTTAATGACATTGATTGATTGGAAATATTTTTAGGGCTTTCATTCATTCATTCATTAAAGTTAGGGTGCGCACTTAATGTCCGGGCACTTGAGCCAGGTGCTCATTGTACCATCCCTATTAATTCTTATTTATTCCTTATTTCCACTCGCGCAGCTTGGTGTTCTCTTTAAAGCCCAGTATCTGGCCCAGTGGGAACTTGAGAACCTTCGAGATATAGATAATAGATCTCTCCTGAAATATTTCTGCCTGAGTACCTTCAGTTCCTCACATGTGCAGATTACATGTAAACTTGTTTCCTCCTGTAATTCGCATCTTCTACACCACGGTTCGCCTACCCGGCCTGTGTTGTATAGATGCTTTTTCAGGGGACAGTGTCCAGTTACCAACCCAATAATTGTTTTTTAGGGCTTGTAAAAAGGTTATGGAAACCATCTAGCTAACTCCTTTGTTGTTTAACAAAACCACATATTTTTTTTATTATTTTACTTTAGTTGCTCTATTTCACACCCAACTGAATGTGTACACACATTTTTCTCCTCTCTTTAGTAATGCAATTGAATATTTTAAAAGTACAAAGTTTACCCGATTTAACCTATAAGTATATAAGGACTCACTCCATGCCCAGTTTTTACTATAGATTGTTCAGTCAATCTTGATAATATGAGTAATGAATACGTATATGTGTCTCATAAGTTACGTATTACCAGACGGATTGAAACGCAGTATAGTAATCGTTGCTGACCAGGACGGAATTGTATTTTTCCAGTCTGAACTATCTTCTTATCGCGTGATCGTTAATGCACCACTTTCATGTTGACCGAACGTATTGCCTCCACTTTCTATGTGGAAAAAATGCATCTGCTACATAGGAAACAAGGAGGGTAAATTGAACACGATAGCCTGGAGCGGAATGGATACCTCGCACAGGAATTAACAATGTGCACTAAAACAGATGATGTGTATCACACATTCAGTAATAATTGTAATGCTTTTATTGAAAAAAACTACTTCTACATGTTACATAGCCTGTTCGTAATTTACACTTAAAATTACAGTTTACATGTTTGTGATATAAAATTGCTTTCTTTGCAATATGTTTTCATTTAATTTCGAATGTCCACCATGTATTAAATTATTTTTGCAATACTTAGCACCAATTAAATTGCGAAATGATTCTTTCCGACGCTGAAGCCACGTTTTCAAAACACGCAGTATTTTAATTATTGTTCTAATTAACCGCCTGCGAGATGTTGCCTCCTCTAATACTTATTTCATGTTCATTTATTATTAGCTAAATGTCTCTTGGACAAGTCATTGTTAATTTAGAACGAGCGAACTTTTATGTTGCTCAGCAGCTACTAAAAGTAAACAGGAAAGTTTCTCGTCCAAGTTGAAGAATTTCGACCTGAAGTTTGCCGTTTGAAAAATAAAATAGCTAAACTTTCGTCTTAATAAGTGATGAGCTGCGGAAATTTGGTTTAGTCAAGTTGAATAACAATTTTATAGTTCCTCATTTGAGGATTTTTTTCAGGTTAATTAAGTTTAAACGAATTCGGTTTTTTTTTTACTTTACTACATTACACAAAATCTGCAAAGGGTGCAATAAAGTGTATCCAAATTCTGAGTTATTAATAATTAATTGTAGCCCATAGCGCAATTAATTTTATTATTAATTTTTATTAATTAACTTTAATTTTTGGTAAAATCATCATCAAGAAATTGCATTAGTAAATTTTTATTATAACTCTTACGACGATTTCTGGCAGAGAAACAACATTCTTATTTCACATGTACGTACTGCTGTGAACTGATTGTCCAAGCATATAAGTTTAAAGAAATAAAAAAATGACAAAATTAATTTAGCTAGCTCAGCAAAAATGAATTTAAAAGGGCGCCACAGATTCTTATATCCCAGAGTAACTTTCATTAAAAGTAATAGTGGGCGTTTGCAAAATTGACTTTCTTTAAAATCCCCAAAAATTGAAATGGTCGATTCAAAAATAAAAGAAACTGTGATTTTAAAATGATATTTACAATCATTAGATTTATTGTATAAAAAGAAAAAAAGAAAAAAAAACATTTGATACAAATTACAGGAAAAATTAAAACCATGAATATAAGATACTGGCAAAAAAACAAACCTGCATAAGACTCTACAATTAAAAAGGACAATGCAAATCCTTTAGCAAACAAAATGGTGAATTCGTTCTAGAAGGAATTTCATATACCACAAAAAATCCACGTGGTCTCAAAAATCCAAAGCAAACTAAAATTTAATTAAATAAACGTAGAGAAACAACCAAAATTAAAAATGAAATTTAAATCAAGCTCACAGCTTCTCTTCACCTACCCCGAGGTGATTAAAATACTATAAATTTGAAAACTACAAAAAAAAACGGAAAATTTAAACTCTAAAACGCGATCACTTCTAAAACGAAAGAGCCCTACATGAATATTGTGCACAACGATATAACACTTATTAATAAACGAATTACTAGATGAACGATTTTAAAAATTTCAAAGCAACAAACTACATCTTAAAATGAAAATGAATTACCAGAAACGGTAACCAAGAGACTAAACAAGACAATACACGCGCTCGTCTATCTGGTAACTGCCGGGCCTCAAGGTAACATTCTCATATAAAAGAAATTTACATCTGCGTGCGATAAAGGCGCAACGCATCGCAAAGAAAAAACTAGCATATAAACTAAATACAATACTGGAGTACGCAAAATGTACAAATAAATGAAATTAACTATACACAACTGAACAATAAAATACTCAAACAAAACTATTAAATCCTTTCTTACAATTACATCTAAGTGAGAATTTGCGCGCGGCAATGCCAAAACTTGATCTTGGAAAATTAACAGCATAGAGTTCAAACAACCGGGGAGCCATTCCACAGCAGTACGTGTGTTATATAATAGTTATAGGTACCATGGTGCAAATATCGGTACCTCATAGCTAAACTGTATTAATTCCTATTGCACCTGTTTTACAGGAGAGCGATTTTATAAATCATGAAAACAATTGATTACTAAGAGTAAGGCGATTTTTGATGTAGGATCTTTACTATTCACCACATGAAAGAGAAGCTTTCAACTAATGATAAGATGACGTAACACTATTGTAGCAAAAAAGTGGAGTTAATACAGTTTAGCTCTGAGGTCCTGACATTGACTTGTATAGCTGTGATACTATTTATTGCTATTTATTTCGCCGAAATGTCCAAAATATAAAAGTGATTAAAATATAATTAGATGGAGGAGTATATCACACCCTGATTTTTTGTATTTCTGAAGAATTTACTCCAACATCACAAAAAGGACTGTGTAAAGATGTGCTACCAACTTTAGTTCAATGTAAAGTTGGTAATGTAAACAGTGAACCGCTCATATCTGCTGTGTGACATGCTGTTTTTGTTATTTTATGATTTGCCGGGAGATCACCTAGCAGATTATTATTTCTGTATGGTGAATAATTGGAACTGTTTGATAGGAAAACAAACAGCACAGTACAGTATCGCAGCACCAAAATTTCTAAAAATATTTTGGCGTTAAACCAAAAGAAGATACAGAAAACGTGTGAAAAGAAGTACTGGCTATACAACGTTAGGTTCACAGGTAAATTCATTTTCAATTCTTCTAGAATTAGAGTATTGATTGCAACTTCGGCTGCCGTACTCACTAATTTACCTGTAAACATATAGAAGACGGTTATGGAGCTGTTGACGCCGACGCAACATTTCAAGATCCGTGTTCGTCAAAGAAGTAACACCCTTCATTCCAAGGCTATCTAATGATATTGTGTATCAATCCAAGCTATTTGTATAGTCTAAATTACCTTCCTATCTTCTTGATTAAAGTAGGACGATATGAAGGTGTTTCGTAACCGCCGCAATGGATTTTGAGAAAGGGCACAAAGGTAACTTATTATTATTTTGTGAAGATATCACTCTCACTATGAAAACTCTTGGCCACAATCATAATATAAATAATTGGCGTCTGTTCATTGACAAAAGTAAAGTTAATATGAAAGCTGTACTTCTTTTATACTACGTATATACTACTTTTGTATATATAAAAACATAGAGTTCAAACAACCGGGGAGCCATTCCACAGCACATCTCCCAATTATTAAGGGGAAAAACGAAAGTTTCGGAGAAAATAGAGTGTTTCCCCTTAAAAATTGTACGCACACGAAAAATCAATATTCTAAAGTTTCCCGCACCAAACGAACAATACGGTATCTCCGCACACAGGGGTGAAAACGTCACTTTCGGGTGATGAAAACTACCCTGGCTCCTGGTGGAAGTGTTCATCATACCATCCATCGAAAGCAGTTTCGAACAGGAATCGGCATAGCAGTCGGTGTGGCAGTCGATGTGGCAGTCGGTGTGGCAGTGGTGGGTCTGCATCAAGAAGAACTTCTCCACTCCATGGATGTACCTCTCGCTTGTATCTCCAGCAGGATAACTCGAAAAACAGAAAAAATCTTTTAAATTGTGCTCCAACATGGCTTCAGGAACGGGATTCTTAAATTTGACAGGGTTTGACTTGACTTCATTTAGACAGTGTTCGGCATCAATAACAATAATGGGCAACTTATTTTGTAAGGATACATTCTGGATCGAAATTTCCTCGATTTCAGCTTCATACTTCTCATCAAAATTGCTTTCAATTTGATTTTCGACATCCGGAGATTCTTTCTGGGAATTGATAACTTCTGGGAATTTTTCATGGGAACTGTTGACTACTTCTAGGAATTCTCCTTGGGAATTGTTGACTACTTCTGGGAATTCTTCTTGGGAATTGTTGACTTCTTCTTTCTCTACCTCTAACTCACCAAAAACCTCAACCTCGATATCCTCTTCGGATCCAACATCTCCAACAACTTTTTCGCTACCTTGTATATCATCACCTCTAACTTTTCCGCAACCTTGTATTTCAAACTTAAAACTATCATCACAATATTTCATTTTTTCATCATCCTTTTCATCATCAACATTTTCATTATCATCAACATTTTCATTCTCCTTTTCTCTACTTAAATTATTAACATTATCATCATCCTCTTCCCTTTCTCTATCTAAATCATCAACAACTTTCTCTTCTCTTTCTTTATTCAAAACATCAACATTTTCATCAACTTTATCTTCCCTTTCTTTACTCAAATCATCAACAACTTCAACTTCCCTTTCTTTACTCAAATCATTAGCTTTCTCCTCATTAGAAGTATCTAAACCCCGATTGATTTTATCCCCTTCCGTCTGAATCTCTTTCTTTTCTTTATCAAAAACACTGTAATCTTTTTTCAACCATGCATCAACTCTCTCAATACTTCCGTCATATTTCTGTATCATTTGTTTCATCATTGCCATCATCTCATTTCATACTATTAATACTTTCCTTATTGTTAGTCCTGTTTCCTCCATCTCTCTGAATATCCTTTTCGTCCATCCTTCCCTTCGTTCCTGCCACAATTTCCTTTTCGTCCATCCTTCCCTTTTGTCCTGCCACAACCGACTCCTTCCTGCCATGAGTTCCTTGGCTCCGCCAACTCTGGTCTCCAGGAACGTCCACTTCCTGATCCTTCGTGGTCCTGTCCATCTTCATTCTCGCAGCGGTGTACATAAAAAGTTTTTAAACACACGATCAGTTTTGTCAAAGCAACGCGAAATTCTCACAAATTCAAAACACGGGATCCTAATCTTACTAATTACAATTACAATAATATCGTGCCTCACGTTGGGATTGCCATAAATTATGTGCTGTGAACTGATTGTCCAAGCATATAAGTTTAAAGAAATAAAAAATGACAAAATTAATTTAGCTAGCTCAGCAAAAATGAATTTAAAAGGGCGCCAGAGATTCTTATATCTCAGAGTAACTTTCATTAAAAGTAATAGTGGGCGTTTGCAAAATTGACTTTCTTTAAAATCCCCAAAAATTGAAATGGCCGATTCAAAAATAAAAGAAACTGTGATTTTAAAATGATATTTACAATCATTAGATTTATTGTATAAAAAGAAAAAAAGAAAAAAAAAACATTTGATACAAATTACAGGACAAATTAAAACCATGAATATAAGATTCTGGCAAAAAAACAAACCTGCATAAGACTCTACAATTAAAAAGGGACAATGCAAATCCTTTAGCAAACAAAATGGTGAATTCGTTCTAGAAGGAATTTCATATACCACAAATATATAAATAAATTTGAAAACTACAAAAAAACGGAAAATTTAAACTCTAAACGCGATCACTTCTAAAACGAAAGAGCCCTACATGAATATTGTGCACAACGATATAACACTTATTAATAAACGAATTACTAGATGAACGATTTTAAAAATTTCAAAGCAACGAACTACATCTTAAAATGAAAATGAATTACCAGAAACGGTAACCAAGAGACTAAACAAGACAATACACGCGCTCGTCTATCTGGTAACTGCCGGGCCTCAAGGTAACATTCTCATATAAAAGAAATTTACATCTGCGTGCGATAAAGGCGCAACGCATCGCAAAGAAAAAACTAGCATATAAACTAAATACAATACTGGAGTACGCAAAATGTACAAATAAATGAAATTAACTATACACAACTGAACAATAAAATACTCAAACAAAACTATTAAATCCTTTCTTACAATTACATCTAAGTGAGAATTTGCGCGCGGCAATGCCAAAACTTGATCTTGGAAAATTAACAGCATAGAGTTCAAACAACCGGGGAGCCATTCCACAGCAGTACGTGTGTTATATAATAGTTATAGGTACCATGGTGCAAATATCGGTACCTCATAGCTAAACTGTATTAATTCCTATTGCACCTGTTTTACAGGAGAGCGATTTATAAATCATGAAAACAATTGATTACTAAGAGTAAGGCGATTTTTGATGTAGGATCTTTACTATTCACCACATGAAAGAGAAGCTTTCAACTAATGATAAGATGACGTAACACTATTGTAGCAAAAAAGTGGAGTTAATACAGTTTAGCTCTGAGGTCCTGACATTGACTTGTATAGCTGGGATACTATTTATTGCTATTTATTTCGCCGAAATGTCCAAAATATAAAAGTGATTAAAATATAATTAGATGGAGGAGTATATCACACCCTGATTTTTTGTATTTCTGAAGAATTTTACTCCAACATCACAAAAAGGACTGTGTAAAGATGTGCTACCAACTTTAGTTCAATGTAAAGTTGGTAATGTAAACAGTGAACCGCTCATATCTGCTGTGTGACATGCTGTTTTTGTTATTTTTATGATTTGCCGGGAGATCACCTAGCAGATTATTATTTCTGTATGGTGGAATAATTGGAACTGTTTTGATAGGAAAACAAACAGCACAGTACAGTATCGCAGCACCAAAATTTTCTAAAAAATATTTTGGCGTTAAACCAAAAGAAGATACAGAAAACGTGTGAAAAGAAGTACTGGCTATACAACGTTAGGTTCACAGGTAAATTCATTTTCAATTCTTCTAGAATTAGAGTATTGATTGCAACTTCGGCTGCCGTACTCACTAATTTACCTGTAAACATATAGAAGACGGTTATGGAGCTGTTGACGCCGACGCAACATTTCAAGATCCGTGTTCGTCAAAGAAGTAACACCCTTCATTCCAAGGCTATCTAATGATATTGTGTATCAATCCAAGCTATTTGTATAGTCTAAATTACCTTCCTATCTTCTTGATTAAAGTAGGACGATATGAAGGTGTTTCGTAACCGCCGCAATGGATTTTGAGAAAGGGCACAAAGGTAACTTATTATTATTTTGTGAAGATATCACTCTCACTATGAAAACTCTTGGCCACAATCATAATATAAATAATTGGCGTCTGTTCATTGACAAAAGTAAAGTTAATATGAAAGCTGTACTTCTTTTATACTACGTATATACTACTTTTGTATATATAAAAACCGATTTATTTGCGGTAACAAAATATATTTTATCAAAAAACTTAACTTAACAAGATGTTTCGTTATTTCAAATAAACTAAGATTAAACCCAATGTTGCAGCAACAAAAATACTTAGTCAAATTATTCCGTAAGGAACTGTAGCTACAAAATGCTTTTCTCGGAGTGCCAATCACGAACATCTTGCTCATCTTTTCTAGTTTTCTTCCCAACAATACACAATACAACATACAAATACGTAAAATACATGTGTGTTTTACAGAAATTGTCGCATAAATGGCGTTTCTCCTAGTCTGTTCCAGTAACAAAACATATTTGGTATAAATAGCACCATAAATACGGTTATAACATAGTATCTGGTATATTAACCAGATAGGTATCGTGATCATTGAAAGAGCGACTCCCTTCACCGCATTCTACAACGGAGGAGTGATTCCTATGTTTAACTCACAATACGGGCGTTTAAAATATCGACCCATGTCTTCCATGTGATGCACTCAAAGAAGTGTTTTGATGAATCAAAAATAAAGGTTTATAGTTCATTCAATTAAATATTTATTTAAATGGATTGTTCGAAATTTGGGAAGTTTAAGCATAATATAGTTTCAATTTAACTGAAATGATTTGATTTTGAATAAAATTTTGGTTGTAGCATGGTGTATGTAACCATATGATTTATATCAATGAAATATTGAGTTTAGTTATGCTAACAATATGCGTAATAGATCTAACCAAAATAAGATGACCAGATAATTTGGTTCAAGTAAATAAATAGTTATTTGCCCCGTATTTAACTCTACTATTCAGTAACCTTAATCAAATTTTGGTACCGTCAAACAAATCGGTTTTTCAGTATACGATCAAAAGAGGAGATCATTGGGTACTACATTAACTGAATTTATCTTTGGCGAAAGTGTAATAGAAGGCGATACTTGAGCTTTCAGTAAATTTAGAGCTCCTAGCAAAAAATATCCATTACACAAGTTACGAGTATATCGGTGTATGCTACGTTGCTATATTTAGCGATAACCAGCAGAATAAAGAAAACAAAAGTAAAGCAAATAATAACAACGTAACATAAGAATATAACAGAGAACGACTTTAATGCTGTGAACACACCGAATAGCAGATAGGAAAGACCTGGCAAAGCTCCACTAATGTCAAAAAAATAGGTACCACAGTAAGGACATGCATGCAAAAATCCATTGTTCTTTAGTGGTCCGTTTTGAATGACCTTCAAGCCCAGCTGCCATTTTTAAAGCTGTTACCGGGAATTTTCAAACGTGTGGAATAATTTATATTTTAAAGGAAGTAGAAAAATAGATTAAAAAATACACAAATTTATGCGTTTTTTATTTTGATTTTGTTGCAAATATTATGAAGAGTTTATAGTAATAAAAAACAAGATTCCAGTAAAACAATGTTTGACTAAGTGATGCATATATTTGCAAGTGTTTTACGGTAGTTATATACATATTCTTTCCTTTTTGTGAAATAAATCTTTGTTTATATTTTTATAGTGTAAAATATTCTTTCAGGAATAAATATGTTGTGGTTCTGCACTGGTTTGACAACAATAATGTCCGGGGGTGCACAAGTGGATAGAGTTCAAACGTAGACTATATAATACCGAATTGTCTATAATGAATGCGATTAAAATTTATACCAGTATAATGCAGTTCAAACAAAAATCACATTATTTTAAAAAGTGAACATAAAATGAATTAGGTTAGTTATTGCGATAAATAACAATCTAGCTTAAAATGTATCTAACAAATAAATTGATTTAATGTGACCTAGGAATCTTTGACAACGATAATTGTTCTTCTTATTCATGTACTTTCTTTAATTCTTATCGTGTCATACATATTAGATTCTTTCGCAAATCCCAAGAACCATGCGACCATCCTTAGCATCACAATTTATCTTGCACTGGCACTACAACATGATACCCATTGGTGTCTTCTTTCACGTTTATTTGAGTTATTTCACTTAACCTAACATATAATATATAAGAAAGTATGTAAATGTTATGGCCACTGATCAATCTTACCTTTTACACAAGAATCATGGTTCATTAAATGTTTTTAAAACTGCAGGGGTAATTCAAAACTAATAAAATACGTAAAATAAATAAATAAAACAAGCAAAGCATGTAGATTAAACGGATGAGTAAACTAATTTTTGTAAATACGAATGTAAACAATAACAAGCTGGCATTTCGGGAAGCTGAAGCTAGACTAGAAATTTGGACCCCGATGACTCATCCATTGTCCTTACTCTGTGTGCTCTGTAGGTACTGACATATTAATGACAGGTTACTGAGTTATTCGTCGTACAGGAGAAGATATATGAAAATGAGAGAGAAAGGTAGTGATTTCAATTCTGCTACGGCGCCATACTAATATAATTGCTTTGTCATAGTTTATGTTGAATTTCCTGATATTATCAACAATTTGTTTTACAAGTGAAATACCAAACCAAAGTAGTTTTAACATTCGAATTGTTTCATTAAAAAAAAAAAAAAAAATCTTGAGAATTATAAATTTTCAATGCCGTTAAGTGAGATACTTCGGGCTTTAATTACTTGTCTCTTTCTAAAGAAAGAAGCATTAAACTTCCATAAAAAGCAAGTTTTTACGTGGTATCACGAAAATGAAAAAAGTTATTAATATATAATGGTAATTTTTTGGCGGAAATTCAAAATTTATTAAAAGTTGAAATAGCTCAAAATCCTATTACACTTTGAGCTAAAATACATATGGTTAATATGATTCCTAATGACCTCACCTATCGACCATACAAAACTTTACAACGCTCTGCCAAACACCCGGCATGTGAAGACTTTACAGTACTTGCAATTCTGCTTAACATGCCATTCACGTACATAAAACACTACTACTAAAAGAAAATAGCGTACTCGTAATGAACTATTGCTTGAACAGAGGAATGTAATAAACACTTCTCTGCTTTAACTGTAAAATGTGTTTTTGTATTCACCTATATAATTCATTTTTTTTTTCCAAAACCTCTTTTTTTTCAACAGAAATAAGGTACACTTTTTTTCCAAAATCTTCGAATATTACGGCATTTGTCGGCCGTCAACATTCATAAACCGCTCCCTACGTGTCGAATCTTCCAATTTCAAGACACTTCTGTATCAAATGTCTTTGCAAATACATTGACATTTAATGTAAAAATTATATCTCATTCAAATATTGAGTGCCTCTTATACAATTTGTATGTGATAGTGATTAGTATTGAAATCAATTGAAAGATTCCATGAACTGTCAACTGATTATAGGTTTCTTTTGAAGAGTTAAAATTTTCTGTTTTTGTCGGTAGATGTCGATATTTTGACAGATGTAATTTTTTTCAATTTAGATTTTTATTTAAAGCAAAATTTTGATGATATCGGTAATTAATTAAATACCTTTTACAATAAAATAGTTGTTTTAACAAATTAGATGATTCATATTTTTTCTGGAAAGTGTTTATTCTTTTTGAAACATAATTTTCTGAAATGTAAATTGTTTACCATCTGTAGATTCCTTGATATGGAGCTTTTGTATTAACAATTGTGAAACAGCTTGATACTTTCAATTGAAATGTTTATGTGATTTTTAAATTATATCACAATATGTATTACTTTTTGTTATCTTATAAATGATTTCACGAATTTCTTCGCCCAATTACAAATTTTTACCGATAATTTTTACAAACAACTAATGAATTTTTTGAATGTTATACAAAAACTAAAGCCCATAGGCAAAAACTACCTGATTATATGAGTTCAACGTGTACAATCCTATTCGCATTAGAAACGTTCGTTAGTGTTACAGAAAAAAAAAGAAAACGTTTTATTTTGTTAATCATAAGTTTTACTTATTAACCTAAAAGTTCCAATAAAAATTAATGGTATAGACACATATTTAAAAGTTGGCGTCAATATTTAATCTAACATCAATTCTTAGAAGCAGTTTCTTTGAATTACGAATTAGAGAATTGTTTTAAACTTCACCCCATTATATTAAGGTACAAGGAATAACGAACTTTATTATTGTGCTGCTTAGACTCTAGAAAGAAAGTTGTTTAGTTTAAGAAGAGATTTTAAACCGCAATTGATCTAATTTCTGAAAAGAGATTTAAATTTGAGCAAATTGAAGGAACCATAGAAGTTTATAATTTAACAGAACTCAATGCGGTTGTACTCTGATAAAATAGCGTGAAATAAAACTTATTTAAAATTGTAATTTAACCGGCTGGGGAGACCTCCGAAATTTCGAATAATTTTTAATCCTAATTTAATTCCAGGCTAAATTACTATTCAAACGTGGGGATTAAGCGGAAACGAGAAATACGTAAGCACTAAAAACGAATGGTTGTTTTCCTTGGCGAGTCAGTAGAGGTTAAATGCGTGCCTAGTATTATTTGGATTTCCAAAAATACGCTGCATTAGTCCGTGATATTTTTCTCCTTAAATATGGGGAAAGAAACAAAAACACATGTGGGATGTTATGTTAGATAAGTCACTAAATGCACCCTTAAATGCGACGTAAACCATTCGAATCTTAAGCCAGTGTCTCTCAAATCCGATGGGCGACTTAAAGTGTTAATGACTCTGTCCACAAAGCCAGCTCAACATACATAATGTAGAATAGATTCCCCTTCTAAAATTTGTTTGTCTTTTACATACTTAAGTTACAGCTTTATTTCCTAATGGCTCTAAAAGATCGCCGCACTATCAAGCAATAATACATGTAAGTGTTAAATTAAACAGACGACCCGAGATCTCTTTGATCTTAGACATGCGAAAGGAAACCACAGACAAACGGTGTTTATTAATATAATAATACGATAATTGTTTTTGTTAGCGGGGCGTATATTTCAAGTTCCGATTATCAAATATTTGATGACCTCTGGTGCTGATGTCATGGCAAGGATGTACAAACCAAAAATGAAAACATAAATATGTTACTATAAGTTAATTGACCAAATTCTCATTTACCTATATTTATAATAAATTCGAATGCAGGGATGGTGTTCCACATTTTAGTTACCTAATGAATAATTTGAGTTAATTGAATAATGAATTAAAAATAAATCGCATTGCACCGGGCAGATTTGATTATTGGTTAATAAATTAAATAAATGGTAAGTTATCTAAACCTTGAACGCTCTAGGTTTATGATTTTGTAAATGATAAAATCATCACAGAGACGTCAGTTAAATATACATTTATTGGAGTAATAAACATTATTGCAATACATAGGTACAAGCATAAAATAAATATATAATATACAAACATGAATAATTATAAAAATACAAATAACATATAAATATAAAGTTTCTTTACACGATTAGCCTTTCGTTTTTAAAATACATATTCTTTCGAATAGGGACACATCAAAGATGCCGCAAGCTATCAAAACCAAGATTGGAAAATAGTGTTCAAGAACAAGGTCAACGCTTTGAATAGTTTGCTTAAAGTGAAGTAACTCTTTGTTATCCACTAACTGTGTTATTATTTCGGAAGCTCACGTTGATCAAGCAACAACTTTTTGTTATGAGATACTGAAGAGAAGTAAATCTTCCAAAAAAAGTTAAATCTTTTAATTAATCCTTAAAAACAAACAAAAATATTTATTGTTCTTTTATTAAATATAAAAATTAATGTTCCAGGCTTGGTGCTGGGGAAAACAGAGATCTTATAATAACATTAAAGTCAACAACGATAATTTTAATGCAATTTAATTTTTTGTGGTAATAGTGTTACTTTATTTATGAAAACTAAATTATTACAAATCATCCTAACCCCGTGCTCCACCTGAAAAGGTACTACACGAGGCTACCTATTCTAAGTACTATATGGGTTCCATAACAATTGAAATGATCTTACTCTTAACTAATAAACTTCCCTATGATTTTTAATAACAAAAATATAATACAGTAGCCTCGCGACCATACGAATATTACTTTTGAAAATGATAAAAAAAATGTAAAATGTGATTAGTTCACATAATCGCTAGTCTACTGTAAATCAGTTTAGCTATCAATTATTATTAAATGCGCCCATGGAACGACTTTCGTTATCTCCCAGCATTCGCCAAGGACACTGATTTATATATAATATACTTATATAAAATCAATGGCCACGGAGTAAGGGAAAACCATGGCAAAAACCTTACTCTGGGAGGATCTGGGAAGAAAGTCCCAGACCTTATTACTGATAGCCACAAATTATTATTATCCTTCTTGAGTGCCGAAGAAGCAGCCCTCCACGTCTCCTCAAATTTCCGACAGCCTTGCCGTTCTCGCGTAGCTGCTCCCTTTTCACGCATTCAGAAGTTGAACAGGAAAGATTGATGACCTAAAAAACAAACAAAACAGCAGCAGTACCTATTCTAATACTTAATAGTAACTTAATCCTAATTATTCTAACCAAGAGTAATTAAATAAATATTTATAGTTGTTAACACCACTTCCGGACCACTAAAGAGCATACAATTATTTCATTTATAAGGCATGCTTCCCCTTGCGAACTGATCTAAATATCATGCCGTAGGCCTATCTAGTTCTTTAGCAACATTACTAAAAAATTCCCCACCATTCGACGACTTCATTATCTCTAATGAATCTGTTTCGCGTCGCGGCCAATTTTACCCCCTAAGCTCCTAGCAGTGCCTAACCTCCGTACGCGACGGGCGACTCATCAGTGAGTGGACATTCAAATAAGACATGCCCCTGCTGTATCTACCCCCACGACACTCACAAAGCGAATCATTAACTCCTACCAATTCTACATAAAAATGATTTAAAATTACCGTGAGCCTGTTATTAATTCTTTAACCGCTGATTACGAGAATTAACCTCATTTCCCTAAAACGTGTAACGCTAACCGATAATTTCCTAGTTCCACCTCCATTTAAGGTATTATCTCACCTACTCTGCCATCATTATCATAGTTATCCCTAAACGCTTTTTTAACTACACTAGCCGAAATTAGCCCAATCTAATAATCAACTATCTGCCCTAGATACCGCCTCTTTCGCTATATTGATCCGCCCTTCTATTACCGATTGTACCTACTGAGGCCCTAGTCCAAGCACAGTTTTATACCCCCCTCGCGCAACATACCCAAGTATCTACAACAACTCGGTCGGATATTTTAAATTTCCCTAACGCCTCTAATACAGATAAGCTTCTGTTATAGATTCTCACGTCTCGCATTATTCCATTCGCGCCTACTATAAACTACTACCTGGATTTATTTGCAACTATTCTGCCTGAAAAATTTGTATGATCCCTATTTAACTGTTGATTATGTTTTCAATCCCCTATTATAAACAACAAAAGCCGCCCTGTACCACCCTCACCCTTGGAGCCCATCGTAAAAATTTCTAAACCTCTCGAAAAGTGCCTATAAATTTATCATAACTAATACTTTTTAATTCCGCGGGATGTATTAAGAGGTCTAGAAATACCACAAAGGTAGTTATAACTTACAACTAGTAAAAATAAAACTTTTATATATATTTTGTCGTGCTTGTATCAAAAACAATGTAAAATTAGTTAGCTTAAGCTGTACGACAGGTTTATACTTCTGCATGGTAACTCCCAAGAAAAAATCAGTTGCTCTATCAAATCGAAAGTTTCATTGACGTTGCAGTTTCCTATATAATTTTATTAATTAGAAATACAATTGTTGAAAAGTGTTTATAATACAAAATTTTGTAGCCTGTTTTTTTATTTATATAAAACCTTTTTTCGAATAATATTAATGGCTAAGATTCGTCGCTTTTTTATTACATACAATGCAGGTTTTACTACATAGTACGTTTCGACTTTTACGAAATTATGTGAAAGTTTTCTTTTTTTCTCTAAGCAATATGCATTTGCATGTTAAAATTTAAAATACGAAAATGCAGAGACATTTTTTTAGTGCAGTTAATCAACTTCAATATAATAAAATTGTCAGCATGGCTGTTTTCCTAATGCATAGTTTTAAAAGTAATCTCGTTATGCCAATATATCGCATTTATGACATTAGGTTAAACGGCTGCGCAATCAAGCTGGGGCAAGTGCGTACTAGCAGCTCTAACACATAAAATTATTTGGAACAATTGCGCAAAGTAACAATGTCATCTACAAGCCGATACCAACATTATATAAAGCAAATTAAAAAAAAGCACATCTCAAATATTTCCTGTAACCTTTGCATGCGCTGGTGCTGGTTTTATTTATTATAGCTCAGTAATTCTAAGGCTCCCCTAATTTATTCCTGTTAGAATTGTAAAAAAAAAGCTACGTAGAAATAGGTATAAGTAGAAAAATATTTACGATTATTAAATATATTTACAAAACATTATTAAGTTAGTAAATGCATGCGGTTGAGAGAAGATCGTTTTATAGTCGTGTTTGCCGGTGTATTTAGTGTTGAGAGATTGTAATAATTTGGAAAGCTTTACTCTCAAGTATGTCTGCACGCCAGAATTTGAAATATCCTTTTTAAAACAACGTTTACATAGCAGTGGCTGCAGAATATGCAATCTATTACAAGATTTCGCTGTTATTATTTGATTAAATACTAAAAAGTGTCTACAAACAAGTGAGGTTCGCACATCTGGTGTACCTAATGAACAAAAGAGGGACCGTAATATGCTAAAAGGATAAATTTTACTTACCTCGTAATAGACAACTTAGACAAATTTAATTTCATAAAGTGTTTATTTTAAGTTGTAATTAAAATCTGGTTGGCACTTGTTGTGAACACTAATAGACCATGGCATTATAATTTCCATTATCTTTAATTAAAATCTCATGCAAATCTTGTTTTAATTAAAAAGTACCGTTCTCGATATGAAAATTATTATTTTTGCCAAAAACGAAGAATATGGCAGCTTAATATTCTTGCTTTATATGAAAATATTATTTCAAAACCTACATAATGCAGGTTTTTATACACTGTCGGACTAGAGTGATTACCACAGGCGTAGTTGCCATATCCCACGAGTATGAGGCTATCAAATACAGTGCACCTGTGATATAAGGACTTGGCGAGTTTTTGCGCGTAAGGCAGAGATAACGGTATCAGGGGTAATCTATGCCCATCTTTATATGTCAGTAGGTAGGTCTGACATAAAACTTTTTAAGGATGTTCTTATTACATATAAAAATTATAAGTGAAAAGTTTACAGTGATATTAATCACATACTTAGAAATGCAGCCTTGTTCTTACCATTTACTATACAAGGTATCTTGAAATCAAGTAGCCTAATCTGGAGTGTACATACCTCTGATCAAAATACAATATAAAGTAAACTGCGATTCGCAAATGACTTATTATTAGTAAACGTCTCAATTCAAACAAGTACTTTTACATACTCAACAATGGAAAACAGTTAGGCAGTAGTCGGATAAAAGTTTTAATTTAGAGGAGAAATTTTATACTCGGCACCTTTGTTATACTCGAACACTATTGTTTTGGAGGCGGAAAGTACTAATCAATTACATTGGTCATAATTGATAATATGAAGTAGCAGTAGATGGCCGAACGCAAAATTTCGTTTTGGTTTGTTTATTGCATTCATCAGTAACGACAATAAGAACATTTTGAAGCATGTCAAACATGTCGGTCGATATAATTATTACTGCAATGTCATTAGGGCCGACGTTCTGCGTAACATCAGCGAACATTTTCATATCAACACTATGGTTAAATTTTCAATGAAAGTGAAAGTTGTGGTTGAAAAAATAAATGTCACATTTATAGGTTTGAAGGTTTGGTTATTGGTTTCAGTAACAACAAAACGTTAATTTCGGAGGATGTCGAAAATGTTGGCGGATATAATAGGAATGTCGAAGGTCTCGGCGGATGTAATAATTACTGTGTTCAGGGTGACGCACTTCTTAACATATGGGAACTTAATCGACTTGGAGGAAATACACCAACATAAACAACAGATACTATGAAGTTTCGAGCCTATAAATTTTTCATTTGTATCGAAACTTCTTTACTCGATTTGTTAATTGCTTAATACGCTGTTTTATAAGATAATACTAGTACCTATATGAAGGGTACTCTGAACCTACAAAACAATGTTGGGAAGAAAGTTCATTCGCGATCTAGAATTTGAACGCTGCGCCGTTAAAAAAATAAAGCGAAGTGCAGAGAACACAACTCATACAGTTACTTTTTTACGTTCACTTAGCATTCACAACTCAACGTGTTTCGTTTACCTGTCGATCAAACATCCTAGATCGTAAGGCATGTCCCGCACTACTTACAATTAGAGATGACATGAAGATTGCCAGTTCTTCGAATTTAACAGTAGGAACGTTACTCTGTGACCGCTTAGTAAAATACAAAAGATCTAAAGTTTATGAATTGCGTTTGTTTCATTTCAAGGATCGTTGCCAGGAACTGCGGTTAAATCCAAAACTGTAAATAAGAGATTTATTCTTCCCAACACACTACGAAATAATCCATTTACAGATCAAGGTTCGTTAAGATATTTTGTTCAGAACTATGCGAGGTACTTACTGTAAGTTTGACCACTTAATGTTACCCTGTATTTAGATTACTGTAGCGTTTTGCACATTTTTCGCAAGCAGGGCTGACTAGCCCCAGTAATGAACCATCCGTGAGAAAATTCCACTTTATAAATGCTGAAAACATGATTATTTTATTAAATAAATATCAAAGGATCTCAATAAGCGGAAAAACTTTGTGTTCTATCCTGTGTATATTACAACCCAGATAACATACCAATAACTTGTTTAAAAATTATCAAATGCACAAAAAGCAAACATTTTGAGCTATTATAAAAGTTTAATTTTGACGTTAATTATTTATGAATTTTGTGTATTCTGAATAGCTTATGTTTTCACGTAATTTTTTTTTTTTTTTTGTCGGTGGACACCTTTTAGAGGCACGGGTACTAGTTCTCACTATCCCCGGGTGTGTGGGATTCCGGGGCTCTCTAGGTCCGTTTACCCACTAAAACCACCCCTTCTTCTCTTCCGCTGGCCCGGACCTCGTGAACGAATAACGTCAGGCAGCGGTCAGTCCTTTCAATCTGTCATCTATGACCCTCTTTCATCTGCCTCTTTAGTCATCATAATGTCGCTGATATATTTGTTTGATATGGTCCCAGGTTACTGGATCGCTGATCATAAGGCAATCATATTGTCGGGAGATAATGATGAGCCCGCTTGCGTTTGTTTTTCCTTCTCTCTCCCTCCCATCTTGGCATTTCAAAAGGGTATGTCGCGCTGTGTCCACTTCACAGCAGTATACGCACAGGTCGTATTAGTCTTGCCTATACTTTTCGTATAGGTTTTAAATGCTGCCATGACCGGTAGCGCCCTGGGTGAGATGGTAACCAATTCTGGCGGTGCTCGCCTTGAACCATTCGTCTATTCGCGAATTCAATTCCCTTGGTCCCTTGTGCCGTTTGACTTCGAGCTCCAGTGTTCTGCCATTCCTGCAATGTGTTAGCTCTAGCTGCTTGTTTAGTTATTTTCGTTTCGGCCGTGTACTTGCAATACAGGTTTCTTCGCTCTTCACACAGCAGTCGTATTGGTGGACTCCTAGGATGACTTGTAGTCGCTGTGACGATACTGTTCGATAAGCGCTGGCAGCTCTCACCAGGAACTTTCTTTGGCTTTTATTTTCGCTGTTCATAGGTAGTTTTCTGTGCCCACTTGTACCATATCGCGCACCATATAGGAGAGTCGACTGAACTACGTGATTATACACCAATTTTTTTCCCTATAGCTAGGCCCTCTGAGGTTTCCTGTTATACGCATTAGTTGGGCTGCCTTTCTTCCGCCCTCGGAGCCTGCAGCTTTCAAATGATCGCCGTATTACGCCCTGTCCTATAATAATTCTAGGTACGTCAAGTTCTTTTATGTTCACGTATGTTTGTATTTATATTATGTAAATTTCGAAAAGACAACTTCACCAAAAATAAAGCGAACTGGGTTATAGGATGAAGTCCGAATTTAACTCGTTAATTTTACTGTACAAACCATTGCAAATACATATAATCTAGATTGAAATTAGCTTGTCGAGTTCAGGTAATATTTGCGCAGATGTATCGAATACCTAATATTTTTCATATAATTTAGTCAGGAAATCTTGGTCTCCTTACTAATTATAAATTCCTAAACGAACAATTATTTTCTTTTACAATAAAGACAAAGAATAGGCAATGGATATAAAAACAATAAAAGGGGAATGTGTATACATTCAATGAAGTGACAAATGCAAAAGAATATCATAATCACAGGTCCCAGCAATATTTAAAGTAAATATAAAATAAAGTGGTTAAGTCCTTATCACATATTAACCCTTATGCTTATTCAAAATATCCTCGCAAATCAGTTTCAGTATATTTTCATGCAAAGGGGCCATAGAGTGATGTGTTGTAGAAGTTATTGGCATTCAAACATATTAGTATGCATTGAATATCTGTGTTTTGTTCAGGACATTGAATAGGTTGCGTTCAAATTGGTTATCGCTGATGAGATAGGATTATACATGTAAATATAAATTATTTTCATATGAGAATGTTACTAATTAAAACTTGCAAGTAAACAACATTGCCATACTTACACAAGAAATGAAAGCTGCAATTATAATATTAAAAGAATGAATGAAAACTAAAATAATTAATTTCCTTTATATAACTTTCTCCAAAACATTGCAAGGTGTTTAAAATACTTAAATCCTAGTATCCTAATGGATATGTTGGCCTATTTGTAATTTATTTTTTTAACTAAATGAAAAGGTACGCGAAGTACATTGAAACAAAATCCATTAATTTTACATAAATGAGACTATTAATATGTAATATAGTTATATAATACAATATTATGTATCATTGATACTTAAATGAATAGTTTTTTTATTTATTCTAATAAATATATTCTAGAAACTTTTAGTTCATGATGTTTCTGAGGCGATAATTTTATTTTATTAATTTATATAATCTTTTATTAATTGCGCGTTATGCTTGGAAAATATCCTGTTCTTTCAATGTGTAATCATTGCAACTTCACAAGATACACTGTTTTCTATTCTCTGGTAGATATACTTTCAATTAATAATATTTACTTTTGTTTGCTATGACTCTACGCCCTACGTTTCTGCAACCTTACATATTTTACAACATTATCTAGTTTGTTTTTAAAAAAACCTCTTTTTCAATTCGAACCAATGTTTTAGTGGAGTTGTGAGCCATACCCACTAAACAGTTGACACATGTCACAATTAATTTTCTCGGATTACGCTTTTACAATTATTCTACCACATCTTTCGAGATCATGGGAAAATTCCATGAGTAGATAAGCATTCCGCTCACTTGTCCTTACTCATCATTATTAATTGCAATTACTCTTTGGTAGTACCACTTCTCCCACAATTTAAAATCGACACCACTGGTTCAAAGTCTGTCGCAATTCCAAACTCTGCCCCGAAATCTGGTATCCACAAGCAGCCGTCTTAAGAACTGCCGAAATTGATTACGCAGACGGGTATTATTATAAGCCACCTCGACTTTGCACAGTGCACTAAGGGATACTTCTATAGGTCCTGGGCTTATTTTATAATGGAAACAGGTACGTCATTATTGGTCTTTTTGATGTAATCTTTCTAGGTGGTGTTAAAAAACCCTGTGGTTATATCTACCTGCTCTGGGATGACACGGACGTACATAATTCTTTTTTTCTTCCTTGGTATTTCCATAATAAGATATATACACACATTAGTTTATGGACTAAGCCCTAACAATGTTTTGAATATTGTTGAATCACTTTCTTCTGGAAATTTTGTTTCACTGACGGATGTGGAAGGTTGATTTTTCATCTTTCGTCCTTTGTTTGAATATCTTTATGTGTAAATGAATTTTCTATAAAGTAGTAAACAGTATACACACAACATTATTGCGTATTTGTTGGTCTTTTATTACCTTCTACATATTGGTTTATTCTCAATAATGTTGGACACTCCCTTTGCGTAATTTCTACACCAGATTAATTGCTTCACATAAAAACACTCTTCTATAAAATGGCTTAGCACATATTCGTTATTTGCAAAGATTATCGTCTGCCTTTCAATGAAAAACGCAACCACTGTGTACGGAACGTTAGGATCCTTTGGAAATCGATAAATTAATACTTAGAATAAGGGTAAGTCAGGTAAGGTGTAGTAAAAAAATTGCATGGCGAAGGAAAATGTAACACTGTTCACATTAATAGAACATTTGATACATTTACACATAGAAGGTACGTAATTGTATGCGCAGTTGAACGCCGTCATAGAGACACTTTTATATATCAACGGCCTACTAGAAAAAAGAAAATGGGCAGTGTGTAAGCGTTCCGCATTTTATATATTAATCAGTATTATCCTTTAGTGCGGCCAAGAGTTGTAATAACAAACTGTGCTGTTTAAATAAGGTATGATATATTCACAGATATTAAGTTTATTACAGGTTAGGAGTGCGAACTTTTGTTTTGTAAAACTTTATGAAGTTTAGACATTAGTAGTAAACAAGAGGACGTCGTATTCAATTTTAAAAATAAATATAAACAAATAACACTTGCCCGGTTACACAACTTACCTGACTTTACCTTATATAATTTAGTATTATAGTAATTACTTACTTATTGATGAGTTATTATGTTGCCATCAGACACTTTACAAATGTAACCAATAACATTTTTACTTGCAAGCAATAGTTCTTTGTCTGACAGAGTAGACAAAGAAACAACTCTGATGCTTGCTATATAACTATGCTTTCTCGAACAAATAGCATAACCATATAAGAACAACCTAACGACCATAAATAAAAAACAATAGGAAGACAGCCAATGCTGTGCAATGGCAACAATCAGAATTTACAAACTAGCGCATTGCGCATAGTGTATCTTTATCAAATACTAACTATCTTTCTCTTAAGCAAAAAACTTATCCCTCTCTGTCAAGTTATCTGCTGCTTCACTAATCTTCTTCATAGGAAAATAGGATACATAATCCATAGTATTAATAATCAAAGTGCTCAAATTCTCCAGGTCTAATTGTTTCCGCGGCAAACCCTGGATACTTACATCGACTTTTGGTACGGTTATTGTCTGAGATTTCTACTACCGGGCTTAGAGGTTTCTTATTTGCACCGGTTCTTTATATTCAAGAAAACCAACAGCAACCGTATTTTTAATTAATGAAAAGTACTATATTTGTTTACAACTTAATTTCGTTTACAAACTAACTAATGCATTTTTTAAATACATAACTCCATGCTATGAGATATTTTTGCCTCAATATTTGCTCTCCACACACTGGTTGTGGGAACAATATTTGCCTACTCCTCATGTCTTTAACATATATATTAGTGCTGGGATGACGTAATTTATTGTTTGTAGTAAATGTTATAGCCGCGATGCTAGCGAGAATGAAACGAAGCCCACGGTGGTGTTTCTACGCTGTGAACTGTGCATTTTGTTGAGAGGCAGGGCGAGCACGGTATTCTTGTTCTGTCTGCACAGCCAGGCTTATAATAGGTTATTTTTAATTTTAAACAAGACAACTTGATAATCTGCTCTTTCCCACCCAGTAGTTTGTTACATGCAAACACGTTGCTACACGTTATCTCGTGAGGTTAATGTGACAGTATCTATTCAAGCGCTTATTCAAGCAATGAATGGAATAACTACTTGAAGCTGTATTGTTGACAGTATTTTATACTAGCATGTTATTTACCACTTTTTGAGCAATCAGGGTAAAAGAACCTGGATTTCTAATCTTGTCAACGCTAATACGTAAATTTTTGTAGTTTTTTCCTGTCTAACGTGCACAACTCTTTTGGACTCGCGTGAAGCTGTACGCGGCATCATTAGGTACACACACGTTTCTGCCTTCGCAAAATAACTTTATTAGAGTTATGAAGTAATCGCTGATTTAAATCAATTCTGAAGAATGTACTAAAGCAAACAAGTTTTTAATGTGCCAATATACATGTCTTCGTCGAGTGGATATTTGAAAATATTTGTAAAGTGAAAAGATATACAATAAAAGAGATGCTTCTTTATTCAAAATGTTCCGCTTTTCTAAAAAATAAATACATGTTGAGTGGTCAAAGTGAATAAAGTGTTATAGGCAACAGGAAAAACCTCTTTATCGAAAGTTAGGGTTTTCTGTCAATCTGCATAATTTTCAAATTTAAATAAAAAGATGTTTTGTTAGTATAGATGCTTTATCACGCTGGAACCAATTGCTTTCTTATCAGCGACGACAGACGACTACATTAGATCCTGAGTTTGAATAGTTACTGACAAAATTTAATACTGATGATATCATGTTTTGTAGGAATTTCTTTTCAACAAAATCTAGATTTTAGGGGTAATGTCCAATTGCAAATTTGATACATTAATGACAGTGGAGGACACAGGTTGCGCAATAGCCGAACGTCAATGCCTTGATTAATTTTTTATGGGCCAAATAGAATCTCTAATTTTTATGGACGAAAGTTGTACGACTGAACTTTTAGAACATACATTTCAAACTTTTTTCTTTAAAATACTAACTCACAAAGAAAAAAATTTTTGGAATAAAAAAATTAAAAAAAAAAATTGATTCCCGACCCTATTACCTATTAAATACGATTACACGTCAATAATTGACTGTTATGGAATCATCAACTATTCAAAGATGTAGGTTGTGACATTTATCGCAATCTCAAATTAATTGAACAAGACCCAGAATTTTGCAATACATACTGTGGACTGACGACGCAATTTTTCCGAATAATGGATATGTGTAAAAGACACAATACACGACATCAAAATAGTGGTCGTTTGATGCAATGTTTTGGTGGGGTTTAATTGCACAAACGTAGTGGCCTTTTTTCAATGGTCATCCGCCAGTGAACCTGAAATGAACAAAAATGCATATATCAACCGTACGTTCAATTAGAAAAAGAATTTGCATAACGTACCGACAAAACTGAACACCATGTATATGTTAAAATAATTTTGAGTTATAGAGTGTTTGACCTTAAGTAACTTTTACTTAAAACATTTTCCGATTAAGTGATTGAGTAAAAGATGATCGACGGATACCAGATAAATGGCACAGCCTGTAGGTATAATACAACGAGAATAATGAAAAATTACATAAACGCATAACAACTGAAGTAGAACAGCATGGACATGAATTTGCCAACACAAATCAAACTTTATTAATAGGACTCACTGAGTAAAATATATACTTTATAGAATGTTCTATTAACAATATTAGGATATTCCCAATCGAAATCTGAGTTTTTAATTTAGTGACGAACACTCAGCATATTAAACTTGGGGTATTATATTTTATATAATTGTGGGTTATATTTTATTTGTTCAAAAGTCATTGATACTTCCAAAAATAGAAAAATCCTGGGTATTGTATAAAAAAAAAAAAAAAAAAAAAAACTGAAGACTGTATCAAGTTAGGAAACACCGTGTACAAAATGCCGTAATTTATGTTAATAGAACTCAAATCTTGCAAAAATTTATGAACACCTTTTTTTTCGATCTGTACTTTTACCGGTTATAGTGGAATCCTATCCTGAGTAAACTCTGTATATTATTTTTCAAAAGATCTGATTCCTTTCGTATGTTATTTATGTTTATTTTAACTTTTACAAACATACAAGATAATATAATTCCATAACATTCATTTATTGAAGCGTTAGTCTTTTGTAGTTATTATGTAGTTCTATCCCGGATACCTCAGTATTATTTTTATAATGCTTAATAAGTGAATGTTTCCATTTCGTATTTGAATATTTTTTTCCTTTATCGTGATATATTATTTCATACCAGATGCCGCATGTGCTCTTTTGATGAAGAAGCAGCGTTTTGAAATGTGCGCGATTAACATTCGCTTGCTCACTCGTGAAGTACAAACTTTCCTCTGGCAAATATCTCACAAACGCAACGGATATTAAATAACAGTATATTCATGTGGAGCAAACGCATAAAACAGAATATGCTTGCGGCTTAAGTTGAAAGGCAACCTATATCCAAACGGCAAATACTGGATGGATGGGGAACAGCCAAAATTGCCGTGCGATTTAATTTCTTTATTACACCACGAGTCGGTTCTTTTTAATCTTTGTCTTGGAACGAATTGTTAGTTTGGCTGTTGTGTTTTCATGAAGGAGCAAAAGTAATGTGTAATTGATTATCATAAGCTATCATTAACCTTCCTGTGCCACTGAATCAGAGAAAGAAATTATGCATTGCTTGCCTATATTATATCTACGAGGTTCATCTGGATTCGCACGTGATCTATTGTTTACATGTCCACAATCCACGTTAGTCAACGTAAAGAATAGTTTAAATTGTATACTTTGATATCAATTTAATGGATATGCTCTAAATTTGCAATATTCCAGCGAAGGTGTTACTAGATTTGTCTTCTTTTCTGNCAATCTCAAGAAAGTTTAAATAAAATTAAACAAAAAAACATCTCCATAAATTAATAATTGGTATATTTTACGTAGACTTACCTGCTTTTTTATTATTTTCAATATCCTTGAAACCTTCAAAATCTATAAACACAATGGGCGGTATTATTTCCTTTATTTTAAAAAATTATTAACCTTTGTTTAACTAAATAACTGTTCGGGTTTAATAAATGTCTTAATGAAATTCAAATAATGGTTTAGTGGTTCTTTATTTAAATCATTTTAACAAAAGAATCCTTAGAAAAACTAAAGCGACACATAGCAAATAACAATGACTTTTCTACACGTCTATTAGTTCTGTTATCATTATTTACGTCAATGACAGGTATGGCCATATTGACGATCTGGCATTAATTAATGCTTATCAATTAACTCAATTTCAGCCAACATATCTTGAATATCTCTCATATTAACTGTCAGTAATTTATTATTGAGCCAATTGACAAATTAAATAATATTTTAGATAATAATATTAAGAACGCTTTCTGTTATTTAAAATATTATCTTTATTGGATTTTAACAACATTCTCTAACTCGTAGACAAGGGAAAATAATAACAAAAAATTAATAAAATTCGTCAAAATTTTAAACACAGTCTTTAAGGCTTAATAAAGGGCAAATAATACGGCCCAATATTTCATACATAAAAATTTCTGGTATGCATTTTTCAGTTACCGAATTATTATATATATATATATATATATATATATAAAATTTACCGAACGTTTTTTGGTCAATTTACCGGTTAACCGGTATACAATCCTTAGTACCGATCTTTGGTACATTTGGTTTTTAGTTGCTTTATGTTGCTTCTTATTTCATTTGAAGTAATGGAAGTAAAGAATGACTGTTATCCAAATTTACGGAATCTAAAAATTCCTCATATGAATGATGGGAGGTTATTCCATTAGCTATACACTCACCAATTTGGCAGAAATGCATATTAAGTTTGTTAGCGGTGACAGGAGAGGCTAAGTCCAGTTTAGCATATGTGTGGCTTGTTTCATTATTTATAATTGCTCAAATTGCTATGTTCTTGTCTGATTATCATTGTATGTATTGTTTGGGTTCTGTAGCTTTCATTAGGTACACCTTTTTGAGGTCTCGATATGTTTCATAGCAGTAATCCGTTTTTGTAATTTTGCATAGAGCCCCAAGCATCCAGTAAATTTTTGTATCTCATGATTTCTTCATGTATTTATTTCTAACTTGAGTGTGTGAGATAGCTGTGATTGTTTCTAATATTTATTGCAAAATCAAGCAACAATCGTAAAATATATTTGGTTGCGTCCATATTAATTGCTTCCATATTTTAAAGAGATCAAATAACAACAAAACTAGATTTAAACGTTTAAAATCACTGGCGAAAATTTCTCTATAATCATCGCACGAACGTTTCCAACATTACATAACACTTTTCCTGCTTTCGCGCGCATCCGAGGGTTGCTCGGGCGCCCTTATCGATCGCAACCATTTGCGCGTCTCTCAACTGGAGGGGGTGCTTGGTACCTGCGAGCAGCAGCCCTTCTCTACTGCGTCTTAGTTGGCCCTGCCGACCCGAAATAAATGCCAACGCCTCGGAGTTTTTCGCTATTTATTTTTGTGTTTTTGCTTTCATAAATTTAATTTATCGTTGTGTTTAACGCACCGCATCGCCGCACCTGAATACCGAGCAAAGGGAACAGAAAGAGAAGAGTGACGAGGGAAAATGACGTGCCATACCTTGAAAACGCTTTCCGATCACGATCTGGTCAAGCTGAGGGATATCTACGAGAAACACCTACCTTACGCCACCCACGTTTACAGTCTGATCAGCACCTATATGAAATGGAAGAAATCGAAGAACGGGGAGAATTACATGAAATTCTTATCGTTCAGCGATGACTGGAGTACGACCGGTACTTTCATAATGCAGGTAATAAAAAAAGTCATTTTTTAATATGAATGGGATCACGTGCAATTTCTTGCAAAGATTTTTGCAGATGAATTCACCGATTAGCATCTAAGCACGTTGAGTGCTTTTGTACTTAAAGCTGTTTACTTTTAATAAATATTTACATAATATGTATTGAACCATGTTATGGAAATATTTAACGTGCAATGCCCACACGTGCCTATTCTAAAAATAACTTTCCTTAATTAAAATAATGTAATAAGTGTGTACAACATGTTACATTCATATTACCCCCTCCCTAATTATTGATCCAATACCTTTAATGGAAACAAAGCCTCCTACATGCGTAGATATACGAAATTATCCAAATTGGATAATTGGGCGTACTTGGAAAGAAATATTTATTTTTAGAAAATTTTAATTAATTAATTCCTCAAAACTGTAGAATAATTCATGATTCTCAGCATACCTTTCTACGATATCTATATATAATAAAATGAAAAATATTTTAATTGTTCATTTAATTTAATCAAAACGTTAAAAAATTGCTGTCTTGACATTTCATAACGTAAGGAACGTTATTGATCCTACATTTTTTAATACAACAGGAACCACCGCCATTTTTGAAAAGGGAACAAAGAAACGCGAGGTACAAACACCTTGCATTTCTGGATTCAAATTAAAAACTACCTCAATTTACTTTTCTAATTACGGGGTATTCAATGTAATAGTGATTTACTCATTACCGTAAACAGTGCGGATTTTGTGGTACTGATGTCAAAATCTGAATGATTAGGGAGTATTACTGCAATAAAATAAAGCTTCTCAGAGAGGTCATTAAGCTTTGGATTAATTTTATGCTCATTGTATATGAATATATACATTGTGCGTCCAAATCTGTAATGGCTTTTTAATGATAATGCAATTAGTCATCTTAAATGCTTATATGGTCATGTAGGTAATTACTTTAACTAAGTAATCTCCAAGTAAAAATGCTTATATAAATAAATAGAATTAGTCTTATAATGAGTCATAGAACCACCAAAAAAATAGGATATAACCATTAAAATAAAAATTATTCACCACAGTATTCCAGTATAATTCGGTATAATTTTGACGTTTTGTTATAAAATATTAAAATAATTTTATTATTTTATATATCATTATTTCTACTTGCTATTCAAGTAATAGTATACTATTACTGTTATACTTCTATAATGAATTTCTCTGAGATTTTTATTTTAGAGCATCGATTCTCAACTTGAGAGTTGCCATCAAAAAGAGTTCGCAAAATAATCTAAGCAATAATGAAATCATTTTATGAGAAAAAATCACTTGTTATAAACATTGTACTTATAATAAATACATATGTAAAGTTACGAAAAATTGATGTGATGGTTGTATTTGTTTTTTTTTTTATAAGATTCCCCATGCGTGGATCTACACGTTAGAAACACTCAACACATTCCTGTATTTGGTTTTTAGCCCAACTATAGATGAAATAAATCTTTTCGCAGAGAGGCGAACGACTAATTTCCATATTCATGTCCAAAACGTATTTAAATCTTTAGATGTAAATTGGGTTTTGTCGGTGTTTGTCTATGAGCTGGCGGTGAATTTCAACTGATAACCTAGCAGCAGCAACAGCGTTTTCGCTAAACGGATTCAGCACCAATCTCTTTGGGCAATCATCTTATCTTCCGGGAAATACTCCGCTAAATGCGTTTTGGGCTCGCACAAATGCATCTTCATGCAATTCAAACTGTAACAGTGTTTATTTAATTTTTTCTCAATACAATGGAAAGTGAATGGGAACATACCTAAATTTAATGCGAAAATACATCAACAAATCAAGCCAGCAACATACACTAGTTATTCTGTAAAAACAATGACAATTGCGTTGTTTATTCTGGAAAAAGAAGGTTGTGAATCGCTGCTTTAGAGAACAATTTACAGTTGGTAACTATATTGATAGAAAAAAATTCTAATCCGACACTACCATATGGAAAAGAAACTTTACTCTTATTTTCTGAAAGACAAGGCTTATCGAACGGATGTTTTGCAGCTTATATAAACACAGACCTTTTTTTCTCTTCCCTTTCCCGGATTTTCTTTTGCTACACAATAATAAATTCAAAATTACACTATTGTATATTAGAAAAAAATAATATAAAGGAAAACTAAAATAACGTAAAAACGAAAACCTTGGATAACTTTTATAGCTTTTGAAGAAAAGAAACATTAATATGAAAAAACTTAACTTTCAGGGCAGCCTACTACTATCATTTACAATTCATAAATTGTAGATATTATAGAGATATCATGTACTAATTTTCTATTAATTATACGGTTTGGTATTAAATGGGATAACAAAATATGTATATTCTTGTATAATATAATGAAGAGATATATAAATTTTTTGATGTATCCCAATACAGTTATCGATCTAACTTAAAATGTCATCAAATTCAACGCAATTTTTTTATTGCATTAATTAAAAATCTTTGGTAATCACTACAGTTCGGATTATCAAAAATTATGAACCAAAAGCTGCCCCCCTTCCCTCGCGGGGAGGAGGGGGGCAGGGAGGGGAGTTACTGCGACTTGCCAATACAATTGGCGTCAGTGTTCGTATATACCTTGATCGGCAATTCCCGGCGCCGACACGAAAAATTCCCGTTTTGACACTGCAATTCCCTTTTTTTGGCGGCAAATACAAACTTATCAACTTTTCTTAATAAATCACTTATTAAATTAAAATAAATGTACCGATACAATAACAGATTCATTTTAACTGCAAATGAAAAACAAAATACAAAAATAATAAAAGTTTAAATTTATTTTTATTGATGCAATAATAATATTTTATCCAATAATTCCCTCTAAAACAAAACTTTTTCCCTCTAACGTTCAAAATTCCCTCTAAAAATGGAATTTCCCTCCCATATACGAACACTGATTGGCGTCTTCATGTAAATCATATGAACAAATCCCAAAGTCATCGTCATGAGTTTAGTTTTGCGCCATCTTTCGATCAAACATTTCGAACTTCCATAGATAGTACACTAACGTCAGTACCACTCCCCGGTAGTTACGAAATTCGTCGGTTAGCCTGAAAACAAGTAGATGGCGCTCACTTATATTTTGCGCCTTTATCCTGAATGATTTGTTGAGAATATTTAGTGTAAGATTAATAAATTTTACAGTATACAGTATAGAAAATACGTTAGTAAAATTGAATTATGTGCGGATCACCGATATAAACAGTAGAATGAGGAATTTTTTTACAGCTTTCGATCATTTAATCTAATTTGAAAATAACCCCAAATTGATTTGCCTGACAATTTTTGTTTTCACGAATTAAGTTACAATTAGTCTAACTCTCACGACTAACGCGGCAAGAAATTCCAGCAATTCGTAATTAAAATAATAATTTATGCCTCAATGTTTGGGTACACCAGAACTCTTTGTTTGGGAACAAAATCCAAGTTTCTGATAAAGCAAATATGCATGTAAAAATTTGCAAAAGGTCAAACCACTTTGCTTAATTGAGGCCATAGAAATAATATGATCTAAGAAGCGTGTGAAACATTTGTATATGGATATTAAGCTCAACCAATCCACGGTGTTATACATAATCCTGTTGAATCCAATAATAGATACTAATGTTCGGTTTTATGCATCATAGGTTTCGCGGATAAATAAATGATAATTGAGTTATGTTGCGTCTACAGGCGTTGGACTTGACACGTGTTATTCGAAATAAGGAGTAAATGTTAAAATTGATAGCATTTATGTTTGACTGTTTTTAATTTTATTTTTTTTAAATTTTGCAGATTTCGAACGATTTTAAACAAAATGTATCTCAGATATTTCATTAAAATTCTGCTTATTGGTTTCATATTATTTTTTTATGTTTTACTACCCTTGTTTATATATCTTAATAGTTACTCAACCGACTGAAGTACCTTTGTTAGATGGCGCTTAGCGTAAATGGGTTTTTACGTTGGCGCAGAACACCATGGTACTTCCAATCGGGTGAATAACTATAAAGATATATAAACAAGGGACCTCTGAGTACAATACTTAGTAGCATTGATCAAATATTTAAATATTTGCCTCTCATCTCAATATAAAATAAAATATGGCAAATATGTTCTTTGCGATATATGATTGTCATACGTACATACATTTTTTATTTCCAGAAACGTACAAAAGATTGAATATACTCATTTTGTTTTGCACTAACATTACTCTATTTAGGTACATGTCTTCAATTCATCTCATCAATCCATGGCCATCAATTTAACTTAGCAAAAAGTTATCTTGAAAAACTAATTTTACAGCAAGAAACAAATGGAACTTCGAAGAGTGTAGGCGATAGTAATCTTGTGATCTGTTTGAAATGCTTCCATTATCGGGGCGTTACACTCGTTTACTATTGCAGTACAGCGGCTACGACATATTCTTCTTTACACTAGAGAAAAGCGGCAGCGATTTGTACAAGGCCTTGACGGACACCAGGATACTAAACGCAGATGGCAGGGTCGTTCTTTACGGCATTCTGAACGAACACTATCCCACAGTGTTGAAGTCTTTCATCCACAAGAACATCACCAACTTTCAGACGATCGAGATGATGTTGTATTACTTGCCCAAGGATAAAGCTTTAGATTTCACGGTGGTGTATGATTTATCATTTAAGAGCCGTCTTTGGAATTAAAGTGTGGGTTTGTAATTTTAGGTGCCCGGATAATGTTTACATCGACAAATTGCACCAGCTTCACATACCGACGATATGCGCCATCTGGCCACACAGATTCGAAGGAGCAGAGCGTTATCTGTCAATCTTCCTCGAGATGAACGGTGGTTACGGTGTATTCACCAAGGAAGACAATAAATTAGTTGCTTGGGTGATGAGGAATCATTGGGGTACCATGATCAACCTGCAAACTCTTCCCGAATATAAGAGGATGGGTTTCGGTCACCTCATAGTTACGGTTATGGCAAAGCAAATCGCAGAAGAAGGCCACAGTCCTATGGCGACTATTGTAATGGGAAATTTCGCCTCAGAGATGTTATTCAAGAAGCTCGGTTTCAGACACCTACATACTTGCAAATTCGTAACTTTGGAATAGTGTCTTACTTTATAGGATTAAGTTGTAATTAAGAGATAATCAAAAAAAAATATTTTCAAAACGTGTAATAATATAACATTGCAATAGTATTGTTTGAGATTACATAAAGGCAAAGGATCTATTGAGAATATATTATTATTTACGTGATGTACAATTATTAGAATTATAAGATTGATACAACAAAAACATCATTGGTTCCGTCACTATTCCGTCTCGCGTATTTAAAATTTTGTTTTGGAATATTTTGTTCGTTATGTTTAATATTTAATTTTTAGCAGCTACAGAAAGAATAGCCAAAATTCTGCTTTTTTCTCTTGTTTTCTTTCTTCAAAGAAATATATTTGCAGGTCAATATTTTAAACGACGATGGCAAAAAACATTTCAAAATTTACTTGATGCAAAATTTCGATAATTTTTAGAACAAAAAAAAATATTTTCAAAACTTTCCTCTTGTGGTTTAGAATGTGGTTTAACCACAGCTAATTGGATATATAGTAATCTATGTTTCATGCGTTTGAGAATATTTTAAAGCATTCACCTAGATAAATATCTTAGATAGCAAATGCAAAATTAAATTTATTTTCATATATATTGAGCAATTTAATTTACAATATACGTTATACAATTTGCAAAAACAATGATTTAAAATACTTATTTTACTAGAAATAATGCATTAAAATAGTTATTTATATTAGGATGTGGAAGTGTCATTTACAGCGCGATAACTAGTTATGGAGGGCCGGGATCTGATGAGTTAGAGCGCTGTAAATGACCTGACGCAGGACATTGGTTGCCGTTGGCTTTTTTACCGAAAAAGGGAAAATCTTATTAAAAAAATCGGCAATGTAGCAGCCGGTACGTTATAACAACTCAACTCAGACTTACGTCTATGTCAAAGTGATTTTTTTATGATTTTTTATCAATAACAAAACATCAATAATAATATCGGTAAATATGTTTTTTTAAACGAAATAAAAGAAACTTAGGCATATTTTATATTAAAATGTGCGCATTGACTGACAGGTAATACTGTGCTTACAGTTAACGGGGCCAAAAATAATTTTACAAAAAGCAATAAATCAAATTGTTTTCTTTGATATACATTATATAGTTTTAACTATTAGCGTGAAAACATGTTATTGTCTAACAGATATTTGAAACAAAACTAACGGCCATTCGCACCCACACGTTAAGTTTCGTTTAATTTTGAGTGAAACTTAGAATATGACACGCTGTGGGTATTAAGTATATGAAATATTACCTTCAAAGTATCACTTAAAAGTTTAAGCAAGCTTAACATGTAGATGCGAACCAAAACCAAATATATGATACCAAAACCAAATATATGATATTAAGCTTAGAATACATCTGATAAACATTATCATTTATTTACAAGCATGGTTCAAGTGTAAACAGTCGTTTGCAATGATCAAAGAAAATACCACTCGTACCACTTACGGTTATACCGGAAGTTGCCATTAACTCCGTTATTTTAAATGGAACACTCGGTATATATTTTTGGATTCCTGCGAGTATTTTATCATGTATTCCATCTTGTTTCCCTATGCCTATTTTTTTTGAAATTTTTTAAATATGTAGCCTTATGGTCAATACCGCACCTTTTAAGTACTCATTTGCGGCTTGTGGTAAGCGCTTCTAGGGTGAATGAAAGCACAAGAATGGCACTTTCGAAATCCACATTGACAAAACAAATGAAAATAGATATAAGTAAACAAGACGGAACACATCAGGAAATTTTCTCAGGAATCCAAAAATGAGATAATATACCAGGTATTCCATTTAAAATAACGGAGTTAATGGCGATTTCCGATATAAGCGGAAGTGGCACGACCTTGAAAATATTTTAAAATAAGAGAGCATCTTATCCTACTCTGAAGTCCAAAAATTCAGAATTCTAAGTTTCTGCGAAAGCCGCCAGTACCGCTGAGAAGGAAGGGCGCATCATTGCCAGCCTTGCGAGTCAAGCAGCAAATTGCAATACCGGTTGTTGGTTGAGGTGAGCATTCGGACAACACTTCTCAGCGACTCAGTGTGTTCCGGCACCCTAAGCCAAGGGCCTTTAAGGCCTATAGTGCTGAGTTATTATTATTATTAAGTTTCTTCGAACCACGAAAACTTCTAACGAACGGCTACCATAAGAAACCCTGTATATTTACTTTATTGTTATCTTCTTAAAATGATTTTTCTTTAAAATTTACTTGCACACTTAATTACACGACCATTTAGCAAAAACAGGAATATGTCTGTAGGAATGTCTGCACACGATCAACAATCGTTTGCGCTGCTACGTTTTCACGCAATACCTGGCGGACAAATAAATCTTTGATAATGCGAACAGATATTGTTTTTCAGATGTATTCTCTGCTTCCCAAGAGTTTCTGCACACAACCAACAAAATGTTACCAATAGCAAATCCAAAAGAACGACAATGTTTATGATATGTATTCTCCGGTTTAAATTCTACTTGAGTTTATAAAGTAACAAAATTTGGAAATTAAAGTATCATCGCACATGAATTCACACCTTTCGGCTAAGTCAAATAAGTGTTCTTCTTTAACACATTTCCAGATTTACGTACTGTCACTACCAAAACGAACAAACAAACGCGGCTCAAAGTTATAACAACCTTATTTGTTTTTTGTTTTCCTGAACTCCAATGCCCACCAAAAATAGCAAATCAGTCAATATTGCTAATTAAAATAAGACTGGAACAATTATTATTTTTTTCAACTTAGACATACACGTATCATCCCCATGTACCACGATAATTGCGTTAATTTTTTTATTATAGTTACTTCACATATATATGTTCAAATTCTATTCAAGCACAATTCAAAACACAATTTATCAGTAAGTGATAAATATTTTAGATCCAATATGATTAATTGGCGAGTGACATATATTTCACGGAGAATCGAAAAGGAGATTCGCTTAGGAATCAAAAATAAAATTCGCTCACGAGAAAACTGTATTTTTATCATTCTTTCCGCCCTGTTTCAAATATTTTAGAGTTATAAGGGCGAACTATTCTCCAGAAACACTCAGTTTGAATCCTCTTCCTCTATAATAAACTTTCGTCCACTTTTCCCTATTATTGTCATAAAACTACAAACCTTAAGCTTGTTTAATTACCATGTTGTATTAATAGGAATAAAATTGCTTTATCGAAGGAAACCCGATATAATATATAGCATACATATTGTTCAGTATCTACTTATATTACTTAATTTGGCTTCCTGTTTCAAAATTTATTAGCCGAACCTGCATAATCAACAAATTCAACGCCGAAACGATACGGCACACTGATCCACATCGCATGCAAATGCGAAACTCATATCGTAATCATTCGATCAGCCTTTGCAATTACCGTGAAGTACTCATTCGCGCTCCGAAAGTTCCATTCTGCTGTAGGCTTTGTTTATACTCTATGAAAATATATAGCGCACATTTTAACATTGACTACGATTGCATGACGTTTTCTAAAACAATCTTATAACAAGAGTCAGCGACTTTATAGGAGTCAAACGAAGATGTTAGTTCGCGCTACCACGACTAGACCGGCGAATTTTAAGAGGTAATTATGAAGATACGCGTGCTCGCTTTTGTTTTCATGGTAAGTTGTTAGGATTTCGGAAACCGACGTTTAATCAAGATCTCTCTTTGCTCTTTTTACAGCTTTCGCGCAACCTTACAAGTGCTTCAGATGGAAATACGGTGCATCTTACTTCCAGCAAAGAAATTTCGTATTTTTCGGCACCTCTGACCAAGAAACCTCTTTCGAGTTGGATGGAAGTGCAGAAAGGACTATATCCAAAGGTGAGTGACAAGTAGTTTAGTTACAGGTTAAGTTTAAAGTTCGTGTTAAAAAAATAAACATTTAAAGAATGAAACGAATAAATGCTTAGTTGCACTATTAGATGAACCTTATTCACATAAACACTATTGAAAGAAATTGGAAATCAATCAAAATATGATTATTTTATTATGTTTCCATGTTTAATTTATTTTTCAATATAGATGAGATATTGAGGCAACTAATATAAATATAAAATACTTTGGGTTCAATTCTTGGTATGCTATTTATTTATTTCTCTATATTTATTTTCATTACCACTTCAAAGCCAAACAACTCTATAAAGTATGTATGAAAATCCATATATTCCGAATTAAAAATTCACATGCAAGTCTGTTTTTATTAACTCAAATCAAAAAAAACATTTTTTCCTCACAATTTCATGAAACATATACAACACATCCAACATATTTGATTTATAAAATTTTGAACGCGGCTAAACTGTAAACTTTTGCTTTTAATAACAAATATGTAAAAGAATACAGACATTGCACTCGTTTTTTTTTTAATATTAATTGCGTCTATATAACAAAGAACAATGTACATTTAACCTCTAACAATCCTACCAATAAATCACTTTCACAATGTATAAACAAAAAAAAATAGAAAGTAAATTAGTATTAGAATGAATATCATAACTAGAAACAAGTGGCACATTTCTTTCTTTTTATAACACCTGTTAACGATATCCTCTGGTGCTGAGATGACTCTATTTGCACTTTCAATAAACATTACAAATTGATTTATTTATCTTTACCTTACACACATAAAAAAAACCCTTTACTATCACTGCAACGAATTCATCATGAATTCTATATTGACCTAGGATTTTCTAATATTTTATGCAAGTACTTAGTTACGAAATAAAATATTTGCCCAAATAACCTTCAGAAATTCATTAGAAAATCAATCACTACCTCAAACCGCTATTAATAATTAATTAAAATGATGTACTTAAAATAATATTTGTATAAATATGTTTGTAATGTTAAATAAAAGATCATCCGATGAGTAATGCAATTTGAAGGTAATTTCTAAAGAGAACCTATCTAAAAGAATTTTAATCATTTATTTGTAAGTCAAAGTAAATGCCAAAAGCATTGGGTTAATTAGTTATTCCACGTCCACGGTATTTGAAATTTACTGTTTTAATTCTAAATAACACCGAATTATAACCAACATTAGGATGTTACTTAACACCAACGTTGTTTGCTATTTTTTCAGATTTCACCCATCAATGGAAAAATTGAAATTGGAGCTCCTGTGACCATATTGATATTTTTCAAGGATCCCAGTGATAAATATGATATTTCTGTCAGCGATTGCTGGGCTTACGATAACGAAGATTACAATAAAACTCGGAATAAGTTAAACTTGGTTAATAATCCTAAGTAAACCTTTACTTCTTATGATGGTCCGCTTGTATATTGCTCTAAACGAATTATATTTTTAGGGGTGCACACGAATGGGTGAAACTAAACTATCCCAAAGGATCAAACCTTACGTCACTCCTGTATTCAAATTTTACCTCCTTCAAATTTCCAGACACAGACAGGATGTATTTAACTTGCAATGTAAAGGTAAATTAATTGTGGACAAAATTGATGTTAGTTGGTGTATGTCCTTGTCGATAATTGCTTTTATTTGTTTTTAGTTGTGTTATTATCAATGTGACCGACATAAGGTTGCGTAAAAGGAAATAAAAAAATAAGGTTTTCCCAATAATAATTATTTATATTGTTTTTCCATTTATTCATTTACGATATTGTTAATTAGTTATAAGCTGAGGATTTGTGTGTATGAAGAGTTACTGAAGTATTTTATTGAAGCATGCGGTTGTAAATAAAACGTTATTTTCGTAATTGTTCGCATCTTCGTTTATTTTAATTGTTTCCAAACAAACGGTCACAGAACTGTATGGTGGATTTGCAAATCTGTCGTAGATTTCTGTGACCGTTCAATACAGCTCCTCTTCACCTTCTGGATAAAACCAAAGTATCGACAAGTTACTGTGGAATTCGTCCAGGATTTGCTGTTGCAGGCGATGCTGCTGTTGAAGTTGCACTGACCAAGATGGTATACCCAGTCCAACTTCAGCAACAGCACCACTGTTAGCAGTACCCCTCATCAGCATAGGAGATGACATCAGATAAGAGATTGTTGTTGAAACATATATTTCCGAAAATAGAGTGGTTTGAAATGTTTGCAAAGCATGCATTGATATTGTGTGAGTGTGGTTGCATGAAGCTGTTTTGATTAATACGAAAACTAATGTTCTGGGCGGTGGCGGTTAGTGCGTACGTCGCCGGGGAGGCTATTAACATTATCGAAGTTCTTCGCATGCTGTCGTGCGATATATTCTATGTTACGAAGTTATACGAAGAACTTAGATCATTCATATAGCCTCTTCAGTGACGTATGCACCAGCCACTGCTAGTTCTGGGTGTATTTTAGTTTCAAATTCTTTTTTTTCTGCGATTTTGATATGCAGAGGATTCCACATTTTGGAAAAAAAACATCTTCAAAAAAATCCATTTTCTTGTTTATTCTATTTAGGACCTCAATTGCAAAAGATAATAGGGTTGTATGTAATGATAGTAGATCTAAGTTGAACGTGAAGAGTGTTGTCCAGAAAATTATGGATATCTATAGGAAGATGCGCCAGGAGAGAAACAAAATGCTGCTTTAAAACCAAACAATTTGTGATATTAAAAGTGTTGGTAAGGACTTTATGAAAGAAAGTGATTTCCATTTAGAATTTTATGTTTGCAAAATTTAAAGGTAATATAATTATATATTAGAAGTATTTGCTTGTTATTTTGCAAATGAGATTTTTAGAAATAATAGACATATATTCACGTAAGATATCGACTCTATGCATTCTATTAGCAAATCATTTAAAAAATAAAGGTTGGTTGATCAAAAGGGCAGCCAACTTAGTTCGATTGTGGTAGTACTAAGGCAATATATTTACTGGCATTATTGGAACTTTACTATATTTCGAATTTAATACAAATTTTATTTAAATTCAAACCGTTTAAAATTAGGTAATAAAGAAATATTTAAATTTAGAGACTTTAAAAGAATTTCTTTTTGAAAGGTGAATATTTTTTAAATGAATGAAACAGGAAAATAAAAACCAATTTTATGTCATTTAATTTATTAATGTATTTTAAGTTTGTGCTAATTTGTTAATATCATTATGTAATTGTGTCTGTGTAAAAAACAATCAATAAAAAACATTTTAAATATAAATAAGTTATTACAATTATTGTAAATTCTCCAAAGTACGAATAAAGAAATAAATACATTTTGTGATTTTAAATAGATCTAATAACATCCCTTAAATTTGCCCAGTCCGGAAGCCTGTTCTCCTTAAAATACTGTTCTTTCGTTAGCGCTTTCATTGAAACTATGTCTGTTGCTCCATATATAGCTGCTGTAAAACGATTAAGATGAATACAAATCATTAATAATTTATAATAAGCATATTTACCACCCAACCAAGCTGTATAGTTTTCTTTCGCAGGTGGATTGTGGAATTTGAATGTTTTGATATTTTTGAACTTATTATAACGTTTATTTTGTAATTGTTTATAAAGTTCGGCTTTCAACCTTGCTTTAAAACCAGGTGCCATGCACGTACCTCCGATTAAGACTATATTTTCTGCTAATAAAATTCTAGATTCTACATCAACACTTGCAATAACATTCATAATCATTGTCGAAATACACAAATGATCAAGATCTTCTTCAAAGAATATCTCATACATTAATTCTCGCAGTTTTCCAGAGACAGTTAAGGATTTTGTTCCCCCTAATGGGTAAATAACACTAGGGCAATAATTTACATCAGAGGAAGGGCTGCGTAATTTGTCTGCTCGTTCACGTTTTGTAACAAAACAACACCTTACTAAAATATAGGCGATTTATCTGATATATATTTCAAAAAACACATGGGAAAACAGGAGAATAGTAGAAGCTCTGATCTTTATAGTTTTTTTGGATATATGGTTCAGAATGATGATGATGCGGATTTTTCTTCGCGTAAACCACACCTTTTTTTGTTATTGCGATTTCTAGATTATGTCACCATACAAAACCGAAATAATAATAAAATTTACCGCCAATTTTTAACCAGAAGTAATTATTAGGTATACTAAAGATAAAAATACCATATTCATGGGCTGACAATAATTATCAAAAAATTTAAAAAAAAAATTGTGTAAAACAAGACGTAGCTTCCACAAACGAAAGCTGTACCATCGTGCTTCTAAGATCATTCTGCACTATACATTTAAAAATTAAAAAAAAATGGAGCTTCTATGTTACTCTCACATCTACACATAAAATCCATACCTTTGACATCTTCTAAAACTGATTCTTCAACATTCTGCACTCCTATATTATCGGCCGACAATAAGGTTTTGATACGGCTAAAATATACCATTTCATACAAAAACACTCTTTATAATTGAATTTTATACCTGTGAATAGCTTGTGCTCCAAGAGGTAGAGCCTGCCAGGCATGCAGAACTGGTGATCCGTGACAGATGGGTATAGCTACAGCTTCTGTATATCCAACATCTAAAACTAATCCTGTATCGATAGCTAAGGTGGACAAGCTTACTAAATGTGAGGGAACAACTAATAAAGATGCTACTTCATAATGATAAAAAAGAACCTGGAAAAATAAATCAATAACAAGGGTTATGAATGAGGACCACTGATTTAGTGATCTAAATGTTCATTAATGGAAAGATCATGTTTCAAAGAGTCTAAAATACTTAATACAAATTAAGAGAAAGTACTAAAAAATCTGTTTTAAAAGTACTATTTGTAGGTTATGGTCAAAGCGCTTTATAGCCGTTAATGGATCATAGATTTGACAAGTGACAAGAAAAAATTGCAATGACTGGAGAATTATTATGCAGTAATATTATACCCACAAATTAACCAGTTTGTTTAAATTTACTAACTTTTACATTCATGGCACTAATACCACATTTCAGACAGATCTTCTTGATCCATCTCCTAACTTAGAAATAGATTCTTTTAGGACTTTCTACTGATTTATTCAAAACAGAAAAGAAAATAATTTTGGTCTGGGTGAAACATAATCTTTTTGTTAATGTATATATAAATTGCTAATTCAGTGGGCTATAAACGGAATTTTAAGAATAAATCAATATTTGAAACCTAAAATAAGTCATATTTTCACATACCTTAGCTAAAGTTTCCCGAAATAATGTAGGGCATAGCAAAGATTCCACAACCACAACTGGTCTATCTTTGGGGCTAATTAAAGCATACCTATTATAAAATCTTGTTAAAACATAATCTGCCACTGTATAACATAAAATACTTACTTGAAATAGAGCAAATGTATAAATTCTACTAGCAAATCATACAAGTCCTCTTTGTCAATATAATCGTGAACTTTTCTTACTCGACCAGTAATTTTGCATCTCACTTCTGTGGGAATTATAGCTCTCGGAGCAAATTCTCCACTAAATCCTATCCTGAAATATTTCTACTAATTCAAGAAAACAGTTTTAAATAATTCATACTTGGTATAAGCTGCTCCTATATCTATGATAAACGTTAATTTATCTGTGATAGTACCGTATCCTTCGTAAATAGGCATTATATTATTTATTACAATAAATTCTAATTTAATCTAACTGTTGAAAATGCAGAAAATAGAATCTTAAATTACAAACCAACTTAATAAACATTTCCAATAACCATCCAATTATCTGATGGACTGCATCTGGGCATAACCTAAAAAATAGTTTAACTTGACAACCTTCAATCTTGACATAAAACCTCTGTAAAGTGAATTGCCTAGTACATCAGGCGCTTATACTTAAAAGTTTTATAATTATTGCAATAAGTGCAGTTATGCATGGAAATGGTATGTATATCTTTTTGGGGAAAAAAATAGATTTATTGTGTATTAAAAAAGATGAAGCAAAATATAACAACCCTTCGTTAACACATCAATTTTTTTATCGGAATGATGGATATAGTACTGACGGGCAAGAATCTCGAATCTCGAAAAGACTACTTGTTGATTACTAAACAAGACGAATATATTGAAATGTATCTAATCTTTGATACGAAAATAGTTTATGATCAAACATCATATAAAATAGTTTTAAAATTATTATGAATTATATAAAGATGTTTAAATTCATATTTTTATTTCGAAAAAGTTGTTGTTGTGATTGTTTTATTTTACAATACACATCATACGTAAAAAGCACAAAGAAAGCTATACATTTATGTAAGGAGAATGCCCAGATATGCATAGGTACACGTATATATGTATACTTATACTGACGCAAACAAGTTTAAAAACGTTCTTTCCTAATAAGCAATAAGTAGGTTGCAAACTGTGACGCTATTTTCTGATGTCGCCAATTTTGCATTGCTAGCAGCTGCAAATACTTTTTCAATTTTCTCAGTTGAATCTTAATATGTAATTGTATTTATTGAAATTCTATACAAATGGAAAACTAAGAAATATTAAGATGAAAAATTGAAATTAATATACTGCCCATTTGGATTATATACTATTTAAAAGCATGAGCATAAATCGAGTTAAGGAAAAAATGCAGTGGATATATTCAATTACATAAGTGTAGTGTGAATATTGCTTTAAAGCTTTCCAAGTCACACCAAATATTTATAGATGTGCCTATTATTTATTTTTATAATTGCAAAACATTAAATCTATTCATATTTTGTAAATATTTGGTAGAAGAAAAATATTATTTTAATAGTTCACCTTTCTGGGTGCAAAGGCCACTACCAATACCTATGCATACTAATATACATCACATACGTATAAACAAAACGTGCAGATTTTTTTATTTTGTCATTCTGTTCTTTTTTACATACATATATCTATGACAGAGTACACTAGCTGCTATTTTCACATCTAACTTTTTTATCATTGTATGTAAATTTATACCTATAAATTATAAATGACAATGTCGTCATTACCACTCGCACAAGTATTCTTCTGGTGGAAACGATACTTTTTTATAAATGTGACCAAAACTAGCATGTAAGCTAATAATTTGTGTTGTTTACGTTTGCAATTAATGCAATTAATCAAACCACATCGAATCTGTTATTTATTAGCAATATTGCTATACAAATCTTGTTGACAAAGTAGATAAGGGCTTCAGTTCTTTGTATCCCGCTCTTCTGTGATAATTTTGATAAGAAAATAAATATGTACTCTTCATACATAAGGGTACTAATAAAATAATTATTGACTTTTGGTAAGATATTATTCGAATATTTCAAAGAATCCGAATATCCAATATAAACGTGTTGACTTTAAATATTTACTACTTTTACACTTATGACAATTATCTTCATAGTTCATAGCAATTCTATAGAATTTATTTATCACTTTAGACCGATTTAAAATTAAAACCAGAATAAATTTATCAGCCTCCAACGCATCCCACGAAAAATTCTATCATCCTACGCTAAACTTTCTCCATATAAGAGAGTTTAACAAATTAAATATGATTCACCGCTGTTCTGTCAGGTAGAAATTATTTAACTGTGCGTAACACATACAGTAAGGCAATATTTTAAGATGTATTAGGATTAGGAACAATGCAAGTAAAAATTTTGGATAGTTTTTAATTTTGCACCAACGTAAAAAATAGCTTCAATTTGAAAAAAAGCCTATTAAAATTACCCACTAAAATAAAATTATTCCTGTAACGTATTTGTTCATATAAGGACATTTAATGGGTAAACTTCGCGGAACTTCTAATAACGAAACCAAATATAAAAATTATATACTGAAAAAAAAATGTTCAACTTAAATCTCTGAAGGAGTATTAACCTAATTGTGCTGACTCCTTCTCCAATGAGCAATACAAGCGTAGACAGATACACGTCACTGCTGAGACCTACAGATTCTCCTACACGCTCTATATTTCATTTTAATACAATTTCTTTCTTGGTAGGAGTGTATCTGTTTGTGTTAAAATGACATATCGGCAGTAGCTATGTATGTAGTACACCTAGATACTAAAATGGAAGAAGAGGAAGATGAATAACATGTTCACATACAAATAGACGATATATTACAAAGAAAATCTCTATCTTTATGGTATTTTCTGATGCATATTCTGGTTTGAATTATGAATTCCTAAGAGATGACGTATCATTTTATTTTAGATGTAGTTTGATTTCATTGAAAAATCCTTTATCTTCTTTTACGGAAAAGTTATAGTTAACAAGTTTTGTTTTTGAACAGAGTTTCAGTTTCAAACATTCAGGAATCCATTCTCTTCAAATGCAATTGTTCGGGATTAATAAGAACTTCTTTTTCTATTTTCTGTTGCATAATACCTTTCATTTTTGTGTTATACGATGACGAATGCTTAGAACAATTCATCATTTGAGTTTCATATTTGTGAGAAAAACCAATTCAAAACTTGATAAATTTCAAATTATGTCCTAAGACGTCACAACTGTTTTGGCTAATAAAAAATGACAATTTTTGCGTTCGCCCAGTGTCACATATGTCGGGTATCCTTTAATGGTTTTGGTTAATGATTAATTTACATTTGCTATGATTATTTAATAATTGCCTGATATTACAATACCTTTGGCAATTATTAAGTATTAGGGAAATAGTTTTTAAAAATGCTGACATACAACTTACATTAAATCCTGAATTTGAAATAGCTACTGACCAAAATTTACCATCTATTGATATTATAATTATAGAATATTTTTCCAACAAATCTAGATCTTAGGGATGATGTCTTTTTGAAAAGAACACGGACTATAAACATAATTCCAATCAAATTCAATGTCACAACGGATAATTTGACACATTAACTGACAGCAGAGACAGAGATTGTACAATAGGTGAACGTCAAACCGCTAATCAATTTTTTATTGACCCAAAACAGAATCTCTAATTTTTTATTGGGCGAAATAGTTGTGACGTTGGACTAACATTTTTAGAAAATATACACTTTCCAAACTTCTTTTCCTTTGAAAATTCTAATCTTACAAACAAAAAACCTGTCAATGCGTAGTAATTTGAAACATTTCTTTCGAATAAAAAAAAACTTGCTCCCGATAATTTTTCTCTTTGTGTTTCTATACGAATAATATATTATACAGGGTGTACAGCGGTAACGCCGTGATCTCTGATGGTCAAATGGTAACAATTTTTGAAATATTGTATATTAAGATATATGTAGGTGGATCAGATCTACAATTTAAAATAATATGGAATATACAAGGTGTTCCAAAACTTAACAGTACATCAAAGTTATGTTTTTCTTAATGGAACGCCCTGTATTTTATGGCATTTTTGAAGTGTACACTAAAAACCAAAAATCAATTTTATTTAAGGTTCCCTATACCTAATTTTTATAGTTTATGGGATATTTCAATTTGTTTAAAAATGCAATGTTCCAAAAAAAGTTTAGTATCTCGGAAACGAATTAATTTAGAGAAGTGAAATGAAAACTGTGAATGGCAGATCCTTTGGCTGATTGAATGCGACATTCAACGTTGTCCACTAGTCTACAGGATGTTCAAGTACCTAAGCCAAACTTTGTGAATTTTACTCTTGCGTAACTTTGTTATTTTAAATGGAACACCCAGTATATTTTTACGTTGATAGATAGGAATTTTTATTTTCTTTAAACCGGTATTAGGAGTCGCTATACCCATCTCGACTAGTTTTCTTTTTTAATTATTTTGGTTTTTTAGGTGGTTTAAGTAAATTGTCATTATCTTACCTTAATTTAATCTAGGTAGCTGGTGATTTTTTAGCACCATGAAAGCATACTCGTTGCCAGAAAGAACTGATATGATTTTAGTTATTGGTGAGTGTCAGGAAAATTGCTTCCTTGCGTCTCGGGTGTATGCCCAGAAGTAACCTAATCGAAAATATCCAGATAAAAGGGTGTTTGAAAAACTGTTGGACAGATTTCCTACCACAGGCAACGTTGCTTACATAAAGCGACATAAAACAACAATTGTAAACGAAGAAAATGAATTTGTGGTATTAGGAGTAATCATTGAAGAACCGCATAGCAGCACAAGAAAGATTGCTAAGGAATTGGATTTAAGTCACATGACTGTATCTAGGATCCTGAAAAAACACAAATACCATCCCTACCACTTTCAACACCACCAACAATTATACCCTATGGATTATGAGTGAAGAGTTGATTTTTGTGTGTGGGCGCTCGATAGATACGCAGAAGATAATGATTTTTTTAATTATGTTCTATTCACTGACGAATCCACATTTCATAATAATGGACTAGTAAGCTGTCACAATTTCCATTTTTATGATAGGTACCGAAAATCGTCATCTTTTTCATACCTTGGATCGGCAGCATAGGTGGAGTTTGAACGTGTTTGGAGGCATTATAGTGATCATGTAATTGGTCCACATTTCTTCAATAGACACCTAAATTGAAACGAATTTCTAATCTTCCTTAAGAGGAACTTTTGTGCCCTTTTGGAAAACATTCCTTAAATATTAGAAACCGGATGGTTTCAACTAGACGGGGCTCCTGCCCATTTCAAACGGTCCGTCAGAAACTACTTTGATAGAAAATTTCCTAATAGGTGGATCGGAAGAGATAACACCAGATATGCTGAGGAACGTTAGAAGAGCATTTGAAGAAAGAGCTATGTTGTGCATTGAAGAAAATAGCAATTATGTTGAATGCTAGTGCCTTTTCGTTTATTTTATTGCGTTTTTTTTTTCCTTTATTTTATAGATACATACAAAAATCCCTTGCTGTTGTTTTGTTTAGTTTGTATATACTTCTTAGCGTTTATGATATTCAGGTAAATTATGAAAAATAAAGTTTCTTGGAATCGTAAAATTAATTAAATAAATCAATGTAAACATACACTGGATGTTCCATTTAAAATAACAAAGTTAGGGACGAATAAAATTCACAAAGTTTGTTCGCCAGCAACTAAATCATACCAACTCTTTCTTGCAACGAGTATGCTTTCATGGTACTGACGGGATGCCCGGCAAATTGACACATTCAAAAAAATCACCAGCTACCTAGATTAAATTAAGGTAATGGCAATTTACTTAGACCACCTAAAAAATCCAAATAACATAAAAACTAGTGGAAATAGGTATAGGGACTCCTAATACTGGTTTAAAGAAAATAAAAATTTCTATCTATCAATGGAAAAATATACTGGGTGTTCCGTTTAAAATAACAAAGTTACGCACGAGTAAAATTCACAAACTTTGACTTAGGTACTTGAACACCCTGTATATTGCACATTATTTTTAATTTGTAGATCTAATCCGCCCACATATATTCCAATATAAACATTTCAAAAATTCTTGCCATTTGACTACCAGAGACCACGGCGTTACCGCTGTTACACCCTGTATATTTAATAATATAATCTATACAAATTTGTCTAATAACATGCCATTATAAAAAATAATGCGATAGTTATATTTTGTCCAATTATTCCGATATTTTAACGTTTTTTTAATCCTAGAGATGGCTTTTATTTCAAGCCGAAACATATTTTTAATAATACAATGAAATAAATATTCTATGAATGGAAAGGACAATTGTATTGTATTTATACATCTAATTACTAATCCTATTCAATGGATTTCAACATATTTTTTTTTAGTCCCAAATTTACAGTACAATATTTAACTCTAGGGAGATTTGTGTTATAAAGCAATAAAATATTTTTTGGAATCTTAAGAACTGATAAACATGGCGTTTTTCCTCCAATACTTCGAGGATTTAACATTATATATAAACATTGTTGATAATGCAGAAGTTTTGAATTAATAGATGTTTTTTTTTTATTATTTTTAGATGAATAATTATTTAATAATTTAAACGATGAAAGATTGATTTAAAATATTTAAATAGTTATAATAACTATTTTTAGGCATAAGAATTCTATACATTTTGAAAAAAGCAAATTTGTTAGACTTCGCAAATATCTATTATAATTAATATCTACACATTTGATTCATTAAAAATTTTAAATTTAAATTTTTAAATGCGACTTGTGAAATGTTCTCTGAACCATAATAAAATTGAAAAAGCATGTCAAATTAAACTACGGCTTTCGTAAGCCATGCTCAGATTTTTTTTTGCTTATTTTAAATAAGTAATTTTGTAAGGTAAAAAAGAAATTAATTTATAAATATCTTGGGAGCGCTTGAAGATAGATATAGAGAAATAAATGGAAAAGTTGTATATACATTTAGCTTGGGATAACCTGTATACCTATGTCAAAATATGTACATTAAATATCAAATGAAACATATTGGTTGTGATAGATACAATGAAATCATTACGCTTACCTACTTGAATCACTTTCTATATTCAGATGCTACAGCATAATTAAATATAACAATTAATAGCTTTCAGCAATTAAGAAAATATATTTAATTTACTCCATACTTTTTACTCACACTATATGTGACCATAGAAGCAACAAGAAAGAAAAGAGGTGTCAAATTCAAATTTTGCTAGGAAATCTTTTTTATCCCCGAGGTGAAGGGACTGTCGCATTCCTTACAAGATTGATTAATTTTCAGTCCTTTCTATATACTCGGACGATAGGGATAAACGTTATGTTTAACTACAAAGTTGCTCCACACAACGATGTTATTCATCGTCAAAGAGGAAAATTAAGAAACATATAATTTCATGCTTCAATTGATTTAACAATTATTCTCTATTTTACAGCAATTTATATAATAATATATAATATCGCATTGAATTCCTTATATTTTTTACGCTCGCAGATGTAAATATTAATTGCTTTCAATTTAAACTAATATTTTTCACTTCTTTATTTTAATTTTTTCGTATATTTTGAGAATTTTTTTATAAATTAGGTGAGGTGGGTAACCGAAATAACTTCCCAATCATACAAATAGCTTGATGCGCAGATGTTACTTTTTCCAAATATGCATTTCCCCATATTGGGCTAAATTTTCAGTAATAACGGCATAGGATTTTCGCTATCCAGTTCTACTTCCCTAATCAATGTAGCAAACCTAATTATTCCAACTCATTTTTTACAGCAATCAACAATGAATAGAAAAAAAAAAATTTAAAAAACTAATTCTATTTATAACATTATCTATCAAAATTGCCTGGGAGTTTGCATTGGTTAAACAAAACAATGCATCGAAAAAAAGAATGTATCCACATAAATATAGCATTGGCACAAATGATAATAATGCATAACTAAACATGCAATAGATCCTAATCACAAATTCAATTTCAACGAAAATTAAATTTCAATATTTAAACAATGAAAATAATTATTACAAAAAACCTAAGACATGCAAATCAAAAATATAAAATTGTAATAAACGATAAAAATGATGTTAATAATTTGAGTTACATCTTAATTTAATATAAGAGAATTCAAATAAAAATACAAAAACGAAAATACAGAAAAAGGGAAACGTCAAGTTCGTTTAGGTACACCTTTATTTGATGAGTTTGATAGCTATAAAAATCAAAACATTTATATCGCTTATAAATAAATTAAATGAGAAAGACAGTCTTGGCTTTTAGGGAAGAAAAAATACCAACACAAAGAAATATATTGTAAAAAATTGCTTTCAAAGATCTCACACGATAGTTGAAAAAAAATCAAGCATTTATATTTGTGATGTTAACATAGATATGTATGTATACAGGGTTGGGATAAAGTATCGAACCAAGCAAATATCTTTAACAGGAAGAGGACGGTATTGACGAAACTTTGCAGATAAGTGTAAGGAAATATAATACATCTGATGTTGATTTTGTTGTTGTGACTGTACTTCCGGTTCAACCGGAAGTTCCCTCTATTTTTTTTATTTAAATGGAACACCCTGCATATTTTTGCAGATTATAATAGACCTTGTTTTTACGAATTCGACCATACTGGTTTTAGCACCATTATCTGTAAATAATGGAGAGATAATTAGTTCGGCAAATGTCAGTGGGGATGATACAATAAGTCCATAGATGTGGGTCACAACCTGAAGCTTTGCCCAGCAACATACAAACAAAAGGTATTATCATCTAGTAGGTAACTGTTGACAAACTGTCAAGTTTATTTAATTCACGTCCATCAAATTACTAATTGTACGGATGAAAATGGTGCATTTAAATGAAAGAAAGCGTATTGAAATGTTAATGATGATCGGGTTTGGCGATCGCGTTAGAACTCATGAAGAACTGTGTCACCTTTTTAATGATTTGCATCCCGAAAGAACACGTTCAGCTGTCACTAAAACGTTTTAGTATGACTAGAATGATTAAAAATTCACCAAAAACAGGCAGACCACAGACCGCAACTAATGCAGTTGTTAGAGAAAACATTGCTATTGAATTAGAAGAATCACCTCAAACTTCTACCCCACAACTTTAGCACTAAACCATGGCATAAGTCGTCGTTCTGTAGGAAAAATTTTGAAGAGAGAAAAGTTCCATCCGTATAAAATACACCTACTTCAAGAACTGTCAGATGATGATTTTGACCGACGCCTGGAGTTTTGCGAAAGAATGATGGAAATTTGTAATGCATACGAACATTTTGCAACTAATATGGTATTTTCTGACGAAGCAACTTTCTGTTTGAATGGAACAGTCAATCGCCATAATTCCAGGTACTGGTCCAATGAGAATCCTCACTAGATCCATGAAGCCCATACTCAACATCCTCAAAAGTTGAATGTCTGGATAGGAATTGTTGAAAACAGGCTTATAGGCCCATTTTTTATAGAAGGAAACTTAAGTGGGGAAAAGTATTTGGATCTACTGAGAAACCACATTATTCCTGCACTTCAACACAATGGGGAGTTTTTGGTTTCAACAGGATGGAGCGCCTCCCCACTATGATAGGCGAGTTAGGAATTTTTTGGATGTTATTTTCCCAAATCGATGGATTGGACGTAGAGGATTCATAGAGTGGCCTGCACGTTCTCCAGACCTTAGTCCATTAGATTTTTATCTGTGGGGTTTTCTCAAATCTCGTGTTTACGTTAGGCGACCAACTACTTTGCAGGAGTTGAGGCAAAGAATAGTCGGCGAATGCGATTTAATCCGTAGAGAAGTTTTGGAAGAGGTAACTCAGGAATTTCGTAGAAGACTTGCATATTGTCAGGAAGCAAACGGCGAGCATTTTGAACATTTTAAATGAGTTCGTTTATAAGATGACTACCATTTTGTTAATAATTTACGATAAATAAAATTAATTGTTCAGTAAATGTGGAGTGTTCTATCTCTTCATTATTTACAGATAATAGTGCTAAAACCAGTATGGTCGAATTCGCAAAAACCAGGTCTATTATAATTTGCAAAAATATAGAGGGTGTTCCATTTAAATAGAAAAAATAAAGAGAACTTCCGGTTGAACCGGAAGTACAGTCACAACAACAAAATCGAAATTAGATGTATTTTCGTGACACTTATTTGCAAAGTTTCATCAACATCATCCTCTCCGTTTTAAAGTTATTTGCTTGGTTCCATACTTTATCCCAACCCTGTATACGATTCTATGTTTAAATTTGAAAAATAATTATAACGAAAAGCGTTAAATGAAGGAACAAATTAGCTTATGGGGCAAGTATGTTCCATTTTAATTTATACTGTTCTATCGCAATATTAAATATTACTTAAACAATAAGAAAAAAACAATTTAATTCTTATATTATAGGCTTTATTATTTTCTTAAAAGGAATAAAAAATGAAGTCCGAAACGTAAAGTATGTATTTTTAACGTTTCAATTTTAATACCGGCATGCTTGAATAGTCAAGAAAAATAAGCATTAAATTAAAACTGGTTAAAGAAAAAAGAAAAATAATTAATCCGACAATAAAGTTTAAAAGACTAAAAATTTATTTACCCGCTTAGAGTATTGTAAAATATATTTCTGATAAAAAAACTAAATTGATTGTATAGAACATATGTACAATAAAGCCACTTCTAACTATGATTTTATTGTAAAGAAGTGCGGATATCTTGCTAAATTACATGAAAAATAGTTATAAGATGTGAAATCACATGTATAAGTGTTACCCATATCAGCACAGCGCATAATTGAATGCGTAGCTATAATCTTTTTCGGTAAATTTATAAAAACAAACTGATTTATCACATCGTATGGTGAATATCTCCGCTTGATTTACAACTACTTTCGTCATCTTTAAATCATTCGGTAAATATTGGACGTTCAAACGCTGCATTTCAGGACAATAGTAGATTAGATCGATCTTATATACGGACGGGTAAATTTAATCGCGAATAACCAAACAAATACATAATCAACATCGCAGAGAACTGGTTTTCGCGGATTATTGGTCGCGAACGTAACTAGTGGGATGTATACTCCTTCCACCGGACAGTAGAGTTTACCACTCGATGTACCGCTAAGCCGGCTTCAAACCTTTCAAAAGCATCGCGACCGCGAACAGTTCGAGACGTATAATTAAACCACACGCATTAAGATCCGTTGTTGTGTTATTATTTATTACTTTTTTATTATTATTTTAAAGTTGACGAGTGTGCCTTAGTAAAATGACTGTGAATAAATCAGCGACAACCACCGCAAAGACTAAAAAGAAAACTACGGTAGGTAGTAGTACCAGCGCGAGTACCAGTCAATCTACAGTTGCCACAAGTACGAAAAAGGTGACCGGGTCCAGCACAAGTACCGCCACAACTCAACAGGTCGCAACGATTCAAGACGGAGGCGTATCAAAATCCTCATCGGCATCCAGCTTGCAGATTGCCGATATTTCGCATCTACCTGTAAATACCCAGTTGGTATCTTATACAGTGACTGAAACTCTTCCTCAAGGTGCTGAAAGAATAACTAAATATGAAGAATCCGGAGCGACCAGTACAGAATACAGACATTTTATCGAGCGAGATCAATCGAGCAAAGTCTCTTCGAACATCACTCAAATCAGCTCAGTCTTAAACAGATCCACATCAAACATATCCGAGAGTTCAGCCGCCACAAACGACACCTACATTGTTCACGAACCAAAGGAGGAGGTTCGCGTTGTTAACAAGAATGACTCAGCTTGGAATGGTAAGTTCACTTACGAGCAGCCCGGTAAATCGAAGCAGATCTCCCAATTAAGAAATGGAGGTGAAAAAATCGTCGAGCAATCGTCTCAAAGCACATCCTCACAAAAGAGATCCTACAATCAGAAGAGCTCTTCGGACAGCTACGTGATAGAAATAGTCGATGGAAAAGAAAGAATTGTCGATAGAAAACATCACGAATCGGAATTTGCGGATGCTGCTAGCAACGAGGAGCATCTAGCGACGAAAAGTGGTACGAATATAACACCGGAAATACACTATTCACAAAAATCGAAAGAAAGTTCTTTGGCTTACGATACCGACGATCCAAAATTGAGGACCCCTAAAACTAGGAGCGCAGAATCTGGTAAGGAGGTGCACAAAATTGGCGATTCTCAAACCAGTTCTTCGTATGCAATCAAGGATAACGCTCTCGTGGATAAAACAAGGAAAGGTTCCATCAAAAATATCACTGATAAAAGTGGAGCAAACATAAATTTGGATGAAAAATTTAGTTTGGCGCAATCTAACATTGACAGCAGCAAAAACTCACAAATCACCACAGACAAGATCTCCAAGGTAAGTCGCCAATCCATTAGTGATTCTAAAGTTTCTAAAACATCCAAAAGTAAAAGTACCAAATCAGAAAAATCAGAAAATATTTACATTGAGGATGTTGGACCTGTAGATGGGGACGCTGAAACTACAATCACCACCACCATAACATATTATGACTCTAAAGGTAATGTTCTTAAAGTAGATACTGACGTCCAAAAAACAGATGCTGAGCATGCTCCTGTAAAAGTTGCCCCAGGTACCACTAACATTACTACCACAACAATTTATTATGATTCCAAAGGAAATATTGTCAGGGAGAACGTTGATGTGGATAACATGCTAGTCGATTCCTCAACGTTAGTTTCCGATACAAAGTACGTTACATCAGAAAAGCAAAATATCAAAGATGTGAAATCTAGCTCGCAATTAGTTGAAGATGTAACAAATATTTACAACACCAACATCAAAGATACCAGAACAATCGAGGATATTAGATTCCTTAACAAAAATGCGACAGATATAGAAACCGCAAGTTTGGCTTCCGATGCTACATACACCATCGATCAAAAAAGTGTTGACGACCAAATTAGGAGAGACGTATCAGATATTTACGGTACAGGTACCAGCAGAATTCAAAATATCGACAAACGAAGTGATGTTAACATAACGGATGATAGAAGAACCACAACCGATAACAGAAGAACAACAGACACCTCAAAATTCTACTCAACCGGTGACACGGTGGATACTATCGATCGTAGTGAAAACGTGAGGTTTGTAGATGAAAATTATGTTGATACTGCAAAAATAAGAAGCTCGCACACAACGACGGATTCAAAAAACTTCTACGGCCACTCAGTCGACTCTAAGGACACCATGGTGAAGAATACCTACGACACAACAGCTGTCCAAAACACTATAGGCACCAGGGGTAAAGTAATAAAGGATAATACAGAGGATTCGACCGATATAATCTATTCGAACGATCGACTCTACGGTAAGTCTGGATGGAATGGAAAATTTGTGTATGAACCACCAATTGAGCCCAAAGGAACTTCCACGCCGAAGGGAAAAGAGCCTACTTCCAAAGTAGCTGATCGAAAAACTCCAGATAAGGATAAGCAGCCCAAAAAAACTGATAATAAAGACAAGAAGCCACAACAACCAACTGATAGAAAACCTGATGGACCACCTAAGCACCCAAAAGATGGAGAAGTGGTAGAATATATCACAATTAACACACCAGAAGGCCCTAAGCGTGTTCCAGTACACCTAACCGACCTTGGTGATACTACAGTGACAGAATTTTATACTACAGACAAGGGATTCACTCAAAATATCAATGAAAGCATCGTTGAATATGTTTACATTGATGGGGTTAAAACGCCAGTAAGACCTAAAGATGCTCCTAGTAAGACTAGACCAGGTGATAGAGGCCATGATGATAGGAAAACACCAAAATCCAAAGATGGAAAGTTTCCTGAAGACACCACCGACACTATTACAGAATACGTTATAATTGGTGGAAAAATGAAACCTAGAGTAAGGCCTAGAAAACCAACTGATCCCCCTCCAATCTCAAGTTCAAAAACAACCGTGGAAACGTATGAAAATGTAACCAGTTTGCAAGATTCCAAGACTACCGTTGTGAAGGATTCCCAAACTTTCGCCGACCACCAGAAAACAATCGAACATTACACAACGAGTGACAAATACGACAGTACGAAAGACGATCGTCGAGAACCCAGAAGACCTGGCGATAAGTTGCCGATTGAAGATGGTCCAGGATGGAAGAAGGATGGAAGGTACCCCGATGATACCAAAAGCCCAAGACCTAAAGATGGAATATATCCAGAAGATATCGTAAAGAGACCAGGTGATAAAGGTTCACAACCAAAAGACAAAATATTCACTCAAAATATCAAGGATATTAAACATACCAGCAGTACATTTATTGACAATGAAAGCACCGTTGAATATGTTTATATAGATGGCGTTAAAACACCAGTACTACTTGACGATACTCCTAACAAAGCTAAACCAAGTGATAGAAGTCCGGGTGACAGAAAAACACCAAAACCCAAGGATGGAAAGTATCCTGAAGATACCACCGATACTGTTGTAGAATATGTTATAATTGGAGGCAAAATGCGACCTAGAGTAAGGCCTAGGCGGCCAACTGACCCTTACCCAATCTCCGACTCCAAAACAACCGTTGAAACATATGAAAGCGTAACCAATTTAAAAGATTCTAAGACCACCGTTATGAAAGATTCTCAGACTTTTGAGGACCATCAAAAAACAGTCGAGCACTACACTACCAGTGACAAATACGACAGTACGAAGGATGGTCCTCGGGAACCTAGAAGACCTGGTGACAAGTTACCAATTGAAGACGGTCCTGGACGGAAGAAGGATGGAAGATACCCTGACGACACTAAAACTTCAAAACCTAAAGATGGAAAACATCCAGAAGATGGTAGAAGGAGGCCCGATGATAAAGGTCCAAAACCTAAAGATGGAAGGTATCCAGAAGAAATAATAAAAAGACCAGGTGACAAGGGTCCACAACCAAAAGACAAAAGATATACTCAAGATACTAAAGACGTAAAGCATGTCAGTAGTACATTCATCGATAATGAAAGCACTGTTGAATATGTTTATATTGATGGAATTAAAACGCCAGTACGATCTGAAGATGTACCAGACAAAACTAAACCGACTGACAGAAGCCCTGGTGATAGGAAAATGCCAAAACCCAAGGATGGAAAGTATCCTGAAGACACCACCGATACTGTTGTAGAATATGTTATAATTGGAGGTAAAATGCGACCCAGAGTGAGACCTAGGCGACCAACTGACCCTTACCCAATTTCCGACTCTAAAACAACCGTTGAAACCTATGAAAGCGTAACCATTTGAAAGATTCCAAGACTACCGTTGTTAAAGATTCTCAAACTTTCGAAGATCATCAAAAAACAGTGGAGCACTACACTACGAGTGACAAATACGACAGTACGAAGGATGGTCCTCGGGAACCTAGAAGACCTGGTGACAAGTTACCAATTGAAGAAGGTCCTGGGCGGAAGAAGGATGGAAGATACCCTGATGACACTAAAACTCCAAGACCTAAAGATGGAAAACATCCAGAAGATGCTAGAAGAAGGCCCGATGATAAAGGTCCAAAACCAAAAGATGGAAGATATCCTGCAGATACCACCTCAGAGATCATTGAATACGTTATCATTGATGGTAAGAAAACACCGAAAAGACCTACGGATGCCCATCCAATTACTGATTCCAAAACCACCATTGAATCCTACGAAAATATAACGAATTTGCAGGATTCTAAAACAACAGTTATTAGAGATTCCCAGGTCTTTGTTGACAATCAACAAAGTGTCGAACACTATACTATTACTGACAAATATGACAGTACGAAAGACGAACCACGAGAACCCAGAAGGCCTGGTGAAAAATACCCAGAGGATACTAAAAGAAGACCCATAGAAGAACGTCCGGGTACTAAGAAAAGTCCTAAAGATGAGGGACATCCAGGACCAAAGCCGAAAGACGAGAGATCTCCTCAAGATGATAAGGAACCAAAACCCAAAGATGGAAGACATCCGAAGCGGCCAGAAGATGAGAAAGCACCAAAACCATACCAGGAGACACCTGATAAAGTTGAATATGTTATCATCGCTGGGAAATTGAAACCTAGACCAGTTGTTAGCAAGAAAGTTGATTCTAAATCTGTTGTTGATACTTATGAAAGTGTTACCAACCTAACAGATTCTAGGACGACTATTGTGAAAGATTCACAGACTTTCGTTGATGATGTAAGAACTGTCGAGCATTATACTGTTACAGACAGTACAAGAGATGGACCTAGAGAACCTAGAAAACCAGGAGATAAGTTTCCAGTTGAAGAAGCTCCAAGACCAAAAGATAGAAGATATCCCGTGGGACCAGATGACAAAAAAGAAACAAAACCAAAAGATGGAAAGTATCCTGATTCACCAGAAGACAAGAAGGGACCAAAACCAAAGGATTCAAGATACCCAGAAGAACCTGATGATAAAAAAGGATCAAAACCAAAGGATTCAAGATACCCAGAAGAACCTGATGATAAGAAAGGACCAAAACCAAAAGATGCGCTATACCCAGAAGCTCCTGATGATAAAAAAGGACCACGATCAAAGGATGCAAGATATCCAGAAGTTCCTGATGATAAAAAAGGACCACGACCAAAGGATGCAAGATATCCAGAAGTTCCTGATGATAAAAAAGGGCCACGACCAAAGGATGAAAGATATCCAGAGGGACCTGATGATAAGAAGGGACCAAGACCCAAAGAAGGGCGCTACCCGCAACAACCTGATGATAAAAAGGACCAAAAGGTCCCAGAGAGGATTCGCCAGATCAACGCAGAGGTCCAAAGAAACCTTCGGATTTAGTACTCAAAGGACCAGATGGCTCTCCTATCACGACGGAAAAATTCGATGAATTTGATGTTGACATTCAAAAATCTGTCATAGAAAATGTCACATCCGAGACTGTCCTCGATAAGAAATTCATCACTGATGTCAGACGCCACGTGGATGTCGTCGACCGCAAAGACGTTTACATCGAAGAGAATATCGTCGACATAAAGGATATTGTAAGTAATTTGTTTGCATTAATTGCCCTTTTGTCGCATAAAAAGAATGAATTTTGCAGAACGAGGTGGAGAATGTTACGCGTATCGATCGTGTGGTTGACAATAAGGTCATTAATATCGTGAAGACCATAAAAGAGCCCCAGAGACCCGAAAAACATTATGTACCGCCCAAGAAAGAACAATGCATATGTGAACTCTGCACTTGTGGGTAAGTTAATAAACTTTTATACCTTTTCCACCTGTTAAAGCATACAAAATGTCGCAACAAATTCACTTTTGTTTATCCGCTTTAAATATCTAAAACAATAATACTTGGTATTAGCGTATTTTTTTTTTTCTGTGTCACCACAATACAAAACACCTATTTTAAATTTTAATTGCAGGAAGGCGCATTATTGCAATATTATAAGCTTGCAAAATTTTCTTAACAGGAAATATCGGTTTTGTCACCACTTAATGTTGTAATAGTGATAAAATTTGCGCGGTTATGTACAGAAAGGTGTAACGATGTCACATGGTAATTTTTGTATATGAAATATGATAAAAAGAGCATCGATTTACGTGGTTCTTATCATTATTTACAAAACAAACAAGACTAGATTAAAAATGCATACTTCACGACATGTAAATTATAATATGATTACAAACAGTGATAGTATGAATTTGTGTCAGAAAAAAATAATTAGCAATGCAATAATTAATAATATATTATTAGTAAGGTTTAAAAATAATTCCACAATTAACGATTATAAACATTGTGAATTATAAATATTTTCTGTTGTATTTCCTTTAAATCAAAGAATGGTAGACTTTTAACATTCAAACAATATAATTTATCAGACGTGATCTGGTTTGGATGAGAAAAATTATCATCAAAATCAAAATTTTATTTTAGAAATTCTGAATCACTATATTTAGAGCAGTTTTAAAATAATCGGTTTTCATGAAATTAACGATGGTATAATCATGTTGTCGTTGAAACACAAAAAAACTTTTTGACGTTATAATTTAAATTACAGAACAGTATTGTAAAGACAAAAAAGGCGATTACTTTGAGCTAGATTCTTTCATTTTTAATTTTTTTTTTTTTTCTTTTGTATACAGTAATTTATGCAGCCACGTTTCGATCTACACTTGATCATCTTCAGGCCCAGAAAACAACTATTAGAATATGTTTAAAAATATTAAAATAATTTACCTGTTCAGTTATTATAAAATTGTCATAAAAATTGTTATACGTACATAAGATAGATATTTCATTATTTAAACCTCTCATCTTGGATACCGTAAAAAAATAAACATAAACGTGTAAAGTAATCAATATCAAAACTGCAAAACATATCATTTTGTCATATATTATTGCATTGTTGTTCGCTTGTTTATGTGTTTTGAAAAGGCTTATCTCTTGCTTCTGTGTGCATGTCTGTTTGTTAAGTAGTTTATCCAGATTTTCACACTTTGATTAGCGAATTTATGTTTCAATTTCTTATTTACAGCTTTTTTTTATTATTTTATATTGGCTTACATATTCCACTACTTTAATACGTTCAACACAAATTTAAATTTTACCCATACAACTACATAATATTCTGTTTTAAATTTGGACATTACTGTATTTACTGACATTTGATTTATTTGGCCAAACAGCTTTTTAAATATTTGTTTTTTTAGAAAAGAATGCAGTTGTCCTCTAAGCATCTGTCGATCACTCTAGCATTTAAAATTCATTGATATTTTCTTCTCAGTTTTAAAATTGCAATTTTTATTAATATTTTCTTCATAACAATTAGTATCAGTTTATATACGCTAACAATATTCCTAATCAAGAAATTGCAGATATTCGATTTTTTGTTTTATTTGGCTACTGCAACGTAACAAAGTGCACTTTGACAGTTTTTACATAAAAAGGGTTTTTTTTTCTAAGTGGAACCCCATGGGTCCTCCACATAAACCTAAAAGAGAAACTTTTCCCGATTTCAATAATACCAAGCACTTGATATTCGCGTTATTTTTCTGTAAATTAAAAATGCTGGATATATCCAAAGAACTAATGCCTTAAAATTGTAGGTAATAAGTAAGTAGTATTCAGCATCATAGGAAAGTTGGGCGTTGGTAGAATTAAATAATACCCGCTAAATTAATTGTCAATTGTAATCGTTGTGTGTCAAAGTTTTTCCAAATTATTGCCTAAATTTTGATCAACGTTTCTTTAATGCTTCTTTGGATTGGAGCATTTGCAATTTCTTGGTGTTATGTTAATTGTTAGGAGTATTTCTCGCTTATTCGGGACACTCTAGATTGAAAAATAAAAATTCGAATTTCTAGTAACCAGCAAATTACGTAGGATCCGAATATGCCAAAATATACAGGCTGTTCCATTGCCATTGACCATATTTCCGAGAACACCGGCAGTGACACAAAGTAATAAGATAGGTGAAAATAATTGAAAAATTAATGTAAAGACTACATTTCGAATTTTATTACAAAATAATTATAAATAAAAAAGTTATGGGCAGGAATATATGGGCTGGGAACCCAGTATACCATTAATACAACCATTTATTTTACTATTTCGTATATTTTATAATTTTACGCGTTCCATGTCAATCATGTTTATTCCTCATGTTTCTCATGTTCTTTATGTAAATCTAATTAACGAAATATTTTATCTTCAGTTTTTGTATATACAGTGACCGGCATAAATATTGCAACATCTGGGAAATTTTTTTATTATTAAAATATACTAAAACTTTTTTTTGGGGATAGGTTGTGCATGTCTGGGAACCCCAAAATCTATTTTGACACACGTCACGTGACCACTAGTATGGCGGTACGTTTAAAAAATATGATGTTAATCTCCAAAAAGTGAGGTTAGATGACATGATATCTAAAAAAGTCATTTCAAGAAGTTGTTTAGAATTGAGTTCTGAGGCTATGTGCAATTTTTTGTAAAGATACTTTAAAAAATTTAAAAACCACAATTTTTCCAAATATTGTTTAATTGAATTACATATTTCCATTTTTTTCGTTTTTAGCAGCTCACCTACAGTAATATTTATAAATCTGTTTTGGACTAACGGTTTCCACTTTAATGCAGAAAACAAAAACGTGTTATAATTTTCAATAAAAGTAATGTTTATTAAGTGGTTTAAAATAAAAATGTTTGTAAAATTTTATTTACTACTTTCTAGATACAGTCCCTTGTAACAACAACTGTCATACCAAAAACGTACTTTTCAGTTTTCGCTGTGTTAATTATGCAAACATTGACAAAATTGTTTGAGTATCAGCCAAATTTAGAAATATTACTGCTGTTGAGCTGCTAAGAACGTAAAAAATGGAAATATGTAATTCAATGAAACACTATTTGGAAAAATTGTGATTTTCATTTTTTTTAAATATCTTTACAAAAATTTGCACATAGCCTCAGAATTGAATTCTAAGCAACTTTTTCAAATAACTTTTTTGGATATCTTGTCATCTACCTTACTTTTTGGAAATTCATGGCATATTTTTTTAATTTACCGCCATACTAGTGATCACGTGACGTGTGTCAAAATAAATTTTGGGGTTCCTAGACATGCACAGCCTATCCCCCCAAGAAAAATTCGGAATATTTTAATAATGAAAAAAGTCCCATATGTTGCAAAATTTATGCCGGTCACTGTATAACACTTGTTCAAGCAATTGAAAACAAGTAGATTAATTGTTCATAATAAAACTGTATTTATGGATTTTTACTTATTTACTTTAATTTTTTGCTCTACTACAACGTATCAAAACTAAATACGAACTAAAAAGAACAACAAACGAATGACACAAAACGTATCAATATCTTACAGAATTGAACTTTTATTGTTAAAAATCAAAACTAAATTATTATAGCTTTTTTTCTACTTCTTTTCACAATCACTTATGTTATGAATTGCCGCTAGCCCGGAATGAAACTCACAATACTTGTGTCCGTGGCCTACTTCAGCAATTTACGTTTTTTCGACACATTCACAATCAAAAATATCATGAGCCACAACAGTGTGAGATGTCCTCCATCCCATACTGTTTGAAACTAAAAAGAATTTGCAACTAACTTGGAAAAAAAAAAAATAAACTGAAAAACTGTTTTCATTTTTAGCGATTTCGGTTCAATAAGTAAATTTAAAATTGAATACGGGTTCCATTTCGGTTCTGATCCTCAAAAAAGCAGCGATTCCGGTCCGGTTCGCCCTTCGAAAGGGTTCTGTCTTTATAGAATATAAGTTGTGTCTTCAAAATTGCTTATGTAATCATATGTGTATAAATAAATACATTCCATATACATGCAAATTTAATTCAGTTTAAATCAATTCTGCTATTTTGTGTAGCAGGATAAAATTAATTATGATGGAAACTGAACGAAGGTCTGGTAATTTGAACCTTGAGTAAAAAAAAAACAATTCGAGCACGGATTATATATGAACTTTAACAACCGACGAAGAAAAAAATTGCAAAAAAATCTACATTCGGGTTTATGTATAGGTAGGTACATGCGAATTCAACGTGGAGATTTCTCAACATTCAAGTCCTCATTTGCTGGTCTTGTTTTCTGTATAAGTATCACACAATATAGATATAAATGTAGAGAGTTTACAGTTTTTAAAAGCAGACGGTGAAAATGACATCATCACCTTATTTACGCTCGTGAGGTATTCTACATAACCTGTTTTGTTGCCGTCCTACCTAATGTGTTGTGTAGTTGGATTTTTTTAAATTTTTATGCACGTCAGACGAACTTTTTTCCTTTACGCTAAATTTGTTGCTATATGTATACCTATTTAATTTCCTATATAGTCTGCGCAGGAAAACAATTTTAAAAATGCGGCATTTTCGATCTATGTACTTATCTTTGTCAGCTTCAAACCACCTTCAAACAATGATTGACTTTCATTTTGCGGAGTGATTGCAGGAAATAGCCTGCTCTTTATACACTCTTTAGTTTTACGTTCATCTCAATGCCATTTTAATTTGTTCTTACCCACCTTCTGTGGCGCATCAAAGCACTACGCGTTTATATTAGGAAATAGATGCATTAATACGAATTAAAATCAAAGTTTGTTTAGCGTTGCAGAGTTAAAATGTTGTTTACTTCATTCTATCGCATCAGTAGTTATATTAATATTATAATGCTAAGGTCATCCAGATCAGATAGGAAACCCATTAATTTACCGATTGACAAATGCCTCACGCTATTAATTATAAATTGAAGATGTCTTCCGAGTTCGCATACTGCAAATTAAAAATGAATGTCTTGTGTTACAATTGGCTGAGCGAGTATGGGCGCAATACTCCATTGAATAATGGTCTAATTGATGAATCCTACATTTATTACCAATAATTCCATATAAAAACCGCAGTTACTCGATCATTTCCACCAATTTAGTATTTAAAGATAATTTATATAAAATGAGTCATTAGCTAAATATAGAAATTTGTTGTTTCTTCAGAGAATTCCGTGTAAGTTAATTAATTGACAGCAAACCGTTTTTCGTTTATATTGAAACATTAAAAAAGCTTACAACACAAAATCGTTATAAATGCAATAAGTGTTTTATGAAAACGTTTAATTTTACGTGCTGTTAAGTAATTGTAAATTGATACGCACGCAAGTACCATGCGTGACAAAAATTGCATACCAAGTCGACCTTTGTAAGAAAGATTTATTGTAGAAATCTGCTGCTTGAATTAGCAACAGCTTTGTTCATAGTGTAGTTAACAACTAATGACGTATCCACTTTTTTTAATTCAAAAAAGCATCGCAGAAATTGGTTTGATAATTTGCTCTACCAACACACACAAGTAAGCTGCCATCTGTATCTAACAATTCAAAATTGAATATGCGAATGACAGCAAATATGTGGTTGTTTATTATAAACCACAATTTTATCAGATTTGTCTTTATTTCTTTTTTTATGCTAACAAATTAAATTTAAATTATATTTTTTTGAAATAATATGCAAGATAATTGCTATTACTGCATATACCTTTAGATTTTGTCTTTTATGCCTGCATAAACAATGCTTTTATTTTATTAAAGACGTTTTTGTTTATATATTTGACGAAATATCTAAATATAACTTATTGAATGTACTAACACTGCAAGCAAACACTTTGTTACAGAAGCTTTTCTGCCCAAGTATCAATTATTACTTCTACAAACACAAACCATTGGAAGGTTAACCTGTCAAACTTTCTTCAGTATAATTTCTAAATATGTAAGGTATAAGGTTTGCTTGTTGAGGTCACACCAATTACACTGATGCCTGTTATATGTTTTTCTAGATATGTAGAGAGGGAATCTTCTGTACCACTGTACAGGTGGCCAAATTCGACATTTTAATAGGGAACTTATATTTCTAAAGGAATTAGACAAAATCTGACCTATGTTTCTGGAGCTCGAATTTAAAGAGAAATCGATTAATGAAATCCATATTTTTATATCTTTCATAGTATAAGAGATACAGAGCGGTTATGTATAATATGCAATTTTTAAAAGCCTTTGTAATATTTTAATTTGTGAAAATGCTTGATTTATATAAGAACTTTATTAGAGCACTTTCTGACGCAGAATTTAATTCTCTAATTTTTTGTTTTTTTTTAACTCGTATTTTTTGAGATATTATCACTTGTGTTTTTTATATGGAACGCCCTATATATTTTTACACTATTCAAAAGCACATAAAGTTACCTTTAACCTGATATATCACACTTAATATTTTATTTAATCAATTCTTAAAATATCTGCTTTCTATTTGCAATTTCATAATATTTTAAGATGGTTATGGATGGTGGTAGATAAGCAAATACAAGTTTTCAACAAGACAGCAAAAAATGTTCTTATATTAAAATGTTGTTGTTACAAATAACAATTCCAACTAACTAAATTAAAGAAACCCTTAATAGCGTTACTGATACGATAGCTATAATTAAGAAGGTTTATTCTATAAACATTAATAATGTATTAAAAAGTTGAAATTAATCATGATTAGACCTAAAATACGCTGATTTCTAAAATTCTTACATATTTAAACGAAATTTTTACTATATATGCCAAAAAAATGCGTAAACAATATAAATTATGGCAAGTGTTCGAATTGTCCACCGTTCAGTATATCATTCATAGCAATCTTAAAATACTGTGAAATTGCAAAAAAAAAGTCAAATAATTTGAAAATTGTTTAAATAAAATATCAAGTGTGTTATATCATGTTAAAGGTAATTTTATGTGCTTTTCAATAGTGTAAAAATATATAGGGTGTTTCATATAAAAAAAGCACAAGTCTTCATAATATTTCAAAAAATACGAGTTAAAAAAAACAAAACATTAGAGCATTAAATTCTGCGTCAAAAAGTTCCCTAATAAAGTTCTTATATAGATCAAGCATCTTCACAAATTAAAAAGTTACAAGGTCTTTTCAAAATTGCATATTTTACGAAAACGCTCTGTATCTCTTATACTATGGAAGATATAAAAATACGGATTTCACTAATCGATTTCTCTTTAAAATCGAGCTCCAGAAGCATAGGTCAGATTTTGTCTAATTACTTTAGAAATATAAGTTCCATATTAAAAGTGTCGTTTTTGGCCCACCCTGTACTTGCGAACCAGAAATAGTAAATGAAAAAAAAACGATCCAAAGATTTAAAATGTATTTTAAAAGGAATAGGGCTTACGCGTAAAATCCATATTAAAATTACTAATTGTAATTGTTTCTAACTGGAATCATATTGCAGCGCAAACAGGAAATTATAAATTTCCAAAAATCGAAATAAGAAATTTTAGTACAGCGCATAAATTATAATTATTATTGCACATGTGTCGTTCGTTTTTTCTTTAATAGTAACAGTAATAATTTCTTTATTCCGTTCAAATTCCACACAAGGTGTACTATCAAAGACAAAAGTCTTGACTCCAGTTTGACATAAATAGAGATAGAATAATTGGACTTTCTTCAGTATTTCAATATTTCTCTCTTTAATTTTGAGTCGAGATTTTGTCTTCGATGGCACACGGCAGGTATGCTCAATAACCACAATTTTTAATTCATGTTGCACTTCGTTCTTTAACAAATGTTCTTGATGACTGGTGTAAATTAAAGATGAAAGCTAAGGCACTCGTGCTAAAATAATGAAGTAACGCTAGCAGTCATTTTTTTGGCGGCATAGGCGTCGAAATAAGTGAGCCTTCTTGTCTTATCTCTTCGCTGGATCATATTTACTTTCGTAGGTTAACTATATCTCTATTTGTCATTCCTGTTTACCGCCCTTATTATTATATAATATTATTATATTTATTTTAATAAATTTATAAACCTAACCAATAAAACAAGAAATGGGCGAAGTGCATAGTGCTGCCAACGTAAATTTATTATTGCTAACATCAGATAATCGACATCTTATATGTTTTGCGGATATTTGATGTGTCCGATATTCACGTCTGATAGAGATTATTTATTAATAATTGGTTAATAACTTAATATTCAGGAATATGGTTCATGTGATAACTAATCTCGAATAATCCATAAACCCTTATAACTTTATAAATGCAATAAAAAGCCAATGTATCCTTCATTTTATTTTGAGCTACATATCTTTAATCATATCGTCTTGAAATATGAAATATTTTGTTAAAATTAAAAAGCATTTGTATCTATTTGTTTTTTAATAATTTCTATAGACTTCAATAGACACTTGTTATAACATCGTGAGACTAAATTCAAGGTGTTTAATAGTTGATAATAGAAATTCTGCGTACTACAGGAAAAATGCATTTAATTATCATGTTTTGCAAACAATAGCTGTAATGAATACTTAGACGCGGTCGAGGTAAATAATTAAATTGTTAAAAGAACTTGACACGTGTTATAATACTGATTAAATTAATACAATAAAACATGGAGGTACACGATAAAAAAAAAGTATGCTATCCATGCATACTACTAACTTTTTCTGCATATACCTACACTATTTAAATTTAATAACCTATTGATTCCCCCAAAATCCGGAAAAATTATGACATTGAAGCACGGACAATGACAACCCACGCACAATTAATTATGTAGGTAACGTTACAAGGACATGTATTCGATTAAGATTACATAAGAGAGTAATTGTTAAAGCCCGGCTATTCCGGCAAATAACCATTAACCTGCTTTTTTTTGTAATATTTGGAATGTTTTTTCTTTTTCACTCTAAGCGCTTTTTATAACAAAAAGAATGCATTATCAATTAGATTGCGTTGATATATTTCATGACTGCTTTTTTTTGTATCCCGATTTTAAGCAACGTTTGTAAAATTTAGAGAAATTTGCAATATAATCTTTGATTATTGAAGAAAAAACGGCACAATTCTTTCAACTACGTTTCCTAGACTTGGTCTCCTTCAGTCTGAATGACAGATGTGAAGCGAACAAGCTGCTATGTGTTCAAATTTCAACTTAACAATTTTTCTTGTGTTATACAGTAGATATGTTGGGCTAAACGTCAACCGCGGAATTGCTTTTCAGGTAATAATATTATACGGATATTATATACTTACGTCTTATATTCATAATATGAAGTATAAAGTAGTATCTTTGCAAGACGGAGTATTATAACGCCCTGAAAAATAGCAATTATTGACATTACTGCCATTTCATGACACCAATCATTGTTCTAATGATCACAGCTTTTATCCGATGTTTACCTGGTAAATACATCAGATTAATATTTTCTAACTACAATTGCTGTACTTTTTATGCTGAATAAGCACCATTATTGCTATGAAATAGAAGAAGCGCCATCTTCATGCCAATTTCTGCAATACATATATTTAAGATATTTGTTATTACATGGGTAGAAAACTATTATAATGATGTTTAGTTTGAACAACGTGTTTAGACGAGTCAGGCTAGATTTGGAAAAGTAATTTTAACATCATATTTGCATTGAATTAACTGCAATTTTAGTCAGCGTTATTAAAAGAAGTATTTATTAATGATGTTCACTTTGTTAATTAGATGATAATGATTGATCAATGAACTCATTGGGTTTGTTAAATTAATAAATCAGGAATAACAAAATAATATGATTCTCTTCACTAAGTTCTCATAATTGAATTAATTATAAACTTAGATCAACAATATTTAGTTAACAAAATCTATTTTCTTAACTTAACCTTTGCCCTTCTTTATTTTACAATAATTAATAAAATGTTTACACATGAAATAACACTAAATATTGTCAATCCAAAACAAAAGTGAGAAGGTAGCACATATACATGTTTTAATCACATAGTACAGATTTCTTCGATTCCACTTTGTTTTGGGCCAATATAGAAACGGCAATACATTTTTTTTTTAATTTACCCAACATTTTTTTTTAGTGTAGAATCGTATGTTTAGTGGAACACACATAACTCCTTAAGCAATGCTAAAATATTCTTTAATTGAAGTTATTTTACAACTGTTATGGACTTCCTAGGATTTAATTAGAATTCTGCAACTGCAGTAACATGTGATTCGGACTCTGAAACTGTTTTAACGCAATTAGGACATTAGTCTGCGCCTGTCAAGTGCGGTTTAATTTATGGGAATCTGCACTTTACATTCTCGACCCGACAGTTGCAGTGCTCTTAATAATTTTTAAGAACATTTGAAGTCTCGGTTTCGCCAGATTGTCTTGAGTAAATATAAAGTTGCACGCTGCCAGATATAATATAATAGAATTGCTGAAATATGTCTGAGAAAATAGCGCCAAACGTTAAAACGCTACAGTTAAATTACAATTGCTAACAGAAAGGGAACTGTAAAGAACAATCTTGAATCTTAATGAGTGTTGCTCCCTAGTCTTTGTAGCGTGGCGTTGATGTTATAGAGCGATGTAAAAATAAGTGGTATACAACAGGATAACATTAACCGCGTCTCGTGTGGAACAAACTTCTTATGGCATTAACATATTTATTTATACAATGAAGTACTTGACCTTCCTAAACAGTTAAATATTTTAGCAATGATTGCCGTGTGTTATTATCCTGCAGTATTTGTAATGTTATTTTAGCAGATGTTTGGCGATGTATTTTCTGGTTTTTGCACTCAGGGACATACTAAATTCTGAAATTCAGTAATCAGGTAAAAAGTATTTAAAATGGACATCAGTTTTAATTCAAATTCATACAGAAAATGCTCTCGATCGATAAATATTGTACTGTTCTATTTAAAATAAGAAAGTTGATATGAACATCCTGTATATCTCGATGCTATAAGGTTGAAAATATTTTTCTCAAATAGTATCATAGTCGGCCATAACTACATTGCGGGGTTCAAAATCAGATTTCTTCTAGAAGTTCGGAATATTCTAATGAGTCAGTTCTGTGCCAGTTAATGCCAAATTATACTCGTGCAACATTTAAAATTAGAACTAACGATCGTTTTGCTCATGCAATTTTTTCTTCGGAAAAAAGTGAAGAATTCACTCCTTTTGAGAAAAAAATCTCATTTGAATTTTTAGAAAAATCAAAGGTGACGTCATCGACAGCAAGAAATGTAAATAAAAATTTTTTCGTCTACTAATTCCCTTTACGTAAAAATAAAATTGTCCTGTTTTAACGGCAAGAAAAAAATCAGTTAATAACAAAGTTATAAATGTTGTGCGTATACTTTATCGACACATTGTATATTTTTTTAGGCCCGCTGATACTGATAAGTTAATCTTTAATGAATTTCAGTTGACGCTGAAAATGTGACATTCGCCGTATGCGTTGAACATTAAATGTCACATTCTAAGTATTAATTAAAATGAACTAAATCAAAGCTAAATATAAGAACGAACATTTCTGCTAAAATTACAGATATATATGCAAGAAGGTCATGACCTCATGGGTAATAAAACTAATTGATTTGCAATACTGAAAAATATTTTACAAACATGATACTTGTATTGTCAATTACTATATATAAACGTTGGAAATTGACATACAAATTTAAATTCAATTTCTAAACTGTTTTATTTGTTTGGGTAATTATATATACATACATAAGTAGGATTCAATCAACTATTTTAAATGATTGAAAAACTTGGGTCGAGACCCTGTGATTTCATTGACCTATATTCTTTTATGTATGTGCCTACCTAAACTGACGCAACTTCAATACCTTCCACGATCAAACATACAGGCCGTGTATAAATTTGCAAAAGTGTTTGAATTCTAGTTGTTATTAGTTCAAAATGTTATACATGTTTCCTTTTATACGTCTCTAAGACTTATTTGCTCTAATTCCTTATTATTCCTACATTGTTTATTTGCTTCGTTAACTTATTGTTAGTGGTAGATTGAAATACGGATGTACAACATATATATGTAAAGCAATATGGATTCTATGAAACTTAAATCTAGAAAAAATGAGATGAATTCTGGATAATACAGTATCAAAGATTGCAGCTCTATTTATAATATTATATAATATACTGACGTGACATCCAGTTTAAGTAAAATATACATATTTTTGTTTTAATGGAATATATCCTGGTATATCCTGACGTATCTCTTTGCAAAACTTGATAAATTTGCTTTTCAATAATGTATAGTGTATTCCTATATCTATACCTTTGCAATTTTATGCTCTTCCTGATTTAATTTTATTCAATGTTGGTTATGAATATTTGAGAGCCATTCATATGTCATGCATTTTACAAATTTATGCATTTTGCTTAGTACTAATCGATAAATATGGGAAAGTAACGAATATAAATAAATAAAAGATTTTCTAAAGTGTACGTAAATAGTAATGAGCAACAGATATTTTAACAATTAGGTATTAGAATAACCAAAAAGGAATACGTTCTATCCAATTCTCAAACCGGTTTCGGCTAATTGCCATCATCAGGCGTAACTTAGCCGAAACCGGTTGTAATCATAATAAAAAAAAATTGAGAATTGGATAAAACGTATTCCTTTTTGGTTATTCTAATACCTAACTTCAAATATCCTCCAATCCAGAACTTACAATAATAATAATAATAAAAAGATTTTAAGATTACAAACTAATTTAGGAATGAAACCTTCTTAAATTAAAAACGAAAAGTAACACTTATTTTAACGCTGCAAACTCTCCTAGTCCCCTCACCACAAACTGCACTAAACTAGACGTATGTTTCGATAGCAAAGCTATCATCATCAGCAGAAACACTGAACTGATAACGAAAACGTACGTCCATTTAGTGCAGTTTGTGGTGAGGGGTCTAGGAGAAGTTTGCAGCATTACCAGTACCACAGTTTAGAGTATTTTTGTCACTTATTTTAACGATTGCTCAAATTGTTGGCCGTTCACTTCCAAATATTTAAAAATTCTGGGTAAAACTGCGATTGCACTGGTTCTAATTTCATATCGACTAAAATTTGCAAATGCATGAACAAACCGGTGTTGTTGGTGTTCTATAAACTCTTTCCTTAGTTGAATGTAACAGATAAAATTCAAGAGGTGTCAAATCTGGTTATCTCGGAGCAAACACCAAGGACCAAAGCGACCAAACCACCTATCTTAAAAAAGAGTTGGTATGTACCAACTATTTAGATACTCTTGGAGTGGTAATTTATCCAAAAAATCGTCCACTACTGTTCTCAAAATATTTCAATAATAATCTGAATCAATAATTGCTCACAAAATTCTATCTGTTTGTAAAATCTTTAGAAATTAAACCCTGAACCTTAAAGTAGTTAAAAGCATGCAACTTGCTTTCTTTTCGAATCCTCGGAATCGATAGCCACGATACTCCTAACTAAACTAACTCTTATTCGACATAACGCAAGGTATAGATGATTCAAGATACGCTTCAAAGGACCCTAGTGACGCTTTCTTCATCTTTTATAGGTTTAGCCAAAATTCTAGGTGCTTTTAATTCAAGGGATTCAAAATTACTTATTTTTTTTTTAACCTTGAAAACTGCTTATTGTTCATTGACTGTAAATTTGAAAGGTTAATGAAACCTTCTTCTGCACGTTCTAGTGATGTTGATATCACACTGCCCATAAATAATAAATAAATTCATAATAACTTCATTTGTGTAGTTCTTCCATTTTCAGGGATTATTACTTAAGTAAGATACAGTAAATTAATAAAATGCAATGAATATGTGTCACCTAGTGTCGCTGTCAAACATTCATAACCTGCATTAAATAAAATTAAATCATAAGAGTCGTATTTTAAAAAGATATTTATAACTGAAAATTGCAAAGGTGTAGTATAGGAACACTATACTTTTTTATGAAAAGCAAATTTATCAAGCTTTGCAAAGAGCAAAGCGTGTTCCGTTTCAATAAATATTTACAGGTGTTCAATTTAAAAAAAAATTAACGGTATTTTTTCATACAAACCCCGTAAATGTTTTACTCAATTTGAATGTCACATCAAGCTAGCCCAAAATTTGCACTTTTAGTCATTATAAACAGCAAAGATATCCTGTGAGGGCCGGATTTCTCAAAAAATATTGAAATTAATTTTTATCTTGAGAACGCTTTATGATAGGTATAGGGAAGTATTTGAAAAAGTTGTACAAAAGTTCATAGGGAACCTAATACTGAAAAAAGATACAGGATGTTCCGTTTAAATAAAAAAGGTTGTTATCTGGATTGATAAAAGCGGGAATGTTGCATTTCTGAAGATATTTTAGAAATGTAGTTCACTTTGAGTAAGTTACAGATACAAAATTCGAGTTAATTCTGATGTTTGGTTCTCTATATACTTGTAGTATGCAATCCACGTTGGGACACCCAGTATGTGTGCTGTTTTTTTTTTTGAGATTGCATTATTGCATTATCTACCTATATAAATACCTACATATGGCAAATCCTTGAACGCGTAATACCTATCGTCAAACATAAGCGACACGACGGACGTGTTCCAGTCACGTCTGTCACGTAACCTGTACCTACATGCAACACCTTCTGCATGAAACGCGCGACTCGACTCATGAAAAACGGTACAATGACGGAGGCGTACTGGATGCTCTTGCTCTTGCCGTATATGGACAGATCGCGGATGACCTCAGCCGTCGCCTCGGATCGCCACAAAACGACAATGGTTACAATGTTACGTGTGCCCACCGCAAACTAATAATGACTAAAGAAGAAAAGACTGCGCCTCTATGTATTGTATACGTGTGTCGTGTACACGTTTGCTAAACTGCAAACGTGGTTTTGAATAACAATTCCGATGAAAGTGAACATGAAAGCCCGCTCGTTGTGCAAAGGCAAGTATACGTATTTGGCGATGATCTTTCGTGTTTGTTTCACCGAATTCAATGGGGAAAACGTAAAAACAGGGCAGGCTTGAGGTGTAAAATGTTAGTAAACTTATAAAATTATTTATTTAGCACCAAAGCTTCAATTATTTAATGCTATTACAAAAGAAATAGTAAGAAAGATATTAGATAATAGCGAATATAGAACCGGTTTCAAGCAATCGGAGTATTACTCTGGACGTGGACGCAAATTGACATTCAGACAATAGCCTCTTTCTTTTCAGTGATAAAAACAGTCGCCACCAAACGACATTCCCAGACTTGTCTTTGTGCTACACGCGACTCGACGTAATCCTCACCAAGTTGATGTAGCCAGCTTGCATGTAATGAGATAATTTAAACGACTGTGCACCGTATTAAAAAATGCACATTGCCTGACATACACCATATTCTCCTCATTGGGCAATTAAAATCTCGACCCAGTGTCGATTGAACGCGCAAAGGTGGTGTCTCCATTATTTATTCAGGATGCGAAGTATCTAGCCGATGGATACTGCGAACGCTACCAAACTGCTATTTAGGGTGTACGCACGACATGCAAGTTGAAACAGGCCCGGATTTTATGCGATGTGTTTGATGATTAAAAAAAAAAATAAATACATTAAAGAGAAATGTATAAAATTAGAAATATGGGTAATGCGTCTATTTAATACACTTTATTTAACTTTTTATGACCTCAATTTTTGTTATTACGATTCTCAGGAGGTAATCTACAATATTATAACAGGATATGAAACTATAATAAGGTAAATATATCAATAATGCTTTATTTGAATATAATAATATAAACTCCTCACCACAAACTGCACTAAACTGGACGTACGTTTCTGCTAATGATGATAGCTTGGCTTGTCCAGCTTCAACCTCCAGTTTTGTGCTGAGGAATCTAGAAGAAGTTTCCAGTATTACCAATGCCACAGTTTGGAGTATTTTTGTCCATGATAATATAATTAAAAATTTGTAATTTAGAAATGTTAAAAAGTCATAAAAACATTTTTGTCAATAAGGTAATGTTACTAGATATTATGTAAAATGTTGCATAAATATGATTAAATTGATTCGTGTCTGTTTTAAAAATTAATTGAATTTTGATTTGCTGTATATAGTAGCAGAAATAACCGCTTTTTTGTTAATTATCTTCCAACGTCAAGAATTTTAATCTTATCATAAATAAAATTTGAAAAGGTAGTTGTGTTTTTTGTAGCCAATACTTGTTGAAACAAATAAAATCCTTGGTGAAATAATGGCTAAATAATTATATCAGTTAATTACTAATGCATAATTACGTGTCACATAATCAAACGTTTCAACTAACAAATGAGTCTTCATCAGTGGGTCCACAAAGTTAGAACCAGCAAATTAAAATGATTGAATGTGAATAGCAGTAATGAATATATAAAAAAGGGAAGAATGAAGTATGAATGTAGTATTCATTAGTATTCATTCAGTAGCATTCATACCTCATCCTTCGCTTGAATATGGTGATTTCACTGTTCTATTTTAAAATGTTTGTTCTTGTTTTTGTTTTTGTCCTAAATGTTTCTATAATAACTCATTACTGCTAATTCACATTCAACCAATTTTAATTTGCTGGTTCTAACTTTGTGCACCCACTGATGAAGACTAATTTTGTTAGTTGAAACGTTTGAACGAATGTGACATATTAATTATGTAACAATTAACTAATATAATTATTTAGCCATGTTCCACCAAGGATTTTATTTGTTTCATAAATAAAATTATGGTCTAAATTTTGAAGATGTAAAGACAAAGCACATGAACGTTTACCTATACGACTATCGCTTTTGTGTTGAGTTATTCTATTTTTAAACATTTGAGAAGTTTTACCAATGTAACAACCTTGACAATTACGGCAAGGAATATTATATACAACATCACTTTGCTCCATAATTGGTATCTTATCTTTAGTTTTCGTAAAGATTGTGTGTGTTACATTGTATTTTGCAATTTTGATGTTTTTAAAATCTTTAAAATGTTTAATTATATTATTAGCTAAACCTTCTATTAAAAGTAGTTTGTAATATTTGAAAGTGGTAGTTGTCTCAGTATTTATATGTTCATGCAAAGAATTTGGAGAAAAGATTAATTTGGAAAGAATATTGCTAGGGTAGCTATTATTGTAAAAAAAAATAACTTTTTTTAAATTATAGCTAAGGCATCTTATGTCACTAATCTAACTCTGTTTTTCATAGCGATAACAGTATTATATTTCTGATTCATAGGATGGTTTGAATAAAAGTTAACAAATCTACCAGAAGATGTAGGTTTTTGATACCAATCTAATATAATAATGTTATTTTCTGATCTTATAACTTTGGTATCAAGAAAAGGTACATAACGATTATTTTCCAATCCAGCAATAAATTGTAAATGTTTATAAGAATTAAATATATTTAAAGTAATATCTACCATATCATTACGTATGCAACATATAATGTGATCAACATATTTAAAAATAAATGGAATTTTGAATAGTAATTCATGTATAACATTATCTAATAAACAACAATATCAATATAACCATATATTGCAAAATTGAAGAAGCCATTGGTGTACCAAAAATTTGTAGATAATATTTATTCTTAAAATTCAAATGTTCTCAAATGTTAAAAAAATAAAATAACTCAACACAAAAGTGATACGTAGTATTTAGTTAAACGAAATTTACTATGAATACTAATTAACAGAGGAATTAAGAAACTGTGGACTTTATCATCCTTTTTTTTTTTGATGATATTTTTGAGAAAACGCTAATAATGCAAGGAAAAACGTGACCAATCAAAGGTATCCTGTTCTTCTTTGGTGTTAAGCTATTTAAGTTATTAGCAACAAAAACGCCAATTACCTAAATAAAATATATCATTTCTGTGGAGAACGTTGGTGGAGTCTATTAACCGATTTAATCCCAAATTGAATTCCTTAAAACCGGTTAATCGATTTTGAATCAAAATTTAAAGATATTTAATATAACAATTGCTGCCGTCATGTGGACGCACTTCTTAACGTTAGCGGAACCAATGTTGAACAAAATTTCATTGGAATAAAAGCATGATCAAATAAAATGGAAATTGTAATTGAAGAATATGGCAACTACTATAAATTAATTGCTAATTGCATTCTTAAGACATTTATTATATGTTTTAAAAACACAGTAACGTTTAATATTCCTGTTAGTTTCTCTCTCTTACTTATAAAACCCCATGATGCTTGCTTTCACTCGACAGTGTGATTTTTTGTTACCTTATAAAAATTTCTTTCCTATTATCACTCACAAATGATAATATCTTCCGTACCCTGTTTTGGGAAAAATTTGTACGAAATCGAGGAAACTCATAGATTCCCAATAATATCTCTTCCCGATTGTTTAATTATCATACTTTGATTAATACCTTTTTGATTTATATTTTTTTTTTTTTTAAGAGAATGCACAAGATTTTTTTCGTTTTTCATATTGTTATAATTTGATGATTCGATCATGCATAAGCATTAGTCTGCCTGTACAATAAATGGAGACGCATAATGCAATTCTGTGTGATCTTTATGACATACGGCATTGTAATAACAAACTACAACTTTTAGGAAGCTCTTAATTTGTATTATACTATTCGCTAATCCCGAACAATTGAAAAACATGTAATTTTTCAGGAGAGTTTTTTAAAGATTGTCATAAATATGCAAGTCTTAATTAATACCTATAAACTTATGTCTCAATTTGAAAATTTGCCACCTTACCATTTAAATCTTAGTTGCAAATAATTTGTTTTAAAAATACAAGTGGCTTTAATGGGGTCGCTATTTCTATTTCTAGAAGTATACAAAACGTACAGAGTTGATTAAATGCGAAAAATGATACGTTTCGATAATAAACTGGATATTAATCCTAAACAGGTGGCACGGATCTTAGGCTCAATAAGTAGTCTTCCGGACTACTCCTGTACACTTAAGGGTTAAAAATTAGCAACTTCCGAATGGTGTTAACGTTACTCGAAAAAAGAGTATGTCTCATTTATTAAATGTTTGTGTTAAGTGTTATTTTTAATGTTTCACCAAAACACTATTTAAAATTCAAATATTTTTCACATAGAAAATGTACGTTTAGGTAATAATTGCTAACAACGTAATCGTTGTGTAAAATATGTATTGTTTACTATTATACAAAATTACCTCCCACCTATATTTAAGGACATTTCTACATTGATAGTAAAAAATACCAACAAGTAAAATCCGAACGCTCTTATCAGCATTTACAGGTCATAAAAATTATAGCACGTCACGTGTATAAACATAAATACGTTTACGTAATTTTAACGAAGGCATAATCCTATAGCATCATTTGTAATACGTATAGCACAACACGATGTTATACGGCTTTCCTAATTGCCTCCGTTCATAGAATTATTTTATCTAACCGGCGCGGATTGCTACTGATTCAACTTGTGCTGCTGCAATCTTTTAAAATAGAAAAAAATCCTAAGGTCATACGAATTAGCGCCTGCTCCACTGGGGCACGGTGCTATTATCAATGTCACGGGAATAGAAGGCAATTTATCTAATTCAACACGTCAAGTATACTTATTCTTAAGTATGTGCTTACTTAGTTATTTAGTGTTGTCAATTATAGAACTATGCCTGCTAGCGACCACGCTCGTTTTGTTGTTGTGGTTTACGCTCACTTGAAAAATTGCATGTAAAAATGCCGTGTTAGCAGTGAATTCATAATACTTAATAGGGAAATAGTTTTGAAATAAAATTTAGTATTTTTAAAGGAACTGTTATACTTGCGTCGACGATTAGCAAATAGACACGAATGCGAATTAGCATTCATGTGACGTATTTAAGTTTCTGGTCTTCACATACATGTGTAGGTACCGTCTTTAACAAATTAAATGCAATCTTCGATTATTTATGCAACCGAAACTACAAGTACTGCGTACCGAGCAATGGATAATTCAGAATTATTTGCAAATAATTTTTCATTACTATTTCGGTGTGCTATAGCTTCGATCACATGAATAATCGAAGATTTGTGGAACTTAGATTCGCATTTAATTTTCTAAAGATGGTATACGCTTTGGAAATAACTATGCAAGCTCTAGTGATTGTAATGGATAATGTATTAATAAAATACAAACAGAAATTGAATTAAACATTTCTATAGAAAAACACATAAACGTCGTTTGGTTGTGTAAATGTATAGAGGAGTGTCTTCAAAACCAAATAATTATTCAGGAAAGTGGTTCTGTAATTTTCGAAGTCTCACATGTATTGTTGTGTTAAACGTACATGTTTGCTTCAAAATGAATTTGCGACATCAACCTAATAGGTATTTTATGGGATCAAAAATGAAATAATGATACCTAAACGCTAGGTTAGTTGTTAGTTGTTATTTGGTCAGCCATAATCGGGTGACTCGGTTGACAGAAAATATCACTTTTTTAAAAGCAACACCTTCGAACATAAAACAAATAGATCAGAAGTGACATCGACACCACTGAAACATGTACTGTTGCAACGAATCAAAAAATAAATATTGAAAATTTAGCATTTCGACACGGCACTGCGAAGAGCAACACAATAATTTTGTACAGAACCGTCTGCCAGGATGGCCAACTTCAAGTTCAAAGGTGTGAGATTATTTATTAGAGCTTTTAAAATATTATATCTCAGAAATTTTGATTCACATCAATCAATCATAAAATGTAAAATATTTACGAATTTGAAACAGGGGGATGCATCCATTCTGATGGGTATCAAACGAGGAAATCATACGAATCTTCTTTCGTTGCATTCTAACTTATTATGTCTATATCTTTCAGGAAATCCAAAACAAAATAATATGACCTTTAAACTAACAAGGATGAATAAGTGTTTATTTAGGTAACCCACTAACATGAAGAACATTACTCTGATTGAATAATAAGTATGCAGTTAGACGTCCTTTTAAGCAATTGTCTGCTAGTTTTAACAGAATTAATCGCAAAACAGAGAAAAATACCGAAGTCTCACTCAGTGTATTTTCCTATATCCGCGTTTTTATTTTATAGTTTATAGCGTTTCGTTACCGCGCGCATTTCGTCAAAGAAGCCGAATTAAGTTAACAAATACATAGCAAAAATATAATAAAATACAATACAAAAATATAATAAAGTTGATGTAGCCAGCTTGCATGTAATGAGATAATTTAAACGACTGTGCACCGTATTAAAAAATGCACATTGCCTGACATACACCATATTCTCCTCATTGGGCAATTAAAATCTCGACCCAGTGTCGATTGAACGCGCAGACGGTGGTGTCTCCATTATTTATTCAGGAGTGCGAAGTATCTAGGCCATGGATACTGCGAAACGCTACCAAACTGCTATTTAGTGTGTGTACGCACGACATGCAATTGAACAGGGCCGGATTTTATGCGATTTGTGTTTGATGATTAAAATAAAAAAGATAAATACATTAAAGAGAAATGTATAAAATTAGAAATATGGGTAATGCGGTCTATTTAATAACACTTTATTTAACTTTTTATGACCTCAATATTTTGTTATTTAACGACTTCTTCAGGAGGTAATCTACAATATTATAACAGGATATGAAACTATAATAATGTAAATATATCAATAATGCTTATTTGAATATAATAATATAAACTCCTCACCACAAACTGCACTAAACTGGACGTACGTTTCTGCTAATGATGATAGCTTGGCTTGTCCAGCTTCAACCTCCAGTTTTGTGCTGAGGAATCTAGAAGAAGTTTCCAGTATTACCAATGCCACAGTTTGGAGTATTTTTGTCCATGATAATATAATTAAAAATTTGTAATTTAGAAATGTTAAAAAGTCATAAAAACATTTTTGTCAATAAGGTAATGTTACTAGATATTATGTAAAATGTTGCAATAAATATGATTAAATTGATTCGTGTCTGTTTTAAAATTAATTGAATTTTGATTGCTGTTAATAGTATGCAGAAATAACCGCTTTTTGTAATTATCTTCAACGTCAAGAATTTTAATCTTATCATAAATAAAATTTGAAAAGGTAGTTGTGTTTTTTGTAGCCAATACTTGTTGAAACAAATAAAATCCTTGGTGAAATAATGGCTAAATAATTATATCAGTTAATTACTAATGCATAATTAACGTGTCACATTAATCCAAACGTTTCAACTAACAAAATGAGTCTTCATCAGTGGGTCCACAAAGTTAGAACCAGCAAATTAAAATTGATTGAATGTGAATTAGCAGTAATGAGATATTATAAAAACAGGGAAGAATGAAGTATGAATGTAGTATTCATTAGTATTCATTCAGTAGCATTCATACCTCATCCTTCGCTTGAATATGGTGATTTCACTGTTCTATTTTAAAATGTTTGTTCTTGTTTTTGTTTTTGTCCTAAATGTTTCTATAATAACTCATTACTGCTAATTCACATTCAACCAATTTTAATTTGCTGGTTCTAACTTTGTGCACCCACTGATGAAGACTAATTTTGTTAGTTGAAACGTTTGAACGAATGTGACATATTAATTATGTAACAATTAACTAATATAAATTATTTAGCCATGTTTCACCAAGGATTTATTGTTCATAAATAAAATTATGGTCTAAATTTTGAAGATGTAAAGACAAAGCACATGAAACGTACCTTACGGACTATCGCTTTTGTGTTGAAGTTATTTCTATTTTTTAAACATTTAGAAGTTTACCAATGTAACAACCTTGACAATTACGGCAAGGAATATTATATACAACATCACTTTGCTCCATAATTGGTATCTTATCTTTAGTTTTCGTAAAGATTGTTGTTGTTACATTGTATTTTGCAATTTTGATGTTTTTAAAATCTTTAAAATGTTTAATTATATTATTAGCTAAACCTTCTATTAAAAGTAGTTTGTAATATTTGAAAGTGGTAGTTGTCTCAGTATTTATATGTTCATGCAAAGAATTTGGAGAAAAGATTAATTTGGAAAGAATATTGCTAGGGTAGCTATTATTGTAAAAAAAAAATAAATAACTTTTTTTAAATTATAGCTAAGGCCTCTTATGTCACTAATCTAACTCTGTTTTTCATAGCGATAACAGTATTATATTTCTGATTCATAGGATGGTTTGAATAAAAGTTAACAAATCTACCAGAAGATGTAGGTTTTTGATACCAATCTAATATAATAATGTTATTTTCTGATCTTATAACTTTGGTATCAAGAAAAGGTACATAACGATTATTTTCCAATCCAGCAATAAATTGTAAATGTTTATAAGAATTAAATATATTTAAAGTAATATCTACCATATCATTACGTATGCAACATATAATGTGATCAACATATTTAAAAATAAATGGAATTTTGGATAGTAATTCATGTATAACATTATCTAATAAACAATCCATAATATTGCCATAATATATCCATAGTATTGCTAAAATTGAAGAAGCCATTGGCGTAGCAGGAATTTGTAGATAATATTTATTCTTAAAATTCAAATGTTCTCAAATGTTAAAAAATAGAATAACTCAACACAAAAGTGATACGTAGTATTTAGTTAAACGAAATTTACTATGAATACTAATTAACAGAGGAATTAAGAAACTGTGGACTTTATCATCCTTTTTTTTTTGATGATATTTTTGAGAAAACGCTAATAATGCAAAGGAAAAACGTGACCAATCAAAGGTATCCTGTTCTTCTTTGGTGTTAAGCTATTTAAGTTATTAGCAACAAAAACGCCAATTACCTAAATAAAATATATCATTTCTGTGGAGAACGTTGGTGGAGTCTATTAACCGATTTAATCCCAAATTGAATTCCTTAAAACCGGTTAATCGATTTTGAATCAAAATTTAAAGATATTTAATATAACAATTGCTGCCGTCATGTGGACGCACTTCTTAACGTTAGCGGAACCAATGTTGAACAAAATTTCATGGAATAAAAGCATGATCAAATAAAATGGAAATTGTAATTGAAGAATATGGCAACTACTATAAATTAATTGCTAATTGCATTCTTAAGACATTTATTATATGTTTTAACACAGTAACGTTTAATATTTCCTGTTAGTTTCTCTCTCTTACTTATAAAACCCCATGATGCTTGCTTTCACTCGACAGTGTGATTTTTTGTTACCTTATAAAAATTTTTTCCTATTACTCACTCACAAATTGAATAATATCTTCCGTACCTGTTTTGGAAAAATTGACGAAATCGAGGAAACTCATTAGATTCCCATTTAATATTCTCTCCCGATTGTTTAATATATCATACTTTTGATTAATACCTTTTTGATTTATATTTTTTTTTTTTTTAGAAATGCACAAGATTTTTTCGTTTTTTCATATTGTATAATTTGATTGATTCGATCATGCATAAGCATTAGTCTGCCTGTACAATAAATGGAGACGCATAATGCAATTCTGTGTGATCTTTATGACATACGGCATTGTAATAACAAACTACAACTTTTAGGAAGCTCTTAATTTGTATTATACTATTCGCTAATCCCGAACAATTGAAAAACATGTAATTTTCAGGAATTTTTTTAAGATTGTCATAAATATGCAAGTCTTTAATTCAATTACTATAAACTTATGTCTCAATTTGAAAATTTGCCACCTTACCATTTAAATCTTATTTGCAAATAATTTGTTTAAAAATACAAGTGGCTTTATATTGGGTCGCTATTTCTATTTCTAGAAGTATACAAAACGTACATGAGTTGTAAATGCGAAAAATGATACGTTTCGATAATAAACTGGATATTAATCCTAAACAGGTGGCACGGATCTTAGGCTCAATAAGTAGTCTTCCGGACTACTCCTGTACACTTAAGGGTTAAAAATTAGCAACTTCCGAATGGTGTTAAAGTTACTCGAAAAAAGAGATGTCTCATTATTAAATGTTTTGTTAAGTGTTATTTTAATGTTTCACCAAACACAGTTTTTAAATTCAAATATTTTTCAATGAGAAAATGTACGTTTAGGTAATAATTGCTAACAACGTAATCGTTCGTGTAAAATATGTATTGTTACTATTATACAAAATTACTCCCACCTATTTTAAGACATTTCTACATTGATAGTAAAAAATACCAACAAGTAAAACCTAACGCTCTTATCAGCATTTACAGGTCATAAAAGATTATAGCACGTCACGTAAAACATAAATACTTTACGTATTTTTAACGAAGCATAATCCTATAGCATCATTTGTTAATACGTATAGCACAACACGATGTTATACGGCTTTCCTAATTGCCTCCGTTCATGAATTATTTTATTCTAACCGCGCTGATTGCTACTGATTCAACTTGTGCTGCTGCAATCTTTTAAAATAGAAAAAATCCTAAGGTCATACGAATTAGCGCCTGCTCCACTGGGGCACGTGCTATTATCAATGTCACGGGAATAGAGGCAATTTATCTAATGTCAAACACGTCAAGTATACTTATTCCTTAAGTATGTGCTTACTTAGTTATTTTAGTGGTTTGTCAATTATACGAACTAATGCCTGCTAGCGACCACGCTCGTTTTTGTTGTTGTGGTTTACGCTCACTTGAAAAAATTGCATGTAAAAATGCCGTGTTAGCAGTGAATTCATAATACTTAATAGGGAATAGTTTTTGAAATAAAATTTAGTATTTTTAAAGGAACTGTTATACTTGCGTCGACGATTAGCAAATAGACACGAATGCGAATTAGCATTCATGTGACGTATTTAAGTTTCTGGTCTTCACATACATGTGTAGGTACCGTCTTTAACAAATTAAATGCAATCTTCGATTATTTATGCAACCGAAACTACAAGTACTGCGTACCGAGCAATGGATAATTCAGAATTATTTGCAAATAATTTTTCATTACTATTTCGGTGTGCTATAGCTTCGATCACATGAATAATCGAAGATTTGTGGAACTTAGATTCGCATTTAATTTTCTAAAGATGGTATACGCTTTGGAAATAACTATGCAAGCTCTAGTGATTGTAATGGATAATGTATTAATAAAATACAAACAGAAATTGAATTAAACATTTCTATAGAAAAACACATAAACGTCGTTTGGTTGTGTAAATGTATAGAGGAGTGTCTTCAAAACCAAATAATTATTCAGGAAAGTGGTTCTGTAATTTTCGAAGTCTCACATGTATTGTTGTGTTAAACGTACATGTTTGCTTCAAAATGAATTTGCGACATCAACCTAATAGGTATTTTATGGGATCAAAAATGAAATAATGATACCTAAACGCTAAGGTTAGTGTTAGTTGTTATTTGGTCAGCCATAATCGGGGTGACTCGGTTGACAGAACAATATCACTTTTTAAAAGCAACACCTTTCGAACATAAACAAATAGATCAGAAGTGACATCGACAGCCACTGAAACATGTACTGTTGCAACGAATCAAAAATAAATATTGAAAATTTAGCAATTCGACACGGCATGCGAAGAGCAACACAATAATTTTGTACAGAACCGTCTGCCAGGATGGCCAACTTCAAGTTCAAAGGTGTGAGATTATTTATTAGAGCTTTTAAAATATTATATCTCAGAAATTTTGATTCACATCAATCAATCATAAAATGTAAAATATTTACGAATTTGAAACAGGGGGATGCATCCATTCTGATGGGTATCAAACGAGGAAATCATACGAATCTTCTTTCGTTGCATTCTAACTTATTATGTCTATATCTTTCAGGAAATCCAAAACAAAATAATATGACCTTTAAACTAACAAGGATGAATAAGTGTTTATTTAGGTAACCCACTAACATGAAGAACATTACTCTGATTGAATAATAAGTATGCAGTTAGACGTCCTTTTAAGCAATTGTCTGCTAGTTTTACAGAATTAATCGCAAAACAGAGAAAAATACCGAAGTCTCACTCAGTGTATTTTCCTATATTCGCGTTTTTATTTATAGTTTATAGCGTTTCGTTACCGCGCGCATTTCGTCAAAGAAGCCGAATTAAGTTAACAAATACATAGCAAAAATATAATAAATCGGTCAGCTATCAGTTATTATATTTGCGCCTATGGAACGACTTTAGTTATCTCGCAGCATTCGCCAAGACGTGAGGCAAAACCATAAAAAAAACCTTACTCTGGGAGCAGGTCCTAGGAAGTAGTCCCAGACCGTGTTACTGATAGCCAGCAAATTATTATTATTATTATATTATCCCTGTCAATTCCGACAGCTGTGTCGTCTTCAGGTAGCTGCTCCTTTCTTTGCACATCATCAATTTTAATTGAGATGGCGGAAGGAAGGATTAGTAATGACCGAAAAACAAACAAAACAACAGAGTATCCATTCTATATTTAACAATAAGTTAATCCTAATTATTCGTATTAAATATAATTTAGACCACTAAAGAGTATGAAATATTCGCCTATAAACCCGTAGTTCCCCTCTAAATACCTTGTCGTAACCTATATAATTCTTTAGCAGCATTACTAAACAATTCTCACCATTCGACTGACTCGTTATCTTCCATCTAATATCTGCTTCGCGTCGCGGCCAATTTAACACCTTAGCTAGTGCCCTAACTTCCGTACACGACCGTCACTCATCAGTGAGTGGACCACGTATTATTTATTAAAAAGTTTCGCGAAAAATACAGTACTACCTAATAAGCCCTTAACGTAATATCAGCAGTAGTCCCATCTATACCCGACGCTTTACATGGAGTCATCGACCTAAAAGCAACCTCTATTTCAGGATCAGAAAAACTTAAATCATCTACATCCCTAGATTCCTTACTCGGTAATTCCTAAGGGTTGTAAGATAGTCGCGTACACGGATGATACTACTTATTAGTTAAAGCAGGGAAATATAATATGTTAAAAAACAGGGCTAATCAAGCTTTAGCAAACATTTTAAATTGGAGCTTAGATAATAAATTAAATTTTAATCGGACAAATCAGAGGCGGTATTTTTTGACAAACCGAGGCAACGAAAACCTACATTTATATTAGAAGCAAATGTCACTAGGTTGGGTGATTGGGTTACGACAGGAAATACGTGCATCTATAATCGTTGTTAATAAACCGTTTGATTGGTTAATTTTGCCTGGACAAGCTACTGATTTGTATTAAGTGCGATCAAAACACTAAAACGGCATAGATATAGGGTACGAATTCCTCGTCTGACTGAAACTTCTGTATTCAGTACTTTATTTAACTTTGCTCAGAGTATTTGAATAATGAATTACCTAATCAGGATATACTGTCACCTCGCTTTTTGTTTAGAATATTTTATTTGCATAACTAGAAAACACCAATAATAATAACTCCACACTGTAAAATTTACATATACAGGGAAGCTCAATTCATTGCAATAATAGAGAGCGACATAATAATTTGTCTGACTTTACTTTTACCTGCACTCGGCCACATCTTCCCCTCTCATCTCTTGTATGTCAATGACGTTACCACACGTCACTTTCTATTATCGCGTGAACCGTGTTTCTACGGTAGATATGCATAGAAATCCACTTTGTCCTATAAATTCATCTTTTGCTTCTAAATCGGTGTATAGCACCAATTAAAAAGTAAAATTAGAAACAAAGCGTTAGTTCTCCTCGGTCCACTGACTCAATTCACTATTCTCCATTCATTCAGTCGCGTTCTTCTTCATGGTCTGCTGCCTTTCCTGTGTGTAGATGTAATTGCCCGATTCTAATTGCATTAGATATACTTGCTACCAATCTTGACCGCAATAAGTGTGTTTTTACCTTTAATTCTTAAGATCTTTAACGAGAATTAATTAATTAATATCTATTTAATTCTAATCATATAATTATTCAGCTAACTACTAAAATAACAGTACTTTTTATCAACGAGCGATTCTAACTAGCCTACTACTTGTTGATTGTAATTGGTGGTAACATTGGAATATATTTGAAAGGTGAATTCTGGTGTTAACAGCTAACAGCTTTTTTAAACATATAGGTACACCATTAATACAATTCTCAGCGTGCAAATTTAAATTTTTACTATTGCAAAATTTCCCCTTTTTACTCTTGGGAAGTTAATTTGCAATAATAATGTTTAAAACGTAAATAGAGCGTGAATTAGTTGATATTAGAAAGTATGAAGTCTCCAAGGAACTTTTTTGCCTATTCGTACAGAAATGCTTAATAGTGAAGAAATTTATTCAATATGTGTCCGATTATTTCTCTAATTACAATGTTATACTAATTTTATGTGTCATTAAGCACAAATGTTGGGAGGTACGAATAATTTTTTAAAATATAAATATATTTGAAAATTATTAACCTCTTTAAACTAGAGAAGCCACCGTATCAAAAATGTATTGACAAATGGGTGATAAAAACATATTATTACGTTTTGGTTTATACGATCTAGTAAATTATCTTTACCCTTGATATTTTGTTTCTCTTTAAACGGAAAAGGATATTAAAAAAATGCCGAAGTGAAACCTTCTCCATCACTTACTACGTCATGTTTTGTGTTTTTTTACTACTATTTTAGACGTATATCAAAGAAAAAAAAGCTACATAATTATGCATAATATCCATTAGTACAGCATGCTACAAATACATAATTATCTTGATTGTGATTCGAGCATGTTGTTAAAAATTGAAAGTGAACTTCTATTATATAAATAATTGCAAGGTAACACGCAAAATATTGATTCAAAAATAGTTTAAAATAATTACATATACGAGATACATAGATTAAGTCACTTTTAATACCATATGGCAAACTGTAGAAGCTTTTAAATTTCGCAAAACGATTTGATGGATTTGTAGGCATTAATACTTGATTTGGCCCGGCCTTCATGCATATTCGTATGCTAATTTTTCTTTTCGCTAAGTACCTATATGGAATCCTACCTCCAAAGAGAGATTTAAACCACATCTGTGCCAGATAAACATGCACAGATGATATAAACTAAAAAAAAATCAACATTCGGCGACTAACCGACTGCTTGATTTCACAAATGGAAAACGCTAGAATTATACCATATGGAGGTGTCGCTCCTGCCTGTGTGTCAATTGAAAGGATACCTAATCAAGTCGCGCAGTTGTATTTCCCCTATAAGGAATTACAAGTTTGTCTCTTTACGTGTCCGTAACTAAGATATGCAAATTTTATGTCGTGTAACTGATTGGCATACTAACGAGAACAAATGTGGTAATTATAGCGAAAAGATTTTCCCAGAATTATGGTTCGTAGTCTTTTAACATCAGACTTTATCGATCTTACGTAATTTAATTTTCATCTTATCGGAGGCGTAATTGAATAAAATTAGCGCGGCTGAGCGAAATTATTTTTCGATAAGGTATGATAAAAAGTAGAATAAATTCGATTTCGTATTTTTAACTGTTTAACATTAGTCCTGAGTAGTCGAGGAAAATGTCATAATTTATTGCTCTATGCATAAATGTTTTTCTTTTGTGTTATTGATCAAACAGTGGCTGATAAAATTAGAATATTCTGGTATAAATTGCAAATACGCTATCAACCTTTCGAATGTTTTTCTTGGTTCCGATACAAACGATTTTCCTAGTTCTCAAATATGTCATTCAATCATAAAAAGAAGAATGTGCTTATGATACAAATATAAACTTAAATTGGGTGTTGTTTTAAGTTCCATAGTTTTCTTATATAATAAAATAAATTTGTTTTGAAAATAAATGTTTTAGATTGGTTATGGTAATTGTAAGTGAGAGTAAAATAACATTTAGTTCTATTATACCACCTTGGCAAACGAGAGGATTTTGCCGCTAACTTTTACCAAGAATATATTTCTAAAATGAGCAAAAATAAACAAACGTTCAACCATAAACAAGTGCACGGAAAGGGAATGAGATCTCGAAAGTGCAGAATCACACCTGGTATAAAAACACTGTGTTAAAAAATGCTATAATTGGTGATGAAATGGGTTACAGTGGAGAAAAATTTACAAGTTAGAGAAAACAAATGATTAAGAGCATAATTATGTCATCATTGGAGAAAAGGAAATTAACAATATTAAATATATTTAAATTTTTTAGCTTAGCTATTTTTTAAATCAACCAAATAGGTTTGTTTTAGTTTGTGATTTTAGAACGGTTTTATTGCACAGTGTTGATTACGCTGTGATAAAAAAATTCTAGATAAATTTGAGACTAGACTTAGAAAGTCAAATCAGAATTACTTTATTAGCAATGTGAATAAATACCGATTTAAGTGTTGCCCAGTGGGTGTTTGTGGCAGTATAAAAACAAGTATTCTATTCTATTACTGATTATTATTTGCTTATTATAGCCGTTTTACACGTACGAGAATTTTTACACAAATCATGACAAAAATTATCCCGAAAATTTTGGTGAGAATTTTCCTAAGAATTTTGTCGCGCCACTTTCAAATCGTTTTACACAGAAATAAGAGGTTAGTTCCATTTACGCTTCTAAGTTGTAACCTAAATCTAAACAATTATGATCCATATTTTGCTGGTTTATCGGTTAACTGCTATTTGTTTAGGATTTCCAGGCTTACAACAACAAATATCGTGAAAATTCCGGTTAAAATTTATTCGTATGTAAAATGACCTGAAGTATCGCGACAAAATTTCTTCAAAAAATTCTCACCAAAATTTTCGAGCAATTTTTGGTATGATTTATGTAAAAATTCTCGTACGTGTAAAACGGCTCTTACGCGTAGATATATCTCAAGGATACAAATAGGTAAACCTTATAGTCTGTGAACAACAAGGACGACAATTACGACAAGGATATCTCGCAATTAGCGACCAATACAAAATTGATCTGCTTAAATTTGCTAGTACCGAAAGTACGATTTTCGAACAGTTCGGTTATAATTCCAGAATATACCAAAATAGAGGTTTAAAAATTTTGAAGCAATTCGAATAAAAAAAAAACAATACAAAACAGAATTTAGAAATTTCGGATGGCTGCACTAGGGCACCATGTATATACCCATTACAATTGAGTACTTTTTTCACTTTGAGTGAGATAACAGACCATACTGCTTGATGTTATTTTAGAATATATTGGATTTGGTATATCAACTAAGGCAGTTACAAACAAATAATATTTTCATCAGATGCATCAACAAATACAGAAATTAATTAAACAGCCTTAATAATATTTCCTCATTTTTTTACTTCACAATCGGGATATAATACTGATTTTGATCTACATGTATGTATCTAGTGTTATCTTTAAAAAAAATACGAAAACATGTGTGTAAATAAATAAATTTGTACAAATATTGTATTTTAACATTCCACATTTATTAGCTAACAGGTGCGGCATGTTCACAGATTCATACTTGGTTATGGAGAGGCAGTTGAATTGTAACAAAATAATAATTATCACCAAAAAAATCTAAGTAGATTACTATCTGTTGAGAAATTATTATTGATAATAATATTTTCAAATGCGAGTAATTTTTCCAAAAGAAATTATAAGTACCGTGATAATACTTTGGTTCCCTGCGGTTGATTTTTATCAGCATTTGTTAGACACGAATCACAAAAATATTAATAACAATAACATAAGATTCCTATATGCATGCGAGAAAGAATACAAAATGAAATAGCTTGAAACATACCAAATAGAAAAGCATAAGAAGCAATAGATATACGCAATATATACAAAACCAATTTTCACTTTTTTAAATCAATTTTAACTTCATTATCTCCCAATTTCAACATTCATAATTTCATTGACCTTTTCATTTAAATTCTTTTTAAATTAAACTTTAAAATTCAAAACGATTGTACTTTAAAAATTTTTGTTATGTAATTTACACATAAATCTTCTGAATCATTATTCAAACATACATATATCTACAATACATAATGCACAAAAATTGCATACATTCCGTGAATATTGAGATTTTACGATCACTTATAGTAAATGCTTGAATATATATTATCATAATTGTGTATTCCCCATATAGATTGTTTCTACATTTATATATATTTTGTTTAAGGTGTTTCCAAATAATGAATTTTAACGTGTTTTTAATTGTATATATTTTCATTTTATTATATCAACTAATTTTGATTTTATTAATTTCTATGACGTTTTGTAAGCAGCATACCTATGTATTTTCTAATTAAGATGTTTAAGTAATTCTGTACTTCTCTTTTGAAAATTTACACCCCTGATGACGACAAAAGTCGAAACATGTAGTGCGTAAAGATTTTAAAATAAAATACAGATTGGATAAAACGATTTACAAAAAAGCTTTCACATGTCCACAATGTCTGTCCATAAGTAATATAACTCTTTCGTGGATTTCATTTTACGCACACATTAAAGCATTTTTTTATATTATTAATATTTTCTATTGCCGTGCTTTATTTGATTGGAAAACAATTGTGTAAGTAGTACTACCATTTTTCTGTATTAGTATTCGTTTTTTCTGATTTCAAAATCCACTTAAGTATTTGCGATGTATGTATATAATGTTAAGATTATTGATCTAACGGTTTCTAGTTCATTGTAGAAAATTAAAAAAAAAGATATAATTTTCAGTAAAGTAACGTTTATTATGTAGTTTAGAACAGTAATATTAGTAAAATTTATTTAGTCCACCTCCTTCCTAGAACAACTCTTTGCAGCAGCAAACGTCAAAGCCTGAATAAGAAAATCTACTTTTTAATGTTAGCTCTGTCAGATTCAAAAACATTACTTCGGTTGAACTACCTACTAAAAGCGACAAAATCTGTAAGTTTTTTAAAAATTACTTTAAATTTTCCGCCACTTTTAGAGATCACCCGTAAAAATAAATTTTGGGGTTGTTAGCTTGGTGAACCTGTCCCATCGAAATTTTCTGTATAAAAAGAAATTCTCATTAGATTGCATTTATCGCTTCAATACAATGTTATACAAATAAGAAGCAACATTATAGTTATGTGAGTTACATTGATCGAATCAAATGTATTCCATTTATAGAACATCAATTATGTCCACACGCAATTCAAGATTCATCTAACAGTGATTATCTAATATATTTTTAATATCCATCCTTCAATAATTTACGATTGTCGACAACCAGCCGGTGCTTATATTCCCCCAACATTGCGCATACTCCCTTTGATGTCCAGAGGCCGTAACAATAAAGTGACCACACACGGGATCATTACTTTCGATTTCGAAAAAGTCTTAACGCGAACCTATTAATGGAAATCGGACAAGGTACCAAGCGCCGACTTAACGATATGTAGTTTAAGGACGACGAGTCTGCACAAATGCGCACCTGTTTCTGGGACGCCGCATCAGCGCGTCACGCGGGCGAATGATCCAGTACGACGCTCGTCGTCGCCAGGTCAAACACAATCCGCAATCGGCGGTTTTCAAGCTCTGTATCGCAGTGCGCCGGAATTTTTCAGACGTTGAACCGGCAAAGCTGACGCTGAAAAGCTGCTTAAAGGTACACACGTGACAGGAAATACGTCAAGATATAGAAGAAGCCGATCCAAAGAATAAAAACTTACACGGACATTCACAGTTTTCGTTCTGATGCCAGGAATTAAATCGCATGTAATCTTACTAGTAGTCACCAAAAGACTTATGTCTTCGAGTATATGAAGTTGCTTCTTAAGTCGGCATTGCATAAAATTACAAATAGGATTAAGAGGTAAAGCGTTTTGTTATTTATTGATTGTAGAGAATCAATTGTCGGCGGCTTACTTTCTATTTTTGTTAGTTATTTGTTTGGATTGTGGAAATGAGAATTTAAGATGGTATTTCATTAATTTGTATTTAAATAGGATTTTAAATATGTGCGTATAAATTAATTATTATGTAGTATACCCAGGATGTTGAAAAAGTAAGGCACAGTATTCACATCTTCGTATATTAAGTGATTTCTTTGGAAAAACGCTGAAACAGGTCAATTTTATTTTTATAAAAGGTATTAGTTGACGCAAACAGTATTCTTTTTCCATTTCTTTTTTTTAGCCATATGTTATCATTAGTTTTTTTTAATATCAATAGCATTTTTTTTTTTCAAAAGAAATTAATTATCTGCTCGTTTCACACTGTAAGTTATTTTCTTACCGTTACAGAATATAAAATGAAAAAAAATGCTTGCAGCAATTTTCGACAAAAATTTTAAGATTTCGAGATCTAAAACAAGATAATAACAATTCTAAATTTATTGAATTTCCTTTCTAGTTAAAAATATGACAATCGCCGGCAAATATGTAAGCATTTTGGAGAAGTTGTCTATTTTTTTTTGACTGATATTTTTCATTATGTTTTGGATTGTTTGGGATCATTTAGTGTGTAGGATCTGTAATAATATAGTACCATTTTCAAACAAACGCACATAAAGTATTTGACGATTGGAAGTTTTTTGGCAATTCAAATCCTAATGACTCCTAAAATTAAAGATCCTATATCTAATATAGGATTCGTACCGAAAGATCATAAAGGATTGGTACAAATTTGTAGTGATTTATGATTCTTTGTACTAACGAGGAGCGTTTCGAATCTTATAGACTTAAAATAGAAGATACATTCGACAGAATTCTAATTATGAAATAGATACAACAAGCTGCTTGTGGCTTAGTTGTTATTACCTAATAATTAATTCCTAATACACCTATTGAAAAGCACATAAAATAGCTCTGTAAAATATCTTTGAATACCACTACAAAAATTTACCAGTTAACAGAAATAGATTTCATAGATATATCAATTCAATTTTCCCCTAACTCAAACCAACAAATCCTTTGCATAGATATATTTTATGAGAAATATCGGTCATTTCAAATGGTAAACTTTAGGAAAAAAATACCCGAACGATTCGAGCCTGCGCAAGTCAAGAAAGAAAATATCGGTTCCTTGTAATGGAAAAGACCCTTTCAAACCTTTTTCAACAAAATTCATTCTACATTTTTTTTTTATTAATAGATTTGAACTCTACATATTTATGATCGTTGTTTTATTTTTAATTTTCATAATGTTATTTTAATCAATTAATTTGTATTCATATTTACCCTAGTGCAATGGAAATGATAGTATGCATGTAAAGCTGTCAAATTCAAATTAAAAATATTTAATTTTTAACGATATTTTCAAGATAACATGTTTCGGCTTATGAATTAGCCATCTTTACGACTCTTACAAAAGAATGCATGTAAAACCTTAATAAGTCTATATTATAAATATGGGAAAATACATTTATATAATGCTAAGAATACTATAGCATGAAGTGATGAAAGTAAAAATAAATCAAAACACTTGTAAAAAACGTCGATATATAATGAACTGTAATGAAGTCTAACATTATGTATAAAATGTTATTATTTTTATACAATGTAGAAGTTTTAAGGAATGAATGTATATATGAGTATATGCGAATAACAATGCAAAAGCATACAAACGTCCAGCTAAACAAAAATAAAAGTGAACAATAAGAGTACAGTGAATACACAAAAAAAAATTGCACTTTCATTTTTTTTTTCAAAATCTCCTTTATGGCCTTAAAACCGAAATTAAAGGATTGTTTTTTGCGCCAACTAGTATCTTTTATTATACAAGTAAAAAAAATATTATTTTTCATTTGAGGAGAAAGTTGTACTTTACCTCCCTAGGGAGGAAAAGTAAGTGACATTGACATGATGAAATAGTGAATTATTGATAGACATTAGTACATTCGACCCTGTCTGAGCCCATTTATGAGATAATTGCTAAATTATTAGGTATTAAATTTCAATTAAACTATTATTAAACACTTTTAAAACGACACTAACTTGACAGTTCTCAAAAAATATTTGACAGATTAAGCCTACTATCTATCATGTCACTAACAGATATGTCTTTATTGTTTTTAGACATTTAGTTAAAATTGGACTGGCTGGAAAAAATAGTGTTCAAACCACGTGAGGAAAGTGCTACTGCATAGAGTACTTTTCTCCCTTGGTTTGAAATATATTATTTTGTGTTACTTTATGGACATATTGTGTGATAGTATATAATTGTCATCGGATGCATCAAATCAAACCTTATAAACTCTTAATTCTTTATTTTTACGAAGAAAGGAATCACTGTTTGTAAAAGATTTTACTTGCTTTGAGAAGTCTTTTGTAGTAATCAAAATATTGAAAATGAAGAGAACCTGAAATTGTGACAGGCACAAACTATTAATTATTGAAGCCGAAATTGAAAATAGTGTAAATAAACATATTGTAATAGGTTATCTAAAGTCAACCGAAAGCATTATTTTAACAATTCCCTATTAATTCTGTACATTACTGAAGAAAAACATAATAATATACTTTAAGAAAAAAGAAAAACGTTTGAACCAATTATCGTCTGAAAGCCAAACTACCGCTTTTATATAAAAAAGATCTAAATATCTAGTATCTACTGAGACAAGTTCTCTAAATTAACGATGGTAAACCAATTGTATTTGAAACCAAAACCATCCATAACAAACCGCTACTAAATCCATAACGTGATCTATATCTTATAAAATTTTCGTTTGCCAGATTAATATGCAATCGAAATAGCTCTCACGTTTATGGTTAGTTTTATAATTTATATCTACTCTTATTGGACCTCTATTGAAATAAATATAATTTTCAGGCATAAAATAAGAAACTTGTAAGTTGGTGAACTTTGACATCCTTAATATATAAGCTCCATTATGATTACTTCATTATACATGCATGTTTGTATTAAAATCGAATCAATTTTAAATCACTGTAAAATGTTTGATACTGCACGAAGTTTATAGAAAAAAGGCACGGAGCCATGGCTCTACCATTGCAAATCACAATTTAATCATTAAAAATCTTCTATTTTCTGTAAATATAATGATAAACGCCCAAATGTGTTCCGGTTTAAGACGGTTGTGGGTCTCCACGGGTAGCTAGCGGAAGTGAAGGTGGTTGGACTATACGCAAGGAAATAATGAGAAAATGATAGATTAGTGTACGATGCCTCGCGTGGCTTCGCGCTGGAGGCACAGTTGAGGTCCTAAATTAACCACTTATGTCTTGCTAAGAACAATAATGACGTTTTCATCATCAATTTCTAATTTTTTCTTATTTTATATTGGCTATAATTTCCATAGTTCCCTAAAGAATGTCTGACCGAAACCGGTAGCAACGCAGATTGTAAAATTTAAATGCATTAAAACCAATTAGAAAGTACGTTTACTATTATTTTACTTACTCTTCCAACTAAATTCTACTCACCTAATTATGGAATACATTACAACTCTATTTTAATTTTGTGTTAGTTTGGTCTATTTATATATCTAATTCTTTCTTTCTCTTTTTTTTCTAACAGCCGTCATACCTGTCCCCACAATCCGGAAGATTACAATGATCATCTGCACCCGGAAGGCCCGGTCATTGGTGAGCCCAAGGACGAATACAACGCGACCAGGGGTGAACGCGCCCCAATCAGGAAGCCCCAAGACAACTTGAAACCAGAGGGAGAATTCGTGAAGAGGGAACCGGAAACATGGAGACCAGGCGAGAGAGCCCCGGTGAAGAAGCCTCAAGACAACCTCAAACCTGAAGGCGAGTTTGAAAAACGCAAACCGGACGAATGGAAACCGGGAGATAGGGCGCCAGTCAAGAAGCCGCAGGATAATCTCAAACCAGAAGGCGATTTCGAAGGTCGCGAGCCAGAAAAGTGGCGACCCGGTGAAAGACCTACGCCTAAGAAACCTCAGGATAATTTAAAACCGGAAGGTGGCTTCGAAAAACGGGAACCAGAAAAGTGGTCACCAGGCGAGAGAGCACCGGTAAAGAAACCGCAAGATAATCTCAAACCTGAAGGTGACTTCGAGGGACGCAAGCCAGAGAAGTGGCAACCAGGCGAAAGACCCACACCTAAAAAACCTCAAGATAACTTGAAACCGGAAGGGGACTTCGAGAAACGTGAACCAGAAAGATGGTCTCCAGGAAGGGCACCGGTAAAGAAACCACAGGATAACCTGAACCAGAAGGTGACTTCGAACAGCGGACCCCTGAAAAATGGCAACCTAGTGAAAGGCCGACGCCTAAAACCCCAAGATAATCCTAAACCAGAAGGTGATTTTGAAAACGCAAACCAGAAGATTGGAAACCGGGAGATAGAGCTCCTGTCAAAAAAACCACAGCAATTCAACCGAAGAGATTCGAACGTAAACCGACAATGGAAACCGGGTGAGAGGTCACCAGTTAAAAAACCAGAAGATAACTTACGTCCGGAAGGGGACTTTGAGGTGCCCGAGAACCACAATACAGGCCTGCAGAAAGACCTAAACAGAAGAAACCTGAAGATAACTTGCGCCCCGAAGGTGATTTTGAAAAGCGTCAGCCAGAGAAATGGTCGCCTGGTGAACGTGCGCCAGTTAAAAAGCCTAATAATTTGAAGCCGGAGGAACTTTGAAATTCCCGAACCCGAGCAGTGGCAGCCGGCCGAAAGGCAGAAACCTAAAAAGCCCCAGGATAACTTGAGACCTGAAGGAGAATTTACGGGTTCAAGGACGATTGTTGAGGATTATCGCGTAATTAGAGGCCAAAGAGACATTACTCGTCACGAAGACAACATCACAATCCGTGGAGAATTTATCGGTAAGTTATCAGAAAACATCCATTTGACTTCATCTACTATTTATCCTCAAACTATTCACATTAGATTTAAATCACAGTGAACAAGAAGCTAATCTGTTTTTTTTTAATAGACGAAACTACGACACGTGTTGACTTCACGGGTTAGTTAGTAGAGAGGCCGAGCCCAATTAGACGCAATACTTGGACGAAAGTAGAGGGAGACTTCATTCACGATACCACTAACAAAACAGAATTCATAGACTACACCAATATAGATCGAACCACTATCGCAAAAACGCCACGACATTCCACAGTAGAGGAAATGACATTCACACGTCCCGACAGTAATTAACCGAGAAGGTCGCCCAGTTCAACCAAGACGCAGACGAACATGGACTAAAGAAGACGTCGAGAAATTCTACTCTCGCAACAAATCGACCAAACCACTACAACGCAAGATGTTTATAAACACGACACCAAAGAGTTCGTCCAAACTATGTTACATAGACATTGGAACCTGAAGGTCTTTTTGCTACGCCGAAATCTAAAGAGGATTATGTGCCCAAATTGACCGAGCGTCCAACACCTAAGAAACCTAAGGACAACCTCAAACCAGAAGGAGATTTTGAAAGGCTGAAAACCACTCATCGGGTTAAAGACCGAAGCAAAAAGCGCCAGAGGTTATTTCCGCGCGAGAAGGTTTCGAATGCCGAAAAACCAAAGTATAAGCCAGCAGAAAGACCTAAGCAGAAGAAACCGGAGGATAATCTACGTCCAGAAGTATTTCGAAAACCCGAAGCCTGAAAACCTGCTGAAGACCAAACAGAAAAAAACCTGAAGGATCAATTTACCTCGTCCAGAAAAGGCGACTTCGAAAGTACCCGAAAAAGCCACAGTATAGACGCTGTCGAAGACCGCCGATAACAAAAAACGTCCTGAAGATAACCTACGTCCAGAAGGAGATTTTGAAAGACCCGAAAAGCCTGTATGTCCTACTGAAAACCCAACAGAAAAACCTGAGACAATCTACTCCAGAGGCGACTTCAATGCCAGAAAAGCCACAATATAGACCAGCTGAAAGACCGAAACATAAACGTCCTGAAGATAATTTACGACCGAAGTATTCGAACGACAACGCCTACTAAGAAAGCCATGAAAGAGATCTCCCATAAGCACACGAAATTTCTCCGAGCGACTTTGAGAGACCAGAAAAACCGCAATACAGACCTGCTGAAAGGCCGAAACAAAAGAAACCAGAAGACAACCTTCGTCCAGAAGGTGACTTTGAAGTGCCTGAAAAACCTGAATACAGGCCAGCAGAGAGACCTAAACAAAAGAAGCCTGAAGATAATTTACGTCCGGAAGGCGACTTCGAAGTCCCGGAGAAAACGCAATATCGACCTGCAGAGAGACCCAAACAAAAACGTCCAGAAGATAATCTACGACCTGAGGGAGACTTTGAACGTCCAACCCCTACGAAGATAGGACCAGCTGAGAGAAGAACTCCGATTAAACATGATGACAATCTTCGTCCTGAAGGAGACTTTGAAAGGCCAGAAAAACCTCAGTTCAGGCCCGCTGAGAGACCTAAACAGAAAAAGCCAGAAGATAACTTACGTTCAGAGGGTGACTTCGAGGTGCCTGAGAAACCACAATACAAGCCAGCAGAAAGACCTAAACAAAAACGTCCTGAAGATAATCTCCGCCCTGAAGGCGATTTTGAAAGACCGACTCCTTCGAAGATTGGACCAGCCGAGAGAAGAACTCCATTAAACATGATGATAATTTGCGACCCGAAGGAGATTTTGAAAGACCAGAAAAACAGCAATACAGGCCCGCAGAACGGCCTAAACAAGTACGTCCTGAAGACAACCTTCGCCCTGAAGGTGATTTCGAAGTGCCCGACGAAACCGCAATACAGGCCAGGCGAGAGACCCAAACAAAAACGTCCCGAAGATAATCTACGCCCTGAAGGAGACTTTGAACGTCCAACTCCTACTAAGATAGGACCAGCTGAGCGGAGAAGTCCTATTAAACATGATGATAACTCTTCGCCCTGAAGGAGATTTTGAAAGACCTGAGAAACCTCAGTACAAGCCTGCTGAAAGACCCAAACAGAAGAAACCTGAGGACAATCTACGACCGGAAGGTGATTTCGAAAGACCAACTCCTACTAAGATTGGACCAGCTGAGAGAAGAAGCCCTATAAAACATGATGATAATTTGCGTCCTGAGGGAGACTTCGAAGTTCCAGAAAAACCACAATACAGACCTGCAGAAAGACCCAAACAAATACGTCCTGAAGACAACCTTCGTCCTGAAGGTGATTTCGAAGTACCCGAGAAACCGCAATACAGGCCAGGTGAGAGACCCAAGCAAAAACGTCCCGAAGATAATCTACGACCTGAGGGTGATTTTGAACGTCCAACTCCTACGAAAGTTGGCCCTGCAGAGCCGAGAAGGACTCCTATTAAACATGATGATAATTTGCGCCCCGAAGGAGACTTTGAAAGACCAGAAAAACCCCAGTTCAAGCCAGCAGAAAGACCAAAACAAAAGAAACCTGAGGATAATCTACGTCCAGAAGGTGATTTCGAAGTTCCAGAAAAGCCCCAATACAGACCAGGTGAAAGACCCAAACAAAAACGTCCAGAAGATAATCTACGACCTGAGGGTGACTTTGAACGTCCTACTCCTACAAAAGTTGGACCGGCTGAGAGAAGAACTCCAATTAAGCATGATGATAATTTGCGTCCTGAAGGAGACTTTGAAAGACCAGAAAAACCTCAGTTCAAGCCAGCAGAAAGACCGAAACAGAAGAAACCTGAAGACAATCTACGTCCAGAAGGTGATTTCGAAGTTCCAGAAAAGCCGCAATATAGGCCTGCAGAAAGGCCTCGACAAATACGTCCTGAAGATAATCTTCGCCCTGAAGGTGATTTCGAAGTACCAGAAAAACAACACTACAGGCCGGGCGAAAGACCCAAGCAAAAACGTCCAGAAGATAATCTGCGACCTGAGGGTGACTTCGAACGTCCAACTCCTACGAAAGTTGGGCCAGCTGAGAGAAGAACTCCCATTAAGCATGACGATAATTTGCGTCCTGAGGGCGACTTTGAGAGACCAGAAAAGCCTCAGTTCAGGCCAGCAGAAAGACCGAAACAGATACGTCCCGAGGATAACCTTCGCCCTGAAGGTGACTTCGAAGTGCCTGAAAAGCAACAGTACAGACCCGCAGAAAGACCAAAACAAAAACGTCCTGAAGATAATTTACGACCTGAAGGTGATTTTGAACGTCCAACTCCTACCAAGGTCGGACCAGCTGAAGAGAAGAACCCGATCAAACATGATGATAACTTGCGTCCCGAAGGAGATTTGAGAGACCAGAAGGTCTCAATTCAAGCCAGCAGGAAAGACCGAAACAGATACGTCCCGAGGATAACCTTCGCCCTGAAGGTGACTTCGAAGTGCCTGAAAAGCAACAGTACAGACCCGCAGAAAGACCAAAACAAAAACGTCCTGAAGATAATTTACGACCTGAAGGTGATTTTGAACGTCCAACTCCTACCAAGGTCGGACCAGCGTGAGAGAAGAACCCCGATCAAACCATGATGATAACTTGCGTCCCGAAGGAGATTTTGAAGACCAGAAAGGTCTCAATTCAAGCCAGCAGAAAGACCGAAACAGATACGTCCCGAGGATAACCTTCGCCCTGAAGGTGACTTCGAAGTGCCTGAAAAGCAACAGTACAGCCTGCAGAAAGACCAAAACAAAAACGTCCTGAAGATAATTTACGACCTGAAGGTGATTTTGAACGTCCAACTCCTACCAAGGTCGGACCAGCTGAGAGAAGAACCCCGATCAAACATGATGATAACTTGCGTCCCGAAGGAGATTTTGAGAGACCAGAAAGGTCTCAATTCAAGCCGGCAGAAAGACCGAAACAGATACGTCCCGAGGATAACCTTCACCCTGAAGGTGACTTCGAAGTGCCTGAAAAGCAACAGTACAGGCCTGCAGAAAGACCAAAACAAAAACGTCCTGAAGATAATTTACGACCTGAAGGTGATTTTGAACGTCCAACTCCTACCAAGGTCGGACCGGCTGAGAGAAGAACCCCGATCAAACATGATGATAACTTGCGTCCCGAAGGAGATTTTGAGAGACCAGAAAGGTCTCAATTCAAGCCAGCAGAAAGACCGAAACAGATACGTCCCGAGGATAACCTTCGCCCTGAAGGTGACTTCGAAGTGCCTGAAAAGCAACAGTACAGGCCTGCAGAAAGACCAAAACAAAAACGTCCTGAAGATAATTTACGACCTGAAGGTGATTTTGAACGTCCAACTCCTACCAAGGTCGGACCAGCTGAGAGAAGAACCCCGATCAAACATGATGATAACTTGCGTCCCGAAGGAGATTTTGAGAGACCAGAAAGGTCTCAATTCAAGCCGGCAGAAAGACCGAAACAGATACGTCCCGAGGATAACCTTCGCCCTGAAGGTGACTTCGAAGTGCCTGAAAAGCAACAGTACAGGCCTGCAGAAAGACCAAAACAAAAACGTCCTGAAGATAATTTACGACCTGAAGGTGATTTTGAACGTCCAACTCCTACCAAGGTCGGACCGGCTGAGAGAAGAACCCCGATCAAACATGATGATAACTTGCGTCCCGAAGGAGATTTTGAGAGACCACGGAAACCCCAATACAGACCGGGTGAGAGACCCAAACAGAAGAAACCAGAAGACAATTTACGTCCTGAGGGTGATTTTGAAGTACCGGAAAAGCCGCAGTATAGACCCACAGAGAGGCCTAAACAGAAACGTCCTGAAGATAACCTTCGTCCTGAAGGTGATTTCGAAAGACCAACTCCAACCAAAGTTGGGCCAGCAGAAAGAAGAACACCTATTAAACATGATGATAATTTGCGTCCTGAAGGAGACTTCGACAGACCAGAAAAGCCTGAATATAGACAAGCTGAAAGGCCTAAGCAAAAGAAACCTGAAGACAACTTACGTCCGGAAGGTGACTTTGAAATACCAGAAAAACTGCAATACAAACCAGCAGAAAGGCCTAAACAGATACGCCCAGAAGACAATTTGCGCCCAGAAGGTGATTTCGAACGTCCAACTCCCACTAAGGTCGGGCCTGCTGAAAGAAGGACTCCCATTAGACATGATGATAATCTGCGTCCTGAAGGAGATTTCGAAGTCCCGGAAAAACCTCAGTATAGACCTGCTGAAAGACCCAAGCAAAAACGCCCTGAAGATAACTTACGTCCTGAAGGTGATTTCGAACGTCGAACTCCTACTAAAGTCGGGCCAGCTGAAAGAAGAACTCCCATTAGACATGATGATAATTTGCGTCCTGAAGGAGACTTCGAAGTTCCGGAAAAACCTCAGTACAGACCTGCCGAAAGACCTAAGCAGAAGAAACCTGAGGACAATCTACGTCCAGAAGGTGACTTTGAAGTACCAGAAAAGCCACAATTCAAACCCGCTGAGAGACCAAAACAAGTTCGTCCTGAAGATAACCTGAAACCAGAAGGTGAATTTGAAAAACCGGTACGTAAAGAGGTAAAACCAGCTGAACGCCGCAGTCCCGTTAAACACGACGATAACTTGAAACCAGAAGGTGTGATGGAAGTAAGACGAAAGGACGATTATAACGTTGTCAAGGGTGAGAGAGTAGATATCATAAAGCGCGAGGATAATTTACGAGTTGAAGGGGAATGGGATATTACTCGCAGAGATGATTACACTACCAAAACGATTGTTGACAAGGTTCAGGTGATCAAACGCGAAGATAATTTGAAGGTGGAAGGCGAATTCCGTGACGTACGCACCAGAGATGACTTTAAGGTTGTCAAAGGCGAACGATATGAGCCGAAAAAGCCAGTGGATAACCTCAAGCCCGAAGGCGACTTTGTGGATTCGCGCACGCGTGACGAATATCGAGTTGTAAAAGGCGAAAGGGCTCGCATCGTTGTACGAGAAGATAATTTGAGAATGGAAGGCGAATTTAACGAATATAGAAAGAGGGACGATTACACAATCAAGAGAGTTGAGAGAACAGATATAGTCAAGCATGAAGACAATCTAAAATTAGAAGGGGAGTTCGAAAGGCCAACTGCAACTCGCGTAGGACCAGGAGAACGACGGTCACCAATTAAACATGATGATAACTTACGCCCAGAAGGAGATTTCGAACGTCCAGAAAAACCTGAGTTTGCACCAGGTGAAAGACCTACTCCGAAAAAGCCTAAGGACAATCTCAAACCAGAAGGCGAATTCGAAGGGCGCACCCTAACGAAAGTCGGCCCTGGAGAAAGGAGAACACCCATCAGGCATCTGGATAACTTACATCCTGAGGGAGACTTTGATAGACCTTCAAAATCGCAGTACACACCTGGTGAACGACCTTCTCCAATCAAACCTCAGGATAATCTCCATCCTGAGGGTGAATTTGAAACACCACGCAGACCTAAGTATCAACCAGGTGAAAGGCCGACACCCAAAAAACCTCAAGATAATCTATATCCTGAAGGAGAGTTTGAGACACCAGTTAAACAACCTTATGGTCCTGGTGATCGTGCTGATATAGTTAAGCACCCAGATAACTTGAAACCAGAAGGACAGTTTAATGGTACGCCCAAGAGTAGGGAAGATTACAAGCCGACACGAGGTGAAAGAGTGCCTGTAAGGAAACCTCAAGACAATCTGAAAATCACAGGTGAATTCCAAGATAAGACGATGCAAAAATCAGAATTTACAGTTGTCAAAGGTGAAAGAGCAGTGATTAAGAAGCATGAAGATTCTTTGAGGATCGGTGAAGGTACTATGGAGACAGTCACTACTACTAAAGAAACATTTGATAAGACTCCGAAGAGGGACGGTCCCATAACACCTGCAGGACGCGTCAGCGTCAATAGGCGCCGCCATATGGAATCGAGTATTGCCTTGGGAGACGAAACCACGGTTATGAAGACTACGAATCAAGTGAATTATAATACCTATACTCGCAGGTCCGACCAAAAGAAGACGGTGGTAGATAAGACAGTCATAGATAAATCCGTAGTTGATAAAAATGTGGTTGATAAACAGGTTGTAACAGTAATCGACAAGAAAAATATCAACGTGGATCAAGTCGACAGAAAAGTTACACACGACACGAAGACTCTAGATGACGGAACCATAGTCAAAATAACAAAACAAATTACAACCACTGCAAGACCAGTTGGCCACAGGGAGATTCGCAAATCATCTTCACAGACTCTCGTCCAAGAAGAGCATACGAACCGTGAATCTAGGAACGTTAGAAATATCCACAACCACACGAATATCATCACCCACTCTTCCAGCCAACAAGATATATCACAGAACGTTGTTAAATCAGAAGGACATCATCATAGAAGAAATGTACTAACGTCCAGCGCTGATATTAGTAACCAAATCTTGCATAGAAAAGGAATGCAGTCTTCAACAGAAGCGCTACATGCAACCAGCTCTTCCGCTTTGGATATGAAGAAATCTATTAGCAATTTGCATGAGCAGGGTCAATATATTAGCAATACATCCCACAGTAGTGATCGCCGTAGTTTGAGTTCTATACATCGATCAACCCAAGAGTCGAATATAGCTAATCGAAGAGGTCAGCAATGGTCATCGACGTCCTACGATGTGATTGAGAGACCTCAAAGGATTGTCAGGAAAGACAATCTAACAGTAGGCGGTAGTTTCTACGGGCAGTCAGAAGCTAGGTCTTATGGTAACTTTACGAAGCAACAGAATATTCAGAGAGTCGAGAGAGTTAGTAGAGCAGCTAATACCTCTCATATAACATTGGGAGACAGCAATGTATCAATTGTCACGTCATATAAAAAGGAATATTCTCCAAGAAACATAGGTCCTTGCCCTGCCACCCTTGTCGAGAAGCCCAAAGGACCGTTCAAGCATACCAGGGACACCAAAAGCCATAAATTCTACATGCCGGTCATTTCAAATTAATCGGAACTTCCAATTATTATCGTCTTTAATGCTGCAATAAGTAAAGTTAACATTTCATCCCTCGTAGTAGATTTGCAATAATACTCTAACGTTGTGATATTTATTTTTTATTTCCATATTGGTAATTGGTTTTATTGGAAATAGAAAATAACATTCCCTAATTAATTAATCGTTATATTACAATAAATATTTTTATACTCGCAAAAATAAACGCAAATAAAAATAAATCGTTATTTTATACGAGCTTAAGGTTTCTGGGTTTTATATATTTGTCCTATATTGCTTTTATTTTGGTGTATAATCAATCAACCCCTTTATTATTTTTATTATTATTTTGTATCCGAATGAGCTTTCTGACGCTTGTACAAGTATAGTAAAACCCAAATAAAATATACATTTTATCGTTTTATTTTGTTTATTTAATTCTTTTTATATCCTTTCGTTTATTTTCTGTTTACCTTCAGAATCGATTCCTATGAAACAAGGAGTATCGGAACATCTGAAGACGTTTTCCTATTCAAAAATTAATCAATAACACCTGCAAATAAGTCTTCTTATATGTATTAGGTGTGTGGAAGGAATTGTAAATGAAATAAATTGGTAAAGTTTATATTTTTAAATGTTTTTATTATGACTTCTAACCGACACTAACAATGATAATACGTATAGTAGTAATAGTAGCGTATAGACAGGAGTTTTTATACTTTATAATAAACCCAAAATTGAAATAAACATATCGGTTATAACTGGAGTTGTGTTATTTTTACTAAAGTAATTAGTTCAAATTAAGAATGAACGGAAAAGTCAAATTGCTTTATATGACAAAGTTAAATAAATCTCTGTACTTGAGAATAAACATAAAATGTGAAGAAGAAACAGTTGGGCTTGGCTTTTACCTTGTGCAAAATTACCATCGTAATTTTACAAGTATAGATGTGATATCAACAGGTAAACATCAAAGTTGTCCAGTGTCAAATTGCAAATTTGTTTACACAAATGTATATTAGGTACTGTATAGTTTTACTACATGAATTTTAGATTTTTACACCATATTATAGTATGAAAATACCTTTCACGCTCTTGTACGTGTTAGGACTATTAGTGATAAAGAATTCGGTCTCTGGGAAGTCATCAATCTTCAATAAATATTCTAACGGGTAAGTTAAATAATATCTTGACATGACGTGATGACAGCTCATCGAAAAATCGAGTCTTGTCAATTGATTCGTAGTTCTATATGGCTATCTACATATAGAGCTAGGCATTTGTAGTATCAAAACTCTAACGTGCATTACCATTAAGGCCCCATTTTGACGTACAAAAAGAAGACGATACCCCTTTCGAAGAATCACAAGATCGTTCCGCAAAAGAAAACGTTGAAGCGCTGATAAATTCTTATAAGAGGTCTGTCGAATTGAAACCTTCGCAAAGGAATATTTTGGAAGGCAGTCCTATACGCAAAAGAAGTCCTTACGGATTGGTATACAACCAAGGCAAACCAATCGGTATCTTAGAGGTAAAGTATTTTGCTAAATGTGGTTACATCACCGAGAATCAAAATTTAATGAATTTTAGCCAATACCTCAATCTTTCGAATATTCCTCATACGTACCAAGAGATACTTCTTACCGTAACGGCTTATATAAATCGCAATGGTTTCCCGTTAAACGAGAGTCCGAACTAGAAGCGGATGAAATCGACAAGGACCAACTAGAATCTTCAGTAGCAGCTTTGCATTCCAATAACTATGCCAATGTCTTAGCGAAGTTTAAGGTCAATAATAAAGTGAAGCACAGATCGTATCAAGACTACGTGAATCCCCAGGTTAAACGCGCTACCATCAATCAAGACATGAGTCGCAGAAAAGAGATGGAAGACCTGAAAAAACGGGGCGCTCTGGATATGGGCGAACTGAAACAAAACACGAAGGCGAAAGCTGCTTTAACAGAAGATTCCGGCAAAGAGGGCGTTAGTAAGGTGGACGAAATTGAAGAAAATCTCAAAGATGTGATGGGTGATATGGGTTTAGTAGAAAAAGACAAAGAAAGCCCGGCTACTCACGAGGGCGGTCAAGGTAATGTGAGAAAGAGAGAGATTTACTTCGAAGATGAGGATTTAGAAAACGGTTTGAATAAGATTGGATTGACGAAGGAGTCACATAACGAACGGAATAAAAAGGAGGATTGCCCCGGGAAAACTAAAGTTGCAAAATCGAAAGGATCCAGAAAATTTCCAATTGAAAAAAGCTTGCATAAGAAAGGTAAGAAGAAAGCTCGCAAAGAGGATGAGGCTAAGCGAAGCGTAAAGCCAAACAGGAAAAGGGTGGCGGACAAGAAGGATGTAGGGATTAGCGATCCTAAATTAAAAGTTGTCAATTACCAATACGAAGGCGAAGAATACATCAGGAGAAAAAGGCAACAGGAGAAGGAAGCTGAAAAATCCGAAGATTCCGAGATTATGAAGGGTATCGAAGCATCTGGTGACTTAACCGTGAGCGGGAACAAATCACCTCTGGTTGCCGTTAATAGCGCCGATGACGCTGAGTTGAAGAAAAGTCAGGAAAAACGTGACAAGGAAGAGTTAGAATATGAGAAAAGATTAGAGAGGAACATTCAAGAGAAAATCAAATCTATAAAGGAAGAAGTAAAACGGGAAATTGGAAAATTAACCGAGGAGGATTCCCAGAAGGACTCACAAAGAAAAAAACGGGAAGTCACCAACACCTTGCTAGATGGCGAGACAAGCGTGTTAGATCCGGACCTGAACATCGATGAAAAATTAGAACCTCACATACGCAAACGTAGAGACCTAAATCCTACACTAGAAAGTACAAACTCCAAACAAAAGAGGGAGGCGAATGCGAACGCAGGAGTATCTTCCACTAAAACCAACGCCAAAACAGAAAAAGCATCGATAAATAAAATAGTGCGAGAGGCCATCAAGCTTAAAGACGCTGTAAATGCGCAAACTAAAAAAGCAGCAGAGAGAACCAAAAGAAATAATTTGCCTTCACCAGAAACCAATAAGAGGGAAGCGGAACATGAAAAGCCAGCTGCTCCAACACCAGCTGCCGTCACAGATTCCATTATAACTAAACGCGAAAACAAAGCTATCACTTCGGAAAAGCAAAAGAATCATAACGAGAAAACTGCTAAGAAAGTTGCTAAACGCAGCAGCGAAGAAACTGAACTGAAACTTAGTGCCGAAGATTCTAAAAACGTTGAAAAAAGAGATGACTCATTCGTAGCCACCGACAAAATAGAAACTGACAATAAAGCGGAATTTGGTACTGACGCGCCTGGAAGCATCGTTAAAAGAGAAGAACAAGTTTCAATTAACGATAACGAGGTCAACGCGAATTCTGCATTATCAAACGATGACGTCGACGTCGCAAAGAGGGACGAGAAACTAGTTGCTGCTACTACGGATAAATGCATCGATAGCGCTTTGGAAGCTAAGGAAGTGTCTAAAGATGGAGCATCTGAAAAAGATACAAGAGAGGACAGAAGCGCCAATGAACTCAACGATCTAGAAACGGGGCAAACCATAATCAAAGATTTAGATTTAGATAACGAGAAGGAAGAACGCGAAGGAAGAAACCTCAAGAACGACACCTTCGCGAACTCAGACAATGTCGACGAATCTAATCAGGCAGATCTAGAAGAAGATCGCCAAGAAAGAAGCGCGAGTAAATCAAGAAAGGCCCATTCCAAAGACAAAGTGGCTACAGCCGGTAGTCACAAGTCATTTCGTAGGGAGAGTGGAGGTAAAATAGAAACGGATCTGACGGAGACCAATTTAAATGAGGAAGCAGTGGCTGAAAAAACAGCTAATGACGCACCAGCAGCAGATGAAGGTGAGGCTGCCGACAGTGAAGAGATGAAAGAAAAGAATTTGAAACGAATCGATTTGCAAGCCGAAGTCGCTGATACTACAGCTGAAGATGGCTCGACCTTAGAAGAAAGAAGTGCCGATACACAAAAATTTGAAGACACCGCAGAATACGATTCAGTTGCCAATGAAAGAAGTGAACGTGGTAAGTAAAATCATCTCGTAAAATTAAACATTTCCATTGCAAGAATTCGGACATAGTCGTAGATCCTGCTTTTAGTTTTTATTTGGAATTGCACTCGATACATCGACGTCATAACCGTCCTTGAGTTTTGTTAGAAATAACTGTCAAAACAGATTTCTGCGATTATTTGAATTTTTCCATTCGATTTAAACTTAGAAAGACTGGGTCGCAATAATATTTATTCAAAATTCAAAACGATTGAAACAATCTCGGAAAACTATCATCAATTATCAATCAAACATACCTAAGATATTTATGTCATATATAACCCACATAGGTAGACCAAAGAAGAGATAAAACAAGGGTCACTTACTGTACATGCCTTTGATGTGCCACCAGAAAAATGATCACTAGCGCTATTTAATTATTTTCTTCTTTAATTTTCCGCAATTGTAGAGGATGTGTTAAGGAGAAATGTGCAACCTAAACTCAAAATGGCTGCTATTTATCATCTGCTGTCATCTCCTACGTTAAACGTATGCAGGTACCTGCATAGGTAAATCCCGTGCGGAATTCGAATGGTACCTAATAACAACATTATTGCTGTTATTAGGTATTAAATAACAAAACAGGGAAAAGCAAACTAAACAAAAATTGAATGTAGAAGTACTCCAGAAATAATGTTGAATTATTCTCAGTTATGCTCAATGATCGTTAATATCTACGTCAGAACAATAACTAGAGTTGCACCCTCTCTATGAGAATGTTTTCAGGACGCCAAAGTCGAACCGCTGAAAACGGGAAGTGACCCTTTTTGTCGTATCTCTTCGCCATACAGACCTTTCAAGCCAACAAGCGACCGTCATCATAACGTTAACAACGTAGTATTTTAAAGTGTTATCAGCTACATACACGTTTGCAAAATCAGCTGTCAGCTGCTATTAATCAGAAAGATTATAGTCACAGATGACCTAACCCATTTGGCAAAATAACATGACTATAACGTCGTCTAAATGTTATCTTGTAACGCGAAATATTACAAAAATATATACAATGTACCACATGCAGTAACATTTCTACGACTGTTTAATGTCCGCCTAAGCGATGTTACGAAACAATATTTCCCAGTAATGTTGATACGAGGTCTTCGAGTAACATTACTTTAACATGACGATTAATGTTGAAGTATAGCTCTTTCGTAACATTTCTCATATGTTAAAGAGAAATATTGATACAGTGTGGCAATTAAATGTTTCTATAAATATATCTACGCTAATGTTTCTATTAGGATCTTTTATTTACTCCAAAAGTTCTTGCTGCATTATACAAGAAACATCATGTTGAGGTTTATCGAGTGGTTATATTAATTAATATAGAACGAAATCTCAATCAGTCTTATTGAAATTCAATGTTAATATTAGCTGTGTTCGCAGAGGAATCACAAACTAGTCAGACACGATTCGATTGGCTCAAAGAAATCCGAAAACAGTTTTCTGACTGATTTCACGGTATATGATTGGCTCCGACTAGTTTGTGATTCCACTGCGAACACAGCTATTATAATTTCATGTTGCCCTCGATAGATCGGGCCCCTCTGTTTATACGAATTTATCTTCACTTATTAAAATCACAATATTAACATTAAACATTAATGCCAGAAAAATATAATGGATAAGACATTTTTATAATATAACATTATAAGTCTTTTTTTTTAGTTATTTTTGCAGATACATTAAAATGGTCAATCATATATCATATAGTTCTATGTAAAAACTAAATAGTAATACTATGAATAATATTATAAATAGCTATTTAAGTAAACGAAATACATTAATAAATACTTTAAAAAGTAAAATGCTGCTTACAGAAGACAATAAAGGCATTTACTGATTAAAACAAAAAAGTACATTAAATTCCATTTTAATAAACTTCAGTATTGGAAACAGATTATGGGGCACATAAATTAACATGAATAGAATCTAAACAAAAACTCACAACACATAAGAAAAACGCCCCGAATGCATTTTATTCCTTTGAACATTTTGCTGTTTTTCTATCAAATCTTTGTTTTGCATAACGAAACCATTCCATGACAGTTATTGCGTATTCTGTATCTGTGAGTACAATATTTCTTCTAATTCTCTCTGAAATTAAAAAAAAGGACACCGTCAAAAATAGAGATCAGAAAAACTATCTTATTTATATGAAAATTCAGGATAAGCTGCATATTTTATATATAACACTGTTTATAATTATTGTAAAATTTGTATTTGATCAAGAATTACTATCAATTCTAAGAATAACATTACGTGACATTGCTCATCCTTATAGCACAACAGGTAGGTTTTACTATAACATATATAGGTTATGATATACATAATACATATCTGTCTTTAAAGATCTTCGATGAATTTGAAAGGATCGACATACCTACTTTAGCATTATAAATAAAACTTACCTGATAATGTTGATTCATTACTGATGGGAATTTTTTCTCATCAAAATAATTGCGACGCACAATCCCAAGATGGTCCTATCCACGCCCTGTCCAGTCACGATTACCGTATATTGTGAAAGAGGGGGTTCACATGTTCACGCCAACTCGTGTATGCGCGGTACGAAAAAAGTTGTGATGGCAAGCGATACTAACTTTTGCAAGTGCGCAGTGCACAACCACAACACCACTAACATGATTATTATAGGCTACAAAAAATGTTAAAAAATTTCATCATCATTATTTACTTTTTAGAGAAAATTTGCTCCATTAGTTTTGTGTTTTCAAAATTCTAAATTTGCAGAAACATACTTATATGCGTACCTATCTTACACTTTATAAAATGTAAATATGTTAATGTTACAAGGGCAAATGTTGTAACATTCCTTGTAATGATTCACCTTGTAAATATGGCAATGTTACAACTAAATATTACCTCAACATTTCTGACAACAAAGTCTTTGTTTTTGCAACATTGTTTTCGAATATTTTTTCCTGATTGCATTGAAATGTTACTATAACTGCCTGCAATATTTCTATCATTATTTAATGTTGCTGCAAAATTTCAGTAACATGTTTTTGTTTAACATCGCTGTCTAGTAAATAATGTAATATTACTGGGATATCTGCAACATTACTTGCCAAGTGGGAAGTCACTATGTAAAGTCACAAAAGTGTGACAGTTAGAGTTGCCAACTGGGGCATTTTCACCCAGAGACTCCGAGAAAGGCGAGAATTCTCCGGGCTTAGGGTAGAACAACAAAATCTCCAGTCCGGGGTCCGGGTGACAACTGACGGTGAAATGAATTTATATACGTACCAAGCTGAACGAAAAGAAATTGTGCAAAGTGTACGGAGTCAAATCAAGAATAATTTCAGGAAACCTTCATCCAAATAATCTATGTTCCTAAAATAATGTGACATAGTATGTTTTGTAGTTGTTTAAACATCAAAAAAGCTTAATTTTTTACTCTAGAGCAGAAATATATTTTACATTGTTTATGTTTTTTGTCCAAATTATATGTTTTAAATATATTCTTTTCTTTGTACTCTTTCTTTCTCAATGAAACAAGTTTCTCCGGGTGAACTTTAATGGAAAGTTGGCAGTCCTAGTGACAGCATAATATTCTATGGCAATTTATTACACAGATAACAAAAAGTGACCTTGCCCAGGATATTCATTACACCTACCTTACAATGTTGCTGAAATTGCTATTTAGAAACATTTTAGTACAAAAATAGTTGGTAGGTAATGACTAGGTATACATTTAAAGTAAGGTATGACATTAGTATGACCGTGTGACGGAGATTGCTTGCTAGCTTGAAAAACCTATAGAGAGCTGCCAAATGTACATACACCCATAGGTATGCTTAGATATAAAGCTAAGCGAATGAGTATCGCTTGGTGCGGCGGTAGCTATATTTCATGAAATAGATTAAGTTTTCTTGGCATTCAAACGAAAAATTGCTACTACGGCTCAATGCTTTATAACATAAGCGGGATGAATGTTTCCTAAAATAACAGGTGACACGTAGTAATGTACTTTAGGCAAAAGAAAATTGCAGATAACAATAAGAAAACTTTTACTTTTAAACTCTTTAGGTACTGTTACTCGTATGTTCCTTCTATGTATTTCTTTTTTCTTTTTCTTATGCAATTGTTGCATTATTAGAATTAATTATACAGGCTGTTCAGTTAACATATATACTTACCATCTAATGAGACAAAATATGCAGGGCATATTGTAAATAGAAGAAAAAAACTTGAAAATAATTCATTTTACGACACCGAAATAATATTTTGTAACATTGTGAGAGCACAGGCCACGACACAATGAATTTTATACCGATCTTAGGCAAAAAAAATCGGCGAATATGCTAATTTCACTATCATTAGTACAGACTAATGGCTGTAGAGAACAAGAAGCATTTCGTTTTTCTGACAGCCGCTTGTTTATACTAATCCTAATAAAAAAATGCCGCTTTTTCACATCCAGGTCGATAAATTTCATTGTGTCGCCGTGGTTCCCAAGGAAACAAAAATTGACAAATCATATGTTTTCGGGCTATTACGCAAAATAAGGTGGAATTTAAATATGTAAAAACATAAGGATTCTTCAAAATCGACCATGTTTCCGATCAAACTGAAAGTTAAATAATTGTACATATACAATAACTGTTCCGTTCCAAAATTTATATAAAAGTATTTATTCCACGGTAAATAACACGCATTTATTTTTTGAATATACTTTTCAAATTTTCTCAGAAAGTCCGTTTATCATGGCGGAATGGCCTTCCGAACGAGTTTAACAAAAAAAACTAACGATAAAATGACACAAAGATAATGCAGACAATTTATTCGCAAAACAGTGTTCAAGATAATTATAAAAGAGCGCCCACAAGTTACACGTCAGTGAAATCAGTAAATTATGATTTTTCTCATATTACAATTATTAAAGCCACCTGCGATTTCTATTTAAAGTAAGAAACTCGGGTAATCAGAGTGACATGAAGTGACGTTGAATACACATCGATATTACGTGTATTATGCCATATCGACATCTATTAAACGTCATTTATGTCACTCTGCCAGTTGGGAAATTGATGCAAAAATTTCAGAACCACTCCTTACAGCCACATAATTTTTAGGAGCATGTTTGAACTCTACGTAAAAGTATGCCTTCCCAATTTTGAAACACTATTTTAATATCTTTTACGTGAAAAGAACCTAGATTACCATTTTTTTTTTTGTAAGCTTGACATCACGCATTATTTGTTTCAGTTAGCTGATCCTTCACCTCTTATCATTTATGAGATACCAATAGTAAATATATTAATTAGAACAGACTGTATTGCGTGATGATAATCAAATATAATTATACTTTAAATGATTTAGAACGAGAAGCTAGGAAAATTTCCCTCACCAAACCAACAGCTAACGTGCAAGATTTAAACAGCGAAGAAATAGGTTTAAGCAATGAAAATTCTGACGAAGTCGTGGGCATCGAAACCCGAAGAAAAAGAGCTGCCCGTCAGAGGCGCTTCAGAAATCGCCGCAAACGGGATGAGAGTTCCTACTCAGAAAACCTACCGGAAGCAATGAGATACAGAGCTGACGACGGTGAAGTTGACGATGAAGACGACGAGATGCAAGACGACGGTTTCGACGACCAAACCTCAAATTTCCTACACAAGAGACAAGCTGAAGACGACAGCAATAATTACGAAGGCAATGAAGACCAGGAGGCCAATGAAGATTATCCACTCTACATGGAGAGGAACAAACGTAACGCCCTCAGGGTCTACGATGATGAGAGCGACATGGACGAGTCGCAGGACAATTTTTTGTTCTATCCGAACAGATTTTCCCGTAGGAAGAGACAAAATTACGACGATCTAGTGGCGGTGCATGGAGGTGGTATGACGAGGCATGCGGCTATGGTTAGGGAACGTAATATGCAGCCTTACGAACAGAATTTGAGAAGGAAACGTTTGGAGAAGATGAACAAGATGCGCGATCAAAATGAGAATGTAGCCGAGCTGTCCGAGTCGGATATTTTCGGTGGATTCCCACAGAGTTACGAAGGAGAATTATCCAGGTTCAAGAGAGTTAAACGGTCACGTATGAATTAAAACTAATAACAGATATATTGTTTTTTTTTTTATTTATATTGTATATATACATATATATTTCTTTTTATACTAATATAATGATAATAACACTTGATTGGAGATTTTATTTTTACAATTGTAAGTTAAGACCCACACAGCACACTTCGTCCGACAAATATCCACTGAATGTCCCAATCACCAAAACATGTCCATATCCATTACAGATGTTGGATAGATATCCATGAGATATTCGTTTTGGAGTTATTGCAATTGTTTATAAAATTAATAGAAATATATTTATCGCAATTTTAATGTAAAAATTAATATGAAAATAGACATGCACCACTAGCGTTCTGATAATACTGTAAACTTACATAAAGGCCTCACGGCATGTTTCTCTAAAGAGAAAACATATTGTCGCAATAATTGTCTTTAGTACTTTGTTTTTGATACATACTTGGAACTTACCAGGAGTTGTAACTCATATACTTCAAAACAACATGGTGTTCATTAGAATTACTTTATATTCACCAAATTAATAAAGTTCAGATTTTTGTCGACCGAAAATCACTCATTTGTCCGCAATTGTTTGATCATATTATCACATTAAACATATCTTCACAACTACGTCTCAACCATAAACGCTAAAATAATGTACTTACCGTTTTTTTTTCTTGTTCTTCCAATTAGAGGAAATTTAAACAAACATATCGATATTGAGAGATGTTTTATTATTACAATAATGATTTTAATTTGCGACTATGACTTTCTTCGTTTTCCTTCTGGTAAATAAATTATGAACGTTAAAAAACGAAGCATGCAACAATTGACGACGATTTTGTCTCAATAAAAATTCTAAAGTCTAAAAGTATAGTAGGTACACCTTTCGAAAAGTGGTGTGCGCATTGTACGGACGCACAGTAATATAAAAGATTTATTTATTTCATGCTAGATGCTTTCTTCCGAGAAAGACGAAGGGCAACAACATCTTACGCGCATAGCATATTTTATGAATCTTTAATCGTAAGTACATTATTATTGGAAATGATAACGATATTAAGGAAAAAAGTGTAATAAAAAGATTCTAAAAAAAAAAAAGTTAAAAACAAAAAAAGATCGAGAAGCACTTAACATGAAATGTACAAACATATTACATAAATAAAAATTATTCAATTAGAAAAACATGTATTTACATTATTCACAAAGATTTTACTGATTATTGTACTTTGGCAACATATTCATTTAAATTTAATATACTTTCATAATCAAAATCTATTATACACATAATTATTTAACAATCACAACAATCATTAAAATCATTTTATAAAATGTAACATTAATTATGAGCAACAGAGAAAGATGTATCGTTTTAAGACAGTTGGACTATATTATAATATGGTATTAATCTAAAAGTGTGTCTGTGTTCTAGATGTATGTATAATGTATACAATGTTTCATCAGAAAGACGTGTTGCAAATTTTAACGAGAAAGTAGACATACTATTATTTAAAGGCCTGTAATGAACTGCTAGTTCAGGTACAATATCGATGATCATTATTGAATTTGCTTTTCTTTTTTATTTTTTAACGGTTAAACATGGAACTATTGCATAAAAATGGAAAGTGCAAGGTACACCAGAAAAAGAAATCGCCAAAGCGAATTTATCGTGCTAAAATTTGATAGATAATCAGCGAAGTCTAAACTTAACCTTTAGATTGTATATTATACAAATTATGAACACAGTATTTCGGTCTTATACTTAGAAATGATTCAATCATTATTCGTGAATGCAGTATAATCATTGTTCAGCATTCATAGCACGAATAATTTTTGTACCACATCTGTATTTGTATAATTTAATCTTCACTGCTTAATCATTCTATTGGGTATTTATTTTATTTACAGCAGTTTTATGGTAAATACTATCTAACGTGTATTGGTTGGAATTCACAGAAAATTATCATCGGAAGAGTCAAAAAAGACAGAAATTCACTGAACTAGCGTATAGGATAAATTTATTTTAGACAAAAAATTACATCTTATAATATGGCAGTTAGTTGAAAGTGTCCTTAAATTGTTCCATTTATAATTTGACGTGTGCTAATAACATTTATATACATTTATTAATTATTCGGAAAAAGTACTTTTTTAATACTTGATTGGGGAAAAATTCTCTATTACAAATAGAACTCGATATAAGGTTTAGTGCTGAAAAATGACGCGTAGAGCGTTAAAAACTTTTTTTTAATTATTATATTGTAAATTCCTGGATTTGTGACATATTTAGGTTAAGATGGATGTGACTTACAGTATACATATGGTCAAAGAAATGTTCCACTGGCGTACTATAGATAGCACCACAAGTATTCTCTTATGGAAATATATTACCACTACAAATGCACAACAATAGAAAATGCTGGTGGTATCATCTATAGTGCGCCAGTGGAACATTTCTTTGACCATATGTATACTGGTACAATATTTGCTTACTAGTCAAAAATTGTTTAAATTTTTTGAATATTTCGGTATGAAACTAATATATTTTAACGCAAACATCTACCTTCTTTTTAGAAATAAACAATAATATTGTGCGATTTGAAAGTACAGGGAATATTTCACTAAATTTTCAAATTTGCAAGCTATGAAATAATTAAAAAACACTACGATTTTTTCTACAAACACGAAAAAGGCAGATATTTGGGAATTGGATCTAAATTGAAGTTTTAAATAATAAAACAAATTAATGAAACAAGTATTTTCCAAAAATATAATTGTTTGATAGCTTTTTATCTATTTGTCGAATATTTTATTTCATTAATGCGTAAATTAAAAAAACATAAATGTGACTAACTTATATGTATGTATATATAAATCGTTGAGAGCATTACAATATATATCTGTTATATATATAAAAAAAATATACTACAAAGTAATAACGTAATAAGTATATATATATAAATCTTTTTAGAACAAAAAGTACCTGATAAATTCCTTAGGGAACATGTTTTTCACATTTTCTTTTTTTTTTTTGAAAAAACCCGTACATTTAATTGTGTGTTCTGGACATTTGTAGCTTATAAAATACCTTAAGTAATAAATAATTTCTTTTTAAGTGGGTAATTATTTAAAGCGAGCCAAATTGCTCCGCAAAAAATTAAATTTACGAATCCTATTGATGTAGAGAAATCACAAATATTGCACAGAATTAAATATTGAGATAATTAGAATTACTTCCTCTCGGTTACAATTAATGTATGATGCAAACTATCCAACAAAAAATGAATACAAATCATTTAAGAGATGAATAAACTGACCGTATAGAAGAAGTTATATTATTAATCGTGACTTCAAAATTTTGGTAGAAAACACCGTCTTATATTTTCCTTCTTATTTTAAACTATAAACTATAGAGTCAATTACAATTATATTACAAAAAACATTTCTATTATGAGGTCTTTCGTTATAAAATTTATAATTAAATTTATATACTAAGTAATAAAGAATTATAATGTACTTATAATGTACATTTTATAATATGAAAAATTCAACACAATGTTCTTTTTTGATTTACTTCTTCTTTTTAATATACAATTTTATTACTTTTTAAATTAAGATTAAAAATTCGTTTGCTGTTTTCCTTTTCATGTATAATATTACTTGTTTATGTTATTTCCTAACAGTTTTATTAGAACTCTTTCAGTCTTTGATATATATATCTATGTTTATTAATTGTTGTTTTATCTTCACATATTAAAACCTTGGTCATCACAAACACTCAACGTAAAAAAAAAATGTTATAAATTTGTGCATGAATAATTATTATATTAAGACAGTATCATAATTGCCTTTAATACAAAGGACTAAAAGTAAAAGGAAAAAAAAAGGATAACAAAAGGTAATAAACAAAAAAAGAAGTTTTGTAAAAGTTTATTTATAAATATAACTTCCCTATATTACTGTGTATATAAACAAAATTGATTTTCGATAAATTACTATTAATTATTAAAACAATTAAAAATATACAAAAAAAAAAAACAAAATAACGACTCTGTATCTATTTCACTTATTTCTGTGTGTACTCAGCCACTTTAAGTAAGCACTTCATATTGCCCATGAGAAGAATGTATTGCACATCATACGATTTTTTAGCAAGGCGTATCCGCTTTAAAGTTTAATGGTAAGGTAATAGCAGAAATAAAATTATTTGTGATGACCATGTTTTTAATTGGCACGCGTACACTTTTTACAACCGCTTTTGTTGGCCACACTATAGTATTAGAGTAGTCACTAAAATCTAACGATCACACTGATTAAGAAAGATTTCAATTGTTCAGAACGGTTTAAAATGCTTCTTCTTCGCAGCAGAAATTCTGTCGAATTTTTAATCCTAGGATGACGACGGTTTCTTTTCGCTATTATATCGCTTCCGGCAGTGAATTCCTGAAAATAAAATGTAATTTTTAAACACAGTAAATGAGAATTACAAAATTAAATAATAATTAAAAAAAAATGCTGCAATAAACATGTACGATTTTTTTTTTTTAATTACAATAGAACCTCATTAATTCAACCTAGTTATTATAATTAAGAGGGCGAGGTAGGTATGATTGGTTGCATAAATTTCTATAATTCTAAAATTTCTTTTTATGTTGCTAATAACGAATATTAATTAGTGATTTTTTAGCGAAAAAATCGTTAAAATATAATTTCTCTACGCCAACTTGGATTTTGGGTGAAGCCTTAAAACATAATTATGAAACAACGCTAACAGAAATAATGTATGCAACTGAGGCTACGTATAAAAAAAAAACGTCGTTTTGCAACGAAAAATATTATATACAATTTAAATGAAAAATATGTAGAAAAATAGTAAAAACGATTATAACAAAAAGCGATGATTCGTGGCACCCGCTGTGGAACATATATCTAAGGGAAATAGGTATCGTCAAAGATCTAATTGAGAGTTATTTGCGTATTTGGCAATAGCGTATGTTTGAAACAGCGAAGAGATAAGATAAAAAGGGGTACATAAATAAATTAGCCCCTTTAATAGGCGCAATAGCCTACAACAATTAGATCTTTTTCTTTCCAGAAGATTTGACAGTGGAGATAAGGTATCCGATGCAATAACTAGGATCATTTCTTCTTAATTAACCATTAATTATGTTTATTTCTATTTAATTGGGGTTTTTTTTCGACAATTCAAAGCCTAAAATTAAATAAAAATAATGCTATGAACTTTTTGTTCGATTCACAAAACTCAATTAATCAAATAAAAACGAACTATTCAATAACTGAAACTTGGCCTTAAGTCAAATCCACACACTAACACGGTCACAGTTCTGTTTAAAAAGCGTTGTAACGACATTAAATGGAAATAGAAACGCGTTATAACTAATTTCCAAGCGAATGATGATCTTGATGAATTATAACAAAAATTTGGTACGCACACTAACACTATTTAGAAGAAAAAAAGAAAAAAAAATTCTAGTTTTTCTAGTACTCTATTTCGTCAAAAATAATGGTTTTATTTTACTTATCTCGTATAATTATTGTATATAATAATAGTACTTAACAATTTTATCTGCCCAACCATTTTCTACTAAGAAATTTCCTCTTAAATTTTAAAAATAGTAAAATTGTCTCATTTGCTTTACAAAGGAAATTTTAGAATAAATTAGTTTAATAACTACTAACTTTAAATACTAACTTGTTACGAACGATCCAATCGAAAGTGATCCTCAACACTATCCGGTATAATATTTAAACCGCTCTCCGCTAAGATCTGAAACCCGTCGAAGTCCAGCGGTTCCAAGTCTGCCCGCAGTGAATCGTTGTCTAGTAATTCTAATTGCTTAGAAAATGCTAAGTCGTTCCTGTTCATTTCCTCTGCTGAAAAATCTGAAAATGAAGAACAGATGGCGTCAATCGATATTAGTTTCTAACTTTCTCCTATAGATGGCGCTTATAACATTAGTATAACTTTATTAACTTCTCTCTATTTTCCCAATTACCTGTTAGTGTAATATCAGGTATACTAGTTGGAGTATTTGGTGTTGTACGTAAACTAGGCGACGCCGCTGTCGTGTACGCAAACTGCGGCGATGTGCTGTAGTATCCGGCATCAGCGGCTAACTCTATTGGTCCTATCCCCGACGCCCCATCTTGTAGAATCTGTGTGTGGGTCTGCGTCAAGGGCGTCTGCTCCGTATACGTCACGTTATTGACTGGTGTATCCATCTATATGGAAGAAATAAAACAAAATTACAGTGTATGTTCCAAATCAATGTGAACAATTCACATACGTTTGCCAGGAATAAAATAATTAAAATCATGCAGCGTTTTATTATGTAAAATATAATTTCAGCGATTTAATTAAAACGCGCATAATAGTAGCAATTAGTAAACTTATATAGTAATAGTGGTAATAGTATATGAAATAAATTCTCTATTGTCCTACATGAGAAAATAAAGCACTTTTAGATTCATTTTAAATCTATATATAACTACTGAAGCTTTTTGCCACGATTCATAGAGTAAACTAGTAATAATACGAGAATTATGGTATGGAAAAAGAAGTGTCGACTGAAATTCCTCATCTAGCACAATATTTTAATTCATTCCTCAAATTTTGATACCTTAAATACTTAAGTAAAATGTACAGCAATAATGATTTTTGTCTTGGAATCTTTTTACATACCATGTTTTAAGTTAGTTAAACTTGTGTGGTGTGGAGTGTACCCATAAAAATATAAAATATATGCTGTTAAAGTAATGTCGAATGCTTGGATGGTAAATAGTACGTATACATACAAGTTTGGAAAATTTGGGTAAAATATTTAAAAAAATTAGATACCTTTGTATTATTACATACTATTAACAGAAGTCGAGGATTTTCTTACAAAATTATCTACATGTATGTATGTACACGCTGTTCTGCAAAGATTTTATAAAATTCAATGTTGCACCTAAAAATATTTTCGACTATGCAGAAAGTAGGTAAACACATATTTACTCCGTCATTTGAAATGGAACACCTATATACAGTCTTTCACATATATTTACTCACAAACTATTAGAAGTGAAAAATCAGTTGGAATTGGGACGACATTATACACAGGATACTGTTATTATAACATCCCTTGCACATATAGTGTTTCACCCTCTTTCCCCACTTTTAATTTTTATAAATATTACTCTCGATTTTTCGCAAGTTTTCGATTAAAATAATAATAATATTTTCTAATTAAGTCATAAATCATTAAAGTGTGCCGCTCCTGTGAAATAGGAGGAGCAATGTAAAGCTTGGTATGGCCAAGATTTGATTTTAGGATCATAATTTTAGTACTTTTTGTTAATGATACGACAGAATATATTTTGGAGAGTCCCCTTAACAATGCACTAAAGAAAGCTGCAGGTAATTAGAAATAAATATTGTTAAGCAAACAAATGTGAAAACAATCCAGGCGTTAAAATGAAAAGAAAGTAAATTTAATGAGATTAATAGCAGCGTCTACATTCATTTCATCTTAAATAAATAATTATCTTTAATATCTTTACCCTATGTTTTTCTTCTGCACCTTTCTTTTTGGGCTACCACATTACATTTTTTATAAGATTTTAAAAGACCAAAAAATACTTTTAACTAATTCTTACTACAACTGTTATACCTATTACCTATACAAACTGGATATATTAAGGATTGCAAAGCTACTATATATAAGAATAATAACTGTTTTGTTTTATTGTGAATGGTGTATGCACTGTTACTACTACTTATGCTGATGTACATATTAAGTATTTAAGTATATGTACGATCGATTGATATTCTGTCTTAGTTCAACTGCAACAGTGGAGATTCTTAAGGGACATACATGCAAAGCGACTTCAAGCGACATACTTTGCATATATCTAACATTTGCGTACATAAACTAAAATATATTAAGGCAAGGTATTTTTCAATAACTATTAATACGTTCTAGCGTGGCAATAAGCTACAACATTTTATGCTTTCAAGGTAACGATGTAGCATAATTTTAGGTAAATGAAATTTAAAAGCTCTAATTTTAAGAATACATTCATGATAAGGATGGTAGACCAACTTTGCCGGTTATGATCACAATCAGTTTCATATTGATTGCTAAAAAGTTAATTCGACGCAAAGAAGTATTAATGCAAACATGAACGTACTTTTACCATTCCGGCTTTTGACTAGATCCCGTAATAGGTGATAAATACGTATATATGTGACTATTTTCGCGTCTCCATATTTATCCAAATAAGTCTACATATACATCGCGTAATTGTTACTAAAATACAATTTACCAACACCAACAATAACATAAACCAAACCACGTGTTAATGCTCCAACGGCACATCCCTACACCCACGTGGCATAAATATTTACCCATCGTTAACTATAAAAAGAATGCGGTCACGTGGCTGGAAAGACTGCTCAAACAAAGCAAATGTGCAGCAGATGAGTAATTAAAATATGAAAAAAGTTAAACTAGCACGTTTGCCGCTCATGCAATAAATATCAGCGCCTATCAATAACAAAACTGTATTAAGCCATGCGAAAAAGTTGAGCTGTTTAACGAAACATATAATATGAACACCTTCGAAAACTATCAAAAAATAAACTAATAAAAAAAGAAAACTACAAACATAGGGCGTGGGATTATACCTCGAAAGTATTTACGAAATATATTCGAAAGACTAATAAAACAGAAATATGAAAATCAATCTACACTCTATCGCTTGCTATTCATCTCAAATCACCTGCACTTGGGCACTCCACGTGCAACCCGATTCGACAAGACTAGCCACCAGTTGCGCCCAGTCCTGGGGATGTCAAAAACAAAGAAAGCTCTAAGTACGGAAGTTGATTTGGGGCTAGATGTTTTCTTTATATATGTATACACATCTGTATAACGACACTGTGATACGTCAATTAATGTGAATTTTGGTAGCAAAGTATTTTTAATAATGAAAATCAATATTTTTTTCAACTGTTAGTAAATGAGCGAAGATGCTATGTTTGTGTTTAATGATGCAAAAGGTAAATAAAGTTGTATGTACACGATTTCAGTTGTTATAGAGGATTGTAATTTATTGGAGTAAGTAAATTGTATGACACACTACATTTTAACGCAAATTGAATGATAATTTAGTAATTTTAGGTGGTAGGTATGTAGTGAAAGTTATAGGCATTGATTGAGGAAATATAGAATTACATAGCAAAAGTACCTCTAAAATCTTATCTTACTATGAGAAAATGCATGACGTCAAATCTGCTCAGGCAACCAGATAAACGACAATTGCATAAAGTAAAGGGTTAATATTGAAAGATGTTCGAAAGCATCGTGAATGATTTTGTTTTGCCTTTGTGTGTTATAGATATTATTTGTATTAAATTTCAGCAATTGGGTAATGCTTTTGTACAAACAAAGTCCAATAATGTATGAATTTTTAGATAAATATACATATATTTCCACTTTTATTTTCTTTTGTGATGTAATTGAAAAATGAAAACTAGGGATATTTTAATTTTAATTACACTTCACACAATATGCTAGGGTCGATATGTTTTCTGGTTGGAAGATATTCATCGTCAAAGAGAAAACTTAAGAAAACATCATTCATACGTTTTAATCAATTAAACCATGTTGTGATTATTGTTAGCAATTCTAGATTTAGAAAAGACACCAATGAGGGGTAAAAGAGGACAATCGGCCCAAAAAATTGAAAAAGAGTGGGGGTATACCTGACTTAAAGTATTGCTGTCTATCTCATATCATATATTGAGATAGCAAAAGATGGCAATAGTTTTGGAAAGGATCAGCGCGTTTCTATGTCCTAAGGCTTCTTGTCCTCTAATGTACACCTTAATGAAAAACAACAATAATCGTCAAAACGTAGCACATTAGCCCATCGTTTGAATCAACCTTTAAAATGGCGGCCACCATTTCATTTCTCTAAAATAGGAAGGACAGTCGTTACTCTACGTCTATGATTTCTCTAAATACTCCAACTGTAAACAATAGTCGTGTTTCTATACTCTGCTGGGCTTTCGGGCTGGTACCGCGTCTTAGATCTTCTTCTGGCCGACTTTTCGTCCACACTCGTACGGGACATCTTCAGAGCTGCTCTTACTGCTGTTAATCTGAAACTTTCGGGGGTCAGGAAAGCTGTTTTAGGTCAACAGCGCTAAAATTCTCTCTCTAGCCCTGAAGATGTCTCTTACGAGGGTGGACGAAACGTCGGCCAGAAGAAGATCCAGGACGCGGAAGCCCAGTAGGGTATAGTATGGACAACCATCGCCTGTTAGTTTAATAGTCGTGTTTCTTTTACATTTTTTTTTCTGCCAAAGCTTTAGGCCGATCGGCACCAGCTTTCGTTCAAGCTCTAAGCCTCTAGGCAGTGGCAAGTTGATATCGACATGAAGCCTCAAAATTATGCAAGAGCACGACTATTATCGACTGTATAAAAACCGTACAAAATAGCAAAAGAGAAGATTTATGTAAAGTAAGTAAACACATAAATTACATTCCTCCATTACAACTGTGAATTTCGATTCTAAAATATTGTACGTATGTACTTTCTCATTTCTTATTAAGTTCGTCTCTAATCATGTAGAAAGATTTATAAGAAAACATCTTACTCGTTTTATTATGTACGCATAGACATTTAGGACTTTATTGGAAGATTTAAATTTTGATTTACCTTCAAATGTGTGTCATATCTTAACTTCTATTACACATTTGTTTCCATTAAACAGCACAACGTATAACTTAAACAACAATACTCGTTCCTCGAACGAACAAACCAACCATTTACCTAATGGATGTGATGGAAAAAATGGTCTTCGAAACTGCGCAAACGCTTAGGAAGTACGTTAGTATGTGATGACATGAGGTGATGATCATTACATATTTGAAAGTATAACACATCTTTTATCGCAATAATATAATCTTCAACATTAACACAAATGACAGTCTTACACTGTTCATATCGATTATTACGGTACATTGTATTAGATTAGAAGCGTCTACTCACCAGACCCTGGGAGCAGTGAACAATCACACATTTTTAATACGCACGCGAAACACTTTATGAAGCGGTATTCGCTTACCATTGAGAATTGTTCGAAGTGCTGCTGTAGTTGAGCGGCTTGATTGTACAATTGAAAATCGTTCGGAGCGGACTTGGAGCACCCGGACTGCAAGGCGCCGAATGGTGTCCACCTAAGCCTGGCGACGATTGAGGACTAGGCCTGGGACTCCTGTAGCCGGCAACTTGCTGTAACTGAACTATAATGAGCAAAAACGTTCTTGATACGTTTGTTATAATGAAACGAGCAACTAGAGGATATTACTTAAAGGTAGGACAATATTTCTGTAGGGAAGAGAGGCTGTAGGCGTTGGTAGGTTTGGAGAAAAAAGTATGCGAACGATGCAAGCCTGAAAGGAGATACCGGTTCATCGCAAGAGAAGAGAAGCAATGTCTTCCTCTCTTGTTCGTGCAGACTTGCAAAGTTAGGATTTTCTTTTCTACAGAATCTATAGTGAATACTGCCATGCAACATGATTTATCACTTTTTTACCCGTAAAGTTACATTGGATATCCTTATATTTCTAAAATATGTCAAATAAAATGGTTAAATATTATCATTTGCCATAATTAAAGCATTACAAGAATATTTTTTTGATAAATTTTGTTTCCTTGGCCAAATCTGTCAAAACATTGTATAACACAGGTCATCAATTTAATTTCAACAACACTAAAATTTTAAAAAAGAACCAAATTACAAGGTGAGATGTGACATTGAAATGATACAAATTCAAAAACAAAAAAATGCAGATAATGACAGGATAGAAATTCAAAACCTATTCAAAATTTACTTTCCGATTATTAAACAGTTGTCAATTCAAAAGATAATTCACGTTTAAGATAGTTTAAATGGATCCTTTTTCTTTTAGATAAATAAACATTCCTTAAATATAATCACATATAATTAATTTCACTACCTGTCCTAAAAAAAAAAATTAATGCAGATAATCAATCAATTGTAAATTTAAAAACATAATTCTTGTATTGGTCAAGGTTGTTCAAAGGGTTTTTCTTTCATCTAAAAATATAAAAATAATAAAATAAAAACACACATTTCATAGACTATCGATACATATGTTATACTTATATTGGTGTAAGTACTTTAGTTTGTAAGTGACTTCGTTTTTAAAATGTGTATGTGTCCGTCTTGTGCGTGTTTTTAAACGTTTTTAAAATTAACTTAATATTAAAAAAAAATAAGATTAAACAAATGTTTTAATTGTATAACGTGGATGACTGGAATATTATGAAATACGAAGTAAAGTAAGTTTTTTGCATTGTTTACCTTAACTATATTTAAACGTTTGTAAAAATTGTAGCAAAAAAAAAATAATTACCTTTGAGAAAGACGGAAAGCCGTCGAAACGTAAGGAAAATAGATAAATAAATTAATGGAATTAAAGAAAATTTGTGCCACTAGTCGCACGAGTTTTATTACTAAATTTATAATTACTAGTAGTTTTATAAGTTTCAAGTGCGCACTGGATAGCAATCGGATGCTTCAATTAATATTAATAAACAATAAATATCATTGTAACATTTTTGCATCAAAAGTAATCAAAATTAAAATGAATACCAGCGCAAATTTGCTGTTAAAATAAATTCTTTATTAATTATATGCAACGCGTTTCGATTTAGACAGCGAAAAAAATACAGTTAACAAAATGCATAAATTATTAATTATAATAATTAAGCAAATAAGGTTGTAGAGTTACTAAAAATACTAATCCATTAAGGACTAAACTAAAGTATTTCAAATTATATATTGAAATAGAAAAGCTCAGGTTTGATGTTATTATTATTCAAGTACAATAAAATTATTTCCATTCTGGTTTATTACTATTTATATATTTATAGCTACATGTTTCGGGCAATACTGGCAATTTCAGGCTCTCTACAAGTTAAAACCAAATTAATAGTTGAAATTGATACACAATTATTTTATATTTGGAGGACACTTTTCTCTGTAGTTTATATTTTATTTTTAATCAAGGACAACATTTTAATTTGGGTTTTTTTAGATTGATGTTGTAGTAAGTACTACATTTCACTTTTAACACTATAATAACTATCCATATAAATTCTGTAATATTATATTTCTCTTGTAAACTGCATTACACTCCAAAAAAACTTTCTTCACAGCTTAATATTTTATTAATTGCAATTGCTTTTAACTTGTAGACAACCTGAAGATGGTAGGTTTCGGTCGAGACATGTTGCTATTATAGATAGTAATATATCAGAATGGAAAAACACTATTTGATTGTATTAGAAAAGTTAATGCTAGGTTTTATTTCATATACAATATAGTGAGACAATTGAATGCCCTAATACTATTGGTTTGTGGAAAAATGTGTGACAGTAATTTAAATATATGGAGTATGTATGTAGTGTTATCAGAGGCAGTCTTCAGTTTTTTTTAAGTTAATATAAAAATTACCCGTGCTGTTGTAATTGCCATATGGTATTTAAAAAAAAAAAAATGAAAGAACAATTACTATCGAGTAAAAAAGTAAAGTAAAAAACACACACACGACAAAAAAAGCTTTAAATGAGATATTTGGAGAAAAATAGAAACTAAAACATATGGTTCCTAATTTTCGGTTTTTATCAATCATCTCGTGGAATTTTAATAACTTTTTTACACAAAATCACCCTTTAATAAATTTTTGAAAAAAAAAAAAAAATGATTTTGCAATTGAAAAATTTAGTTAAGTTTCCTGGGATCTTGACAACCTTTACTACAACTATATTTGCATCACTTCATGTGAGCTTACATGTCAAGTTTTATTTTTTTATCAAACTGATAATTTTTGAAATATTAGGCAGTTGCACAATAAACGAAGTTATTATATAAATTAATGCCCATACGCCACATGCGGAATGACCAAATATTTGTAAAGGGTTCTTCGTTGGTAAGTGACAACAAATGGGATCTAAATTGGGCATGATTACCATCCAACGAACTGTATACAACAGTGAAAAACGGCTTCCCCTTGAAACGTGGCAGAATAGACCAATAGGTTACACTCATAGAGTGCACTATCAAAAGCAGTACATGCAATTTTTTGACATATCCTAAGAAAGAAAACATGTACCAATTGAAATTTAAAGCTTTGCGGCAAAAGATATCCGTTCCGGTATATTCATGTATCATTTTAAGTGAAAGTTTTATGATAAGAAATACAGATATATTAAACATAAATAAATCTGCTATAGATGCTCTTATAACATTTTTTGTTCAGCTTAAAGATTGTCGCACATTAGCTCGTCACAGCACAGCACGGTGCATCCCATCAAAAAAAAACTAATAGAATTAAAGCAATGCAGATGAATGAACAAGCGCCCACTATGCCAGCACAGCATGGGCCACAGAGCGATGCATTTTTTTAATGCTAGTCGCTTATTGACAGGACGCACGTGCTGTGCTGTGCTGTGACGGGCTAATGTCCGATAACCTTTACAGAAACATCTTATTAAAGGATATAAATGAAAATTATTAAGAGCAAAAACTAGTTGACCTATATTTTTAGGTTTTTACACATAGGTATGAGTACACTTTATATATATATAAAAAGCAACAAAAAAATATGCAAATTATTTTTGCTACTGGAATACAAAATATTCCAGTAAAAACAAAATTAAGTCATCCAATGTAATTTACCGGAGAAAACATTAAGAAATTATCTTCACAGGCGTTTTCAACATATTTACCCGGCTATTGGCCTTACTTCAACCTTTATCTCATTTAATCAACATTGAATTTTAGATACCGTGTAAATCGGTTACAGCTTTTATATCCATTTATTTATTAAAGGGTGTTACAATAAAAGACTAATTTATAATTTGTGAACTTTAAATAAAATTTAGTTTTTTTTTATAGCAAAGTATCGAAATATTTATTTACAATGAAACTATTTGGAAAATATGTGTGGAACAACACATCTGCTAAATGGTCCCTATGGCTTTGTTGGCACGCTAACTTTTCTGGCGAAATGATTTTGCATAAATTGTGATATTTTGAGACAGCATTCAATTTCGGCCTTTACTATGTGGGTGGTGGTGGGCTTGTTGACAAAATCTAAAACTTCAGAAACGACCAAAGAAAAAGGCTATGGGTGTGAGAAGTGAGAAGAGCCAGACGTTAAATAGAAAGTACCTATTACTTAGACATTTGATAAATTTTTAAAACTATTTTATGAAAATTGGATGCATTTTACAAATCGTAGCAATCGCCAATAATAATAATAATAAATCGTAGCCATCAAACTTTCAGCATTTGGTAATGTTTGAGAACAAGGACACGTTGTAAATTGTGTAGCGTTCCAAGTTTACAAATTCCTATACTATTATAACTCCTATGGATCTGCTAAATCACGACAGCCAAAACGCTACGCAATTAAAATCTTGTACTGCTATTGCAACACCCTTTAGATTAAAAAAAAAGATATAAAATAAAATATCAATAAACTTTAACCACATAGAACTAAAATTTGTTTATTACGTCTATTAAATCGCCATAAAAATGGGCTCCATTGATGTTAAGTTAATTCGAACATTTTCTATGAATAAATAGACATAATAAACAGAGGCGCTTAAGGTAAACCGGTTTTTAAATTTTGTGGCTCACCGTTGGTGATGGTGAAGATGGTTGTACTTTCTGTTGTTGCTGTTGGTGCTGCGGTTGTTGGTACAAGCCGGACATGTTTCCGATTTGAGAATAGTCGTCGAGAGCTGCTAAACTCTTGTCCATTGGCAGGCTCTAACAATTGGAAATGATGTAACATTCAATTAGAAATGAGTTCTCGATTAAGAAAGCTAAAATAACACTTTCTTTAATACAAAAATTATTGTGTTCTCAGATTTTTATGAATATTTAATTGACTTAGGCAATTTATACTCGGTATATGTCTAAAGCCTGTATGACACGATCAAAGTACCTAAATTTTTGATGCGTGAAGCAAGTATGTTGGGGCCCCTGAATTATCTCTTTAAATCTTTGGCTGTCAAAGTTAAACTTTGTAATGTAACTTTGTTAACAAAGTTTCGGCATTCTTAAGAAACTTTGATACACTTTGATCGTGTCATACAGGCTTAACATTTGCCTAAGCTTACTTACTAAAACAATTTGCAATACAATTTATTGCTTCGTGATATACTTATTCCTACTCTATTTTTCACATAAATACAAAAGAAATATAGAAACAAAGATGCCAAAACAAAGCTCACACAATACTAACCTTCGTATGATGCAGATACCTAGAATTAACTGGTACTGATAAGTGGTTCTGCAACAAAACGACAAAAACAACATGCAAAATCAAAAATAAAAGAAAATAATAGAGATCTTCTCATGCATCGAAGGTTACATTCGCATTGTTATTGCATACGAGAATTGCTAGATATTGGAAATCAAAAAGCGACATAAATATTAAAAAAAAAGACAAAAAACTGTAATTATCACACCGTTTAGCCGCCTCTTACTTGATGATGGTGTGGTGATGGAGGGTTCGTATACTGAAAACGCGCCTGTTGCCGTACCCCGTGATGTAGACTCGTTGGTGATAAGGTAGACGGACTCGTATTTACCGGACTCTAAAAATAAAGATTTTAACAACCAATAAGTAAAACCTTGTGAATATAAACTATGTAATACTATAAATCAGCAAAATTATGAATTTGGTAAATTTGAAATATGGAAACAAATGCTTTTGCCGTTATGATGTTTTCAGTGAATTATAGTGTTGGGCAACTTACAGCATTTTTGATTCCATCACTAATAAGTTAACATTGGAAATGTTGGCCTTACCATAAAATGTTATCAAATCATAATTCATAAATAAGCGAAAATATACTTATGTCTTGAATATTACTTACAGAACTAAACGGAGAACTGCCTTGATCACCGTCATGATCAAGCGGCATGGGTATTGGGGAGGGAAAATGAACACTTGTTAAGTCTGGCAGGGAACCCGTATTGTTCCCTATTGGTATCTGTATTGTGCCAGGTTCGTGCGCTGACGGATAAATACTGTAAAAGAAAAATTTCGTTTGTTACATCCATGATAAAAAAAAAACAAAGTTTAGTGGCAATAAAAACTAAATATATACAATGTTTCAGTGGGTGGAATTGAGAAGAGAAAAACATATTTACTACTAAATTTAAGACGAAAAGTCAATCTGCTTTTCAAAGAAATATGCTTACCGGAAAAAAGATCGGATGTAGAGGGTGTTAATAAGTTAAGAAATCGCAAAAAGGCATTAAAAATGACTTTACACAAAATGTTTATAAGAGGAAGTTGTTGGTAATCTAAAATTAAACTTGAATACGAAGAAATTAAGGTAGTAGCTTTAGATTTTATGTTTCAGTTGAATCCATAAAAAATGGCAATAAATCTTGATAGCATGGATGGCGCTATAGGATTTTCTACCTTGGACCGCCAATAACAATGAACTCATAAACACAATAATCATGTTTCTAAAAATTATTGTTCTCGATACCTCATTCCAAACTTCTATGTGCCATCCTATTAACAAATGCACTATAAATTCAACGAGTCGTTACTTGAACATTTATTTTATATATTCGTATTTTCAATTTTTGTTTTGAAACGCCCTACGTCGCGATGCAAGATTAAGATCAACAAGTCAACTATGTAACACGAAAATTAATTGGACCAGATCCATTCATGCCACTTTTTCTGATGTGATTTGTTAATCACTTGAGAATTGTACCAAAAGCATTGTACGGACAGGCCAATTTTCATGCTGAATAATATCAATAAAATGTGGACTAACGAGTTAATCAAAATGTAGCGCGTGAAAGTTTTTAAAATTTCGAATTTGAATTTCCAATTACGCTAGAAGATAGCGCTCATAGAGGGCGCCATTGTGTGCTACATCGATAAACAATCGAAGTTTCTAGGTGCGAATACACTCGAAGGTTCAGGAAAGAAGTAGATTGCTCCAGAACCAAGCGTGCCAAAATAGAAACACGGGTGCGAACGAAAACGAGACAGTTGTATTGGTAAGTGCTATAGGAAAATAGAAATAGTGGAGAATAATGAAATAGAATAGTGAATAGTGAATACAAATCAGTGATATTTAAGTGAATTTAGTCCAATAAGTATCTTTAGAAGTGTTTTAGTTAACTATTAATTATTGTTAGTCTTGGTGAATGGCGTAGTTCCGATGCACAGAAACATGCAATAGTAATGTTATCATTATTTTCATATTATTATCACATATTGTTACCACAGAACAAGCATTTTTTTATATAATTCGTAATGTACGTCGGATTCTGTTTGAGATGACGTGATTTTACGTTTTACGGTAAATTGATTTCTTTGAAAGGCAGATTTTTACACAGAACTTTTTCTTCTAAAAATTTTTTCATCTTTTCACCTCAATCCGCAGACATATTGTATAATTTAAGTTTTAGGGAATTTTCGAACAATTTCTATAAAGAAGCCGTTGTTTGTGGAATTTAAAATCACCCATTTCTAGGCATTTTGGTTGTTCGTCAGTGTACATCTGTACATATTTTTCCATCGAACTTCTCTTTCAGTATAGAAAACAGTTGTGTTTATGTCCCGCACAAACTAATACAACCTTCAAACCTATAAATCATAGAATAGATCAAAGATTTGTGAAATGGATCCATATGTAAAATACTAACACTGTGTTTATAGTGGAATAACTTGCAAGAGGAGAATAAATAGTACAACTTTACAAACATCAATTGTTGTTCATTGTTCAAAGATGCTTTTGTTCTATCTTTGTTCTTAAAAAGACATGGATCAGTACGAATATATTAATGACAATGTCAAGCAAAGAATTTTGGAACATATTTGTGATAACCTCTAACGTTTACGCAAAGGAGCTGCTAAAAGTAAATAAAAAAATATTTAGAGCAAATATGTCGTAACTTCAGTTTAGTTCAGTTTTAGCCTTCCGAAAGGGTATTATGGTTATTTCTGAAAGATCTAAAGATCGAATTAGTCGACATTCTGAAAGGGCTGAAGTTGTTTGAAATTTAGGATAACATCCGCTCTGCAATAGCCCAGAGCCAGCCACTGGACGGATGATTTATTGAACCATATGAATGCTACCTCGAATCAATTTAACACATTCAGAGTATTGCTCGTATTAATATGGCTTGACCAGTTTTCAGAAGTATCGTCCGACCAAGTAAGTTTGTCGGGCGGAAAATATGCCAACTAATTTACCTAAACCTTGTCGCGCTCTGACTCTGACCGTTACTCTGTACGTTTGTGCTTCTGTGTACAGTCTCGTTCTACGTTCTGGTGAACGTTTGGAATTCGAAATACGCTTTATAGTTTATGATGCATTTAAATCTGGTACGGTGAAATTTTGCATCCGAGTGTTCTCCCTAAAACGACGGTGTTGCTTTAGATGACACAGTAGCTTGGTTTGATTACAATATTGAAACTAAGATGCTAAATGATATTCTATATGGTGACGCGCGTCTATTTGAATTTCCAGCTGTGTCAGTAGATGGCGCTACCTATATAGAGCGGAGACGGTCTTAATTTGCTAAACCGCTCATAGAGGACAGCAGCAGTTCTATTTGACATTTCGATTGGAGAGTTCTATAGAGACAACCAATGTGGAAATAAATAATCTATATAAATAGTGAATATGTATAAATGAGTTATTTGTTATTTTTAGTTATTTATCCTTAGTGTTAATTTATTTATAATTAGGCTCAAGCGTAGAAATAAATACTATTCATTTAATATATTGCATATGTAAATTATTTGAACCCCAAAAAAACTTAAAACATACAAATCTACTAATAACCTTTTATCAATGCAACAAATAGATTTAATAAAACTTAATGGCATTATATGAGAAACAACATTCGACGTATACATGTAAAGTTAATTAACATTCAATCGTTTTTTTTTCTTTCGTGACAACCAGTACGAATAAACATTTCAATACTCAGATATTCAAAGTTTATGTAATTATATTTGTTTGACCTACATAACCCATGGATGTACATATGCGTGCCACTCGCTGAAACACAGGTTCACGTATGCTTCCACTTTTGTCTAATTTATTAATAGGACGTGTTGATCTATCGGTACAAAAGATTTTACTTGAGCCTTCCGCAAATATTGTGTAGTACTCTATTTTTAAATTCCATTTTTCTTAAATTAAATATCGTTATCATCTATTTTGAATAAGGATATATTCTCATTGAAAATTGTATAACTTTAACCATTAATTAATTAGATTTGCTTGATGCGGTACTACTTACTTTATTCCTGGTACTCTAGGTACCTCACAGCTAGATTTGGGTCTACCATCGTGATGTTCCGGTCCATTCATGGTAGGCATCATCCATAAATTATTGGACTTGTCATTTCTGTCGTTATTCATACCCTGTAAGAAAGCGAAATATAAAATCAAATTCCATGGAATTTCTCTGTGACGCATTTTGTTCTCATGAATGGAAACATTTTTGTAAACAAAAACTTTTAGAAGTTTTATGTACCTATATATTATTAATAAATGTTATTGATCAATTGATTTGCTAAGTAAATCTAGATAATTTTTTAAATATTAGCTAATTATTTATTGTTATTTTTAGATTTAAAGAAAAATCTTCATTATATGGTTTAGAATTTTATTTATAATTCTATTTTTTTAAAGTTTTCATTAATTTTATTAATTTTTTCCTTTTCATTACGAGTATCCTAGAAGCAATATTTTCTTGTTTTTTAAATCATTTTCGTGTATGCTAAAATTTTCCAGTCAACGTTTACAATAATACATATAGTAGTATAAAACAGAAGACAAATAACACGTATGACTTATTGTATTTTTTTTTTGGCAATGTAAATCCTTTTTCACATTATTCCTACAAGCTTGCCTCAATTTGCATAGACTACAAGTGTCAATGTTATGGTAAACAAACTATTTCCACATGTTTTTCAGGGTATGTCGCTCTGTGTTTACATCACTTATTCGAAGACAACCAGAAAAAAAAAATCACGGATGTACTTCGATTTAAACATTTAAATGTCAATGTCGCGAACATATTAGTTTGTCTGAAGCTGTAACGTTTGGAATATTCTATTGATATGGAGAAATAAATTGATTTGAATGAGGAATGACATGCAACGCTACAGTACGCGAACAGACTGCTGATTGAAGTTGAAATTGTGGACTGTAAAATCGTGATACGTTCTACCTTGAAAATTTGATATATGTTTAAGAGGAAAGATATACTATTGCATATTATGCACAAACGTAAAATTTGATAATATGAAACAGGCGTGATTATCAATTGAAAATTAGGTCTATATAAATATTACTTAAATTATCAATATCTTTTTTGAAGTTAATAGAATTAGGAGTTTTATTCCTATAACACATCTCTAAGAAATTACGTTTAAATGTATTATTTTCAACACCTAAAACTTTGACATTATCAAAATCAAACAAATTGCCAGTGTCATTAGTATGGACACTGAGTGCAGTACTGTTAAGATGAAGTCTAACCTTGCTTTTATGTGCACTTATACGATTTTCAAGTTTTTGTGATGTCTGGCCAATGTAATTTCCATTACAACCCTTACATTGAATACAATAAATGACATCTCTTTTATCAAGATAGTTCGTCTTATCCTTCAATCTGGAGAAGAAAGAGTTAATTTTCTTAGTGGGGTAAGTAACAATTTTCATATTGTACTGTTTAAATAAATTAATTAATCTGGGAGATAAGGTAGGAATATATTGTAGTTTTCGATATAAAATTGGTGAATTACTGGGAAGGGGGAGGTTAGACGCGGCACAGTTGGTGGACAATGCATCTCTAGGGTCATGACTCAGAATACGGTTGATGATACTATGGGGGTAACAGTTCTTTCTCAAAATCATACATAAAGTGTTAAGGCTGTTGTTTAGACAAGATGTGTGGCATATATAAACAATACGATGTTTCATAGCTTTAATTAAATTAATTTTGTATTTCAGAGGATGGTTTGAGTAAAAATGTAAGTATATCTCTGAATTCGTAGGTTTTCTATACCAATCGAGTTTAATGTAATTGTTGACACATCTGCAAACCTTCGTGTCAAGAAACGGAACACAGGAATCTCTTTCCTTTTCTATGGTGAATTGAAGTTTGTTATTGAAATTGTTAAAGATGTAGAGAGTATAGTCCAATTTCTCAACGGGTAACGCCAACAGAATATCATCAACATACTGGTAAATAAAAGGAAATTGAAAATCGACATTGTTCGTTTACTTCTCATATGTCTCGCATGTATTTTCATACTGTAACAAGATACAGAATGAATATTCCGAATCGAACTGAAAGATATAGATTGCCATGGTTTTCGAGGTACAGTATGTCAGATGTAAATTGCGGCGCCATAATAATTATTTTCAGACACACTAATAAAAATATAACATAAACAAAATAATGACAGAAATATCGAGTGAATCAGAAGAAAAATTTGCATTTTTCAGTGATTTATTAAAAAAAAAGTGTAAACCCTCGACTCTGATGATATTGATGTTTCTAGATACAAAAATTGAAAACTTTGTGAAAACGCTCTTCTGAAAAATATGTAACTAAGAAATCAAAAGTTTTTACAAAAGAAAATGTTAAGCAATTCTTAGAAAATGTTCTGGATAAGATATACTTCGCTACAAAGGTAATAATATTTATAAGGTAAAGTCAGGTAAGTGTGTAACCGGGCAAGTGTGTAGTTTGTTTATTTATATATTTTTAAAATTGAAATACGACGACGTCCTCTTGTATAATCACTAATGTACTAAACTTCATACTAGTTTACAAACAAAAGTTCGCATCTCCTAACGTGTAATAACTTGAATATCGTGTGAATATACATGCTTTATTAAACAAGCATCAGTTTAGTATTACACTCTTGGCCGAACTAAAGGATAATGCTATTAATATATAAAATGCGGAACGATTACACACTTGCCCCATTTTGCTGGGTAAGTGTGTAGTATTGACAGTGTTAAAATTTATTTTTTTCTAGTAAACCGTTGATAATTATAAAAGGTTATCTATTGAGGCTTTTCAACTGAGCATACATTACGTACGTCTATGTGTAAAATTTATCAAAATGTCTTATTATGTGAACAATGTTACATTTTCTTCGCACTATGCGATTTTTACTACACACTTACCTGACTTTACCTTAATTTAAACAGCAATTTTAATCAAATGTATTTTTTATTTTTAGGTCAACCTTGTCATTTTGGTAGTTTGTCGTAAGATGAGCTTTACAACATTAAAATTTCAAATATTAAAGATTTGGGATTCGCATTGCTAATTGCCATTCCTAATATAAAAACTAAAAAACCAAGAGAATTTACCATCACGAGAGATTTATAAAATATTGTAGAGAAGAACTGGGCTCTAAGTCCTTGTAATAGTCCTTCTCATATTCTTTGATTAATTTAAAAAAAAAAAAAATAATAAATATACTCACAAGTAATTGGGATAAATAAACTGGGCAATATGCCTTAACAAAATGCCACATTTTTGAATCTAGACAACAACTCAAGAGTATAACTGGCCCCTGTTTCCGCCATATCCCAGCGACTACTTTGAGACACAGAAATTCTTTGCAAAATCAAATAAATGTAGCAAATCAATTAATTTCTTCAATTATTGTATCTAATTCGTCAATATCCAATTCTTCCTGCTACACTACCGTTAAGCCTGCCTCCACAAATCAATCTGTTTTGAAAAATATTACGAAAAATATTTCCAATGTTCCAGTTTTTAATTTCAATAATTGCCCCAACATCTACCATTCTCATATAGATTTGTCATAAAGTTTTTATACTAGACCAAGTTTAATTACACTGGAAAATAAAAGACTTATCGGTCATCAAATGATGGCTGTCCAAAAACTTAACCTCAAAAGTTAACGTAACCAAAATAATAAAAACTACAAACTAAATAATATTCTGCTTGGCTTCCGGCTATTCTTCTAATTTTTAGTAGTTTCACGATTATCTGGGGCTGCTAAGTGCGTCAAATCCAAGGAAAATAGGATTGAAATCGAAGGTAAATAGGGAATATCGAAAGGTCGTTACAGGTAATTGCGAATTTAAAATTGATATAGACTTTATGTAGAAAAGCTCTAGGAAAAATTTTGATGGAATTGAGATATTACTGATTGTGTGCTAAATTGTCAGACTGGCCATCAGTTGATATTCTAACTACGGGGATTTTTGAAAGGAAAATAGGACATCCGGACTAACGAAAAGTCGGAACTCAAGTTTTGAATGCAAATAAGATACAGGTAAATAATTTTATTATGTTATTTACCACATTTTGTTCGCAGCATTTTTATGCAGGTTTAGCAGATTTATTATAATAATTATAACATTTTACAGTTGACATGTCGATTATGCAACCAGTAGATGGGATATTCTAATAATATTTTCCATAAATAAGTATTAAATTAATTATAAACTAGCTTAAACAATGACTAAGAATACCATAGCAATATATAGGTATACACTACCGACCATTGAATCCATTAGGACAACTAGCATAATTTTAAAAAATCCTTTTTAATATTATGTAAATATTTTAATATTTAATAAAATATTTAATACTTTTAACATTATTGTAAAAATTTCTGAAATAAAGCAAGCATAACGACAAAGTATTTGAGAAAATTTCACGTCCCAATCCCACTATAGCAGGGAATAATTGATATCGCACTTGTGAATTATTCTATTAGTAAACCAGTTACGATACGGTTGTTCACTTGCGGTGTTTATGAAAATAGTATTTAAAAACTGCCGAAAGAGAAGCCGATAAGTGTAGAAAAGAGATCGGCTATTGTCACATTACACAAGGAAGGACATTCTGTGCGTGTGATAGCAGAAAAATTAGGAGTGACCTTACACTATTCGTCGCTACCGAGACACCGGAACATTTGAAAACTGGAATCGCCCAGGTTCGTCACGGATACCAAAAATACAAAACTCAGAAATTTGACCGCAAACAATCAGAACAGAAACTTTCTTTGGACTGACAAGTTTAAATGCGAAGTGTTTGGGCAGAAGCGCAGGGGTTTTTGTAAGACGCACGAAGGGCGAGCGAATGTTGCGCGATTGTGTCGTTCACACAGTAAAACACGGTGGTGGTTCAATTATGGTTTGGGTATTGCTTTAGAAGTGCGGGGACCGAAGATCTCGTAAAAATTGACGGCATCACGCGCAAAGAAAATTACAGACGCATATTGGAAGAAATGATGCAACGTCAGAATTGCGATTGATTGGGGACTTCGTGTTTGCGCATGATAACGACCCCAAACACACAGGACGGATCTGCGAAGATTATCTCGCGTTTCAAATAGATGATAATGTTTGATATGCAATGATGATCATGTCTTCGAAAGAGCACCTGTAGCGACTTCTCCAAGCCGAATGGAACAATATTTCCCAGAAAACTCTAACAAAATTAACAGAGCGAATGCCACGTGTGGTTCGGACCGTATTGCAAGCTCAAGGAGAATTCTTCGACGAGAAGAATGTATAGTTATAGTGTAATATTTTAATGAGAATGTTGCGTTTTATGTGTTATTTCTTCTTGTTATTTGTTTATATTTTCATTTTTACGAATACATTTTTATTTCCTTTCGAATTACTGACGTTTTTATTTAGTCAGCAGTAATTTACTAGTTGTCCTCCCTTCAGTGGCCGGTAGTAAATATGCATAAAAAAAAACGAGTTGCTAATTTTAACCGTTATTTTAAAATGCAGTAGCAGTTAGCAATTGCTACACAAAATTTACGGGATTACCCACCTCTAGTGTTGACCAGTTTGATTGTAAACCCTATATTTCCATTGATGAATTAAAGACCGATTTTTTGATATTCTTGCTGTCTAATTAAAATCGGTTAATTAGGTATTAACACAGAAAAACAAAATGGTAAAAAAAATGAGCAAAAATATAAAGCTTATTATTACCTGCATGGCGCTTTGATGCAAGGCTGAGTCACTATTGGTCCTCCGCCAACTGGTGTCGGGCGGAGGACTTAAGAAGGGGCCCGCTGAATAGGGGGAGGTGTCGTGTTTTCTGTCTTGCGGCCTCCTAATCGGACCGCCTGGAGATCTCGTCCTACTTTCCCTATGACTGTGACTATGGCTGGGTATATTTGAGTGTGAATGAGATATATCATCAGTCTGAAATAAAAAGACAAAAAAACATTAGTGATTAAGTAAGTACGTTTGGAAATACATATAAATGTAGGACGTCACGAGCATTTCTTTGCCTAAATAGCCCTTTTAGGGGTATCCACTGAAACTGTCGCTAGGGACACTTAAATAGCCGAACTAAAACCATGTTCATCAGTTTCTTTAAAACCGAAAGATGCCGCCAGGCACGACCGAAGTTTCCGTTTAACTGTTTTGACATTCCACAAATTCCACTTTCATTGATTAATTATTTTTGCAAGTACATATTATGACCACGAGTTTTCTTTTATTTCTATATTTTTCCGTCGTTTTAGTTTTATTTAAAACAACTTTTATTATAACACTGCGTAGGCTTTCACGGCCGGTGTAAATATAACTAACAGCTTCTTGCGGGTTTCGCCGTGTGTCAAAACTTTCGCTCGACGTTTCGCTGTTCATACTGACAGCTTCTTCAGGATAACTGAACAGTTCAGTTATTTATTATAATTTTTTTTATTTATTTATAAGCTTTTATTATACTTCTTTATTGTAGGTTGTTGTTTAGGTTAGGGTTTAATGTATTTTGAGAATTATTGATTTTATTTTAAATATTTACAGGTGCGAATAAAAAAGGTCTTAATCCACAACTACCTTTTGTTTTAACTACCGGTTTCGTGTTTACCACATTATCACGCATGCATGTAAAAAATAGTTAAAAGGAATGAAATAGTCACATATGTAAGAAATTACTAAGTAAATATATTATCTTTTTTTAAATTTGTAGTTTAAGAAATTCAAAATTCATAAAAGTTAGAAAATTATTTCAGTTTTATACGAAAAAGTTGTGACACTACTAACCTTTTCGCACCCTAACTTTTTCATTAATATAATGTAAAATTACAGTACTTATAGTGTATACGCAATATAGTAAAACTGTTGTAAAGACATTTTGCGCATATATTCGACTGCAAAGTTATCATTTTATGAGCAAATTTGAATAAAAATCAAACAAATTATGTCATTCATTTAAATGCCTTTTTACCGCCTTTAGTTTCTTCAAAGGCGGCAGAGGGCGCACAATAGTATATTTAGAGTAAACACAGAGTAAGAACAATGGATGAGTTATAGTGGTCTAAATTTCTAGCCTAGCTTCAGCTTCCCCAAATTGCAGTTTGTTATTGTTTACATTCGTATCTACACAAATTAGTTTACTCATCCGTTTAATCTACATGATTTACTTGTTTTATTTATTTATTTTACGTATTTTATTAGTTTTGAATTACCCCTGCAGTAAAAACATGTAATGAACTATGATATTCTTGTGTAAAAGGTAAGATCGATGGCCAGTGGCCATAACGTTTGCATACTTTCTTATATATTATATTGTTACGTTTAAGTGAAATAACTCAAATAACCGTGAAAGAAGACCCCAATGGGTATAATGTTGTAGTGCCAGTCACTCTCGCAAGATAAATTTTGATGCTAACGATGGTCGCAGTTTCTTGGGATTTCCGAATGAATCTAATATATATGACACGACAAGAATTAAAAAAGTACGTGAATAAGAAGAACTATTATCATTGTGCAGAGATTCCTAGGTCCCATTAAATCAATTTATTCGTTAGATATACATTTTTGCTATTTATTGCAATAACTAACCTAATTCAGTTTATGTTCACTTTTTAAAATAATGTGATTTTGGTTTGAACTGCATTATACTGGTATAAATTTTAATCGCTTTTATTCACATTATAGACAATTCGATGTTATATAGTCTACGTCTGAACTCTATCCACTTGTGCACCCCCAGACATTATTGTTGACAAACCAGTGCAGGGTCGGATGTTAGAAATGAAGTAGTCGAATAAAAAGGAACAATCTTTGTAACGATATAGTCATACCTCTTGAACCCTAATTAAAAATTATTGTGTGTTCGTGTCAGAAATTTGAAAGTCCCTTCCACCGAAGCTGTTGCATTTTTATTAATTTATTTGAGAAGGAACCACAACGTATTTATTCCTGGAAGAATATTTTACATTATATAAATAAAGATTTATTTCACAAAAAGGAAAGAATATGAACATAATTATCGTAAAACAATTGCAAATACATGTATCACTTAATTAAACATTATTTTACTGGAATCGTGTTTTTTATTACTATAAACTGTTCATTAATATTTGCAATAAAGTCAGGATAAAAAACGCATAATTTGTGCAATTTTTTAATCTATTTTTCTACTTCTTTAAAATATAAATTATTCCACACGTTTAAAAATTCCCGGCAACAGCTTTACAAAATGGCAGCTGGACTTGAAGGTTATTCAAAACGGACCACTAAAGAACAATGGATTTTTGCGAGCATGTCCTTACTCTGTTATACTGTGATCATTTCTTGTTTTGAAAATATCCAAAATGTTGATAGATGGCGCCCACGTTTGAATCTAATTAAACTTAATAACAGAATTGATTTTACTAGGTAACAGAAGTAAAGGAATATTATTAGAGAATTGCATGTAAGAATTCACATACAATTGAGATCTAGTAAAAAATATTTAACGTGTTAGAAACATTAAAATGCTGTGGTATACAAATACCTTGGTTGTTTAATTAAATATATTTCTGGAATGTTAATTTTTTTAACAGTTGGATAGTGTTTTTTTTTATTGTATTGAGTTCATTTTAATCGAAATTATATTAAGGACAGTAGAAAATAAGTATTCTAGAAACGACTTTATGTGTAGATCATTGTAAATAGGCGACACTAAGTAAGTTATTTCTTGAAAAGATGAAATAAAATATTATGTATTATAAAAAAGCAACAGTCACGATCACATTATTGCATTTATATACCGTCTGAATATATAATTCTGATATTACATTGAAAAACATGAACCAAAAATTGACGTCTTTTTCGAATATACATATGTAGTTTTATCACATTTATTCCCTACTTTTCCTCGTAGTGTATATAATGCTGCTATAATTCAAGGACTAGACGGAAAGTAGGAAGTTAATTTGGTTGGGGTATAAATAAATTAGTGTTATTGTGGTATGCTAGGTTATTATAAAACAAACAGTTAGATACATATTTCAACACACCTCAAAATTGTCAAGGCAATTGCGCATTGTTTCTCTTTCTTTCGTTTTTTTTTTGTTACATTATTTTTAGTAATATGTTTCATAATAAAGATAATGGTATGGTGCTAACTCAGAGGCTTTAACCCTGATTTTCATTTATTAAAAAAAATCCATTTGAAAGGCAATTGGAGTTACAACCAATTTTTGAAAGTTTTCAACTAGCAATAATCGCACCATCCTAATAAACATCATTGATATCACGATATCGCTACTGCGCAAAGATCTCGAAAAAGCGTTCGATAAAGTCACAAGAGCAAAATTATGGAATATTTTAAAAGAAAGGAACATAAACGATAAAACTATAAGAAGAATCACGAAGTGTAAGAGAACAATGTTAACGCCGTAATAACAAATAATATATCCGAGACATTCACAACACAAACAGGACTACGACAAGGAGGAAGCCTAAGTCCAATATTGTTCATAATTTTTATGAACGATATTAAACAAAGTAAGAAATTTGGTGTTGGATATTTTAACTTACAAAAAATAAAAATCTCGGGAGCGTTTGCAGAAGATATCGTTATAGTTGCCGAAATCGAGACAGATTTGCAACACAATATCAATATATGGTATAAAAAACTGGAGCAAAATGGAATGAAATTAAACGCAAACAAAACAAAAGTGATGGCCATAGGAAATGAAAACTTAGAACTTAAAATAGAGATTGATGGAAAGAATATAAAAGTCAATACCTTCAAATATTTAGGAGTAACATTAGATGAAATTGGAAGACAAGAAGCAGAAATAAACAAAACGGTTGAGAAAACAATGAATCTGTACTATACAATGCAAAATAAGTTCATAGATAAAAAAGAAATATCACAAAAAACCAAAAATTAAAGTATTTAAATCGATTATTAGACTGGTACTAACATATTGCTGCGAGTCATGGATACTAAATAAAAACAAAAAAGTAAGATACAAGCAGTCGAAATGAAGTTCCAAGCAGGAGTCCGAGGGATTACGAAAAGAAACAAAATCAGAAGTACAGATATAAGAAAAGATCTAAACATACAATCGACTTTAGAATTTATAGAAGAAAACCAATTAGGATGGTGGGGAAAAAGAAAAAATATTCCTACACCTTCATTGAGGTCGAAGAAATTATTGATTTTTTATCAAACTAGAATATGTTTGTTATACCTCTCGTTACTTGTACTTGTATTTTTCTACAAACGATTTTCTTTGCTCATTTGCATAAACATACAAGTTGTTGAACTGTAATAATTGGCCTATTACTCCGCGTACATTTGTTTGTTTTCTCGCTATTCTAAAAGCAAATGAAACCCACTCATTTGATTTAATACAAACAAATTCTTTATAATTTTAAATAACTATGAAAGTACATATGTACACACTGGAAGTAAACATTTTTTCATATAGGTAATTTCGAGTCAATCCATTCCGCAGTTATTTCTTAATAGTATTAAGTAATTATGAAATAGATATATCGAAAATGCTGTAGATACAAGGTAAAATAATCAGTACAGAACTTATGAAGTACAAATTGGAAAACAGGGGATTTTATCATTGTTAAGAACATTAATAATTAAAGTTTTATTACATTATTATTTGATTTTAACCCAACTTCACTGCGCAAGAAATTGTAAAAGCGCGAAAGAATATTAATAAGAAATTTTACCTAAAACCGGTTAATCGATTTTCAGTAAAAATCGGTTTTCAAAACCGGGTTTGAAAATCTGTTTTTAAACGGTTACAATTTTTTTAATTGTGACATACGGTGATATTTAGTATTCATTTACCTGTTATGCCATTTTGGGAGGTATGTATAACAGTAAAGTCGTAAATTATTCAATGAACATTTCGCCGTTTTCAAAGAAAACATTTATTAGCGCATTTTTAAAGTAGGTATGTATTTTAAATATAAAAATATATACACGCAATAAATGCCTGTTGCTTCAATTTGTTATTTTGCTCTCCTGTATTTTGATGTTTTATTTTTGCTGCCTGACAATTAATTTTAAATTTTCAGCTATTTTTATGTATAGACCATTTCAATGTCAAATATTTTTACATGGTATCGGACTTATTTTCATCAATAATTTATAAACGAAGTGTCTTTTACTTTCTGAAGATGACCTTTGGCCGAAACATCCCAAAGTAAAGGAAATACGATCCGTAAATATAAAATATTCTGATTGGAAATGGCTATTATATCTTCTTATAGGGACCACTAAAATTATTGGATATGTTTCTAAATCATTAATCATACCTATTTAAGTAAGGAATCTTGATTATTTATAAAGTTGTTTTCACAACCTAAAATCACAGAAAAAAAGCACTATAGCACTTCAGATAAATGTTTGCAAGTAAAATGGGTGGGTTGATTTACATCATCCATTCATTTCATCGAAACAACTAAAGTAACTGGAACTAAAAACTTTAGCTCAATGTAAATAAAAGAAAACTGTTCATCGATTGTGTAATGCTATTCACATTTTGTTGTCGTTGCACACACGCAGAATACCTAATCACTGTTGCACTGCGTTGAAGTTATAAGTGATAATTTAGGTTCGGTTTTTGCCATATACAAATTGACCAACACAATAGAATTTCCATTTTTCTTAAACGTTTGTTAACCAACCTCTACACCTTCTACCCAATATGATTTAAACAATAAATGACACCTAACAAATGCAGCATCCACTAAAGAGTTATTTGGCAGGTCGTCCAACCCGGAAACTTTAACTCTATACGACAAAATCGAAGAAGGTACAATTTTCCAATCACATACATACGTGCACATCTATTTACTATACATATTTGTATGATTTCTAAAATAGAATTGACGAAAAATAGGCAACCGACGACCCAGCACTCCTGAATGAAATGGAAATATCACCTTCAAAGTGTTACTTATAACTAAACCAAGTTTAACGTGTCGGTGCAAATGGACCTAAATAATATAAGTGACACATTACACAAAGTGCGCTGAAGTTCTTCAAAATGTGTATGAATAAATTTATTAAATCGATAAAAATAAATAAACATATTAACTTGTATTAATTCTTCATGTTCAATCAATAACTAACTCTGTAGTTTGAATAAAAACAAGCAGTGAGATAAACAACAAACAGTCTTTTAGCAAATACAGCGATGCTATATTTATCTGAAAAAGATGAGACGTTAAAAATGAATCAACTCAATTCGTCTGTATCCTTAGTTCTAATATGGGTTCTATACGGTGCTTATATAAAATTAATGCAACAACAAAGTTGTGTAATACACAGCAACCAAATACAGAATCAACTTCGTGATAGACTATGAGTAACGTCTATTCCATAAGCTTCATGTAGGTACATACAAATATGAGTTATACGTCCCGTCATGCACGTACACACACATATAATATACAGAAATAGGCAGAAGCACATTTTGCAAACTTTTAATGAATAATTAATGTGATGTAACACATTGGGATGATTACGCAGTCTGGGTAGAGAAGGTCCTTACTAATTACTCCACATCCGAACACGTTAAAGGAATCTGGTCCGAGATTTTCAAAAAGAGGGACTACTGCTGCCTACTGCTGCGTATGTATGTAATTAGTTTTGAGAATTTAACGCCCGATATAAATAATTAAGAAACATAAAAGGCGGCCTTAAATTCTGCAAGCGTTGAAATCTATCCATTTTTCAGGTGCGAGAAAAAAAATATATGTAAAGTGGCTATTTTTTCATAGGAAGTTGCTTATACTTACTTCCCCAGAAAAAAAATAGATCACCTTAATCTTACTTATATATTTTATTTTAAGCGAAATAAAAACTAAATACAGTTATATCAAAATTATGCAAGAAGTATAACTTGGTACACTGAGAAAAGAGATTGCATTAAATGAAAAGTTTTATAACTTTTGGTTTTTATCATGTTCAACGTAAAGAATACCTTTTCTCAGAAAAGTGTTTATTTTAATTGAAAGTAGCGTGCTGTTTTGCCAGAAGACTATTTTCTTCTTAAGTACAGGCTTTTCGATGAAAAGTAATCGTAATTAAATGGAATGCACCTTAGTTTTGATTAATATTTTATAATGTTCGTATAACTTCTGTTCAAGTAGACAATACACATTACATATTATATCGTTATTATTATGTACAACATATTCAACAACATATTTTGGTTTCTTTTAAGTACGTTATCATATTATTGGATTATAAACAGTATTTTATATAAAAAAGCCGGACGTTTTAGTTTATTTGCGTGGACACGCATGTATACATTGATTTAAAACTTTTAACGGAAAATGCAAGCACCTGTATTCAAGCTGAGTGCTTTTTTACGCGGAAGTATTTTAGTTTTACTCATGTTCCCACGTGCATAATTCTCAAATACACAAACCATAATGAACAAAAGTGAATATTTTTCGCACGAGGTTAAAGAAATTTCAGAGATAATTGGAATATTTTCAGTTAATGCTGATTTACTTATAAGCCAAGGAAGTTTACAGCAGTATATGGTGTTTGAAGCTTTTAAAACTGTTATACACGGAAAAAAGAATCTTGTTGTTTTCAACCATTTTTCATGCATTTGGTTCTAGTTACTAAATTATTACTTGATTTAGGAATATTAAAAATATTCCTGTATTCAATCAAACAAATAACTTGGTTAGTAGATTTATTTGAAGCTAGCACAGTATTTATTAATTTAACTAAATATTTACATGGAAGTAAAAATAAATATCGCATTCTATTTTCGTATAGCAGTTTTCTCCCCATATAGTATAGCAGATGAGCAGATATACTTATGTGGTAGTAGAGAAATTGTCGCATAGATGGCGCATCTCCTATTTCATTCCAGTAACAGATAATATTTCGCACAAAATAGGCTGAAAACTACGATCGTAACATACTAATTTATTATTTACCAGATCAACATTTGATAGGGGAGTCTTCGCCATTGAAAGAACGATTTCTTTAACGGCACGTTAGAATGTTTAGGATGATCACTGCGACCAACTCTCCAATACTACCAGGGTTTACAACATTCCAACGGCAAATTCCTCCTTAGTGCATGGGTTTTTGGAGATAATTCATTTCGATTAAAAATGATCACGGCATTTTGTTGTCTTTACGCTTAAGTCTAAAATGAATAAATGTTATAAGAAAAGGAAATACCTCTTAAATCAAAATCTTTACAATCGGCATAGTTTTCAAGTTCAAAATAAAGAGGACTTGAATCAACTATCAATATCTTTCAATTAAAAGAATAAACTGTTTCAACGAAAAATATATTATTTCCGAAGAAATGCGTGAATTTAAAATTATATTCCTTTTCAAGGAAACACCAAATCATGTTGGCCATATAGAAAACGCAAAAACTTTTGGTTTAATGTAATTCCTTTTAAATGAAAACGATATTTCTCTCAGTATATAATCATGTAATTCACTGCCTTTAATATTCATCTCACGTATTAAAGACTTTTGCACCTACATCCATGTTATAAACGTCATGGCAAATTCAGCGCCAGCATTCATCAAAGTTCATTAGCTCCGTTGTAACTTTCACAAAACTAATTTTATTCTTTTTTTTTTCGTGATATTATTAACTTTCGCAATTGGGCTTTAGTATTTGCTAGCGTTCTGGTTTTGAATGAGTCAATCCGCATGTAAATAGGCCTATATTTAACCCAATTTTCTAGAAATAATATGGGGAAATTTACAATGATTGAGTGTTACCACAAATTGATACCTATCTCGTAGTTAGCGTACAAATATTGTAACGTATCGGAACATTAGCATTAATTGTGTGTGTATACGATATTATTCGACCGATGTATTTCGCGCTTATCTAAAATCCCTTGCAGATAAAAATTAATCGTTTGCGATAAAAAAAAAGGTTATAATACGGGTGCATATGAGAAATGTTACGAATGCTTTTTTTGTATTAGTAATTATGTATTATAGCAATTACACTCAATGAAATGCCGGAGTAGAAGAATGCGAAAGGTATTATTTCAGTAAAAAAATCAGCGTCAATACTAAAGTTAAAAAAGTTTTTTATGTATTATTTTAAATTTCTTTTATGTTTGCCATTTGTGTTTAAGAAATTTAACAGAATTGTGTATTAGTATTTATTAGAGTCAATTCAGCATTATATGTTAGTTGAGATAATTATAAGGCAAGGGTTGTATCTAATTATAACAATTATTTTTTACGCGTTGAATCCAATTTAAAATAAAATTTTTGATTGATTTAAAATTTTGTTTCCTATAGAGGCATAATTATCGCAAAAATCGCATTGAGTGCAAATTGTTCTTGTCTCACATTAATTTTATTTGTTTAATATTTAGACTCGTAAGGGACTTTAGTTTTAATTGATTCATTGCTTACATTTTATTTTATCGAAATTTACTTATTAAATTTTGCAGTTTTTATTTTTATCTAAAATTTTCAAGACCTTTTTGTGATTTAAGAACATCCCAGGATGTTACGTGCAAGTAAAAGCAGCGTGGAATCAACAGATACTCGTCGAATATCGCTAACACAAATACAAAGAGAATAATCATTACACTAAAAACTACATCGTATAAAAAAGATTTATTAGATCTCCAGAAGTAGCTCGATTTGTTTGTGCTTACTAACATAGCATTTCGCAGTGTTCAACACCTACCCACAGTTAACAAAGTAACTGCGTCCCGGTTATAATCCTCCAAGTAGAAGAGCAATTGAAGGTACAACAAGAGAAAAAAGTTGCCGCATAGCTTGGTAGTAAAGAAACATAACGTGAATTTGGCGACTTAAGATTGTCATAAATTAAAATAAACTTAATTGTTGTGATTACTTAAATAACTTTACTTTTAATTTAAATATCTACAACAGAATTTTTGTTTTTTTTTTCTGAAAACAATATCTTACTGTCTTTATCTGTTGGTAAAAGGATAAACTTTCAAAAAACTTCGTATGGAATTAAACTATTCAATAGTTAAATGTAGGAATATTAAATGAGAATGAAAAATATTTCATTAGTGTTTATAAGAGGACTTATCAAAATTAAGACATTTTCATTGGATAAAGGCAAGTTAACAGGTGGATTCATCACCTTGCTTTTACCTGTATTTAACATAATTTACATCTGCAGATGAATAGGATAAAAATTGTGCAAGAGAAACGAATCGTCGCTCCTGGGCGCACGATAATATAACTGCAATAACTAATGCTGTTCAGGAAGAAAAACCGTTTGTTAATAATATCAGTATCACCTTTTGAATACCGGACCTACACCTTGCAGATACATTAAAAAAATATAAACGACAAGAGAAGTTTGCTGATAGTAATGAAGATTTAAAAACAAGAAAAAGAGTTTGCAAGCTATCTGAACGATTTCAACCACAGGTCGTTTGGCTTTACTACAACGGAAAAGAAAAAACTAGAAAATTTGCTTATGTGTTTGCAGAACAGAATTATATTTGATAAAATCACCAAAATTACAGGTAAACACTCCTTTTTGAAGTGACAGAAATTAGCTTAAGGAGACCCGAGTCATAAATCCCTTGAATGGATTATTTATTTGGAAGTACTCAAAAACTACGGATTCAGCAGATAGTAGAAATATTTCCTGTTCTTTTTGTGAAGAAAAACTCTATTCTGATCTCCATGAAGACTACATTAAGCGTAAGGTGTGCGAATCTTATCTATAAATCACAGGGTCGATTCAAATATGGTATTTACTTAACCGTTATCTTGTCCCAATATGAGTCATTTTGCCTCATAGGCGAGGCAAGATGACAGAAATACATAAATTAATTTGAAGTTTATTTTTAATAAGAATGTTTGATTAATTAATTAACAGAGATGTATTTATGATATTAAGTCTAGCTCATTTTCCTGCATATATAATTGGTCCAAAGTAGATTAGTAATAATGATCTCCACTTCTACCTCACTGAAGGCAAGAAAAAAATGGATTAGATCTCATAAGTTCGAAGTATACATCAATTTTTCTTCTATTATCGATAATAAAGTTTCAAGCCAAAGATTCTCCATTCGTGGAACCATTTTTCAACGAATGGCGATTCGAGAATCTACATATGAATGGTGAAAAAGCTAAGAACGAAATCCAAGCTATTAATGCCGACGCTTTTCCAATTATAGAGCAAACTGCTGCTACTCCATCGTCATCCGCGAGTATAGAAAGATTTCTACATTTGCTTTGGTATAGTATTCGAAGCTTACAAGCACTGGAAACTGAAAAAGCCTTCAAACTGGTCTCTTTATTTAAAATGTTTAAGTAGTATTAGTAGTAGTAGTATTTAGTGCCAATCCTTAACCGTTTTATTTCATATGTATGTGCAAATAGCATAACTTTTTATATACCATGTCTTTTGTTTCTCATTAAAATTGTAAAAAGGTACCTGTACTCGTAACTTAAAAGACGGCAAAATAACTACAATTAAATTAATTGGTGTAAACAAAAAAAAATATTGATTTCAATTAAAAACCTATTTTTTCCCAATCTATGACTAATATTTTGCAAAAGTAAGCCAGCCATGCAAAACCGAAGACTAGGTGTGTTCTTCTTATTAGTCTTATTTCACCTGAATGCTAAATAATTTACCATTACCATTTAACCATTTTTACGTCTTATTTTTTTTTTAGGTACTGCAAGTAAAGGCTGGCAAAAAAATCTAACGAATAAAAAATCTTAGAATCACATTATAAATTATCCACACATCACAATCACCAATTTATAATACATCAATATTTCGTAATAAGCTCCCACATACCAACAAAGCGAAAGCCCACATGCGATATAGTTATGGTAGGTCAGTAACCGACCTAAGAATAGATTTTTCGTCGCCGCATTTTTTTGCGTTGCGCCAACAGTATATAATTTACAATATTTGGCGGCCTTTTAGCACTTTTAACTCGACGTGGGTGCACCAAATCAGTTCTAGGATACAAAGTTGACAACATGAAGCTAAATATCGATTTCCCTGGCGGAAAAGATAACACGGGATTATAAAGAAATCTGAAGGCCCAATTGCGGCAGCAGAGCTAAAAATGAATTTCACGCAAGATGGTTTTGACTTTTCAATTGTTAAATGCCGATTTACTTGGCAAAGTAATGAAGCAGATATCTCGGAAACGACCATAACTTTCAAGCTGATTCATATTTAGGAACACCATAAACTCAATCCGTTTCCAAGAGTTAAAATAAACAAAATTTATTGTTATTATAAGTATTAAATTCTCCTGATTAATTTCCCGTTTCTCTGTAAACGGTGATCCTTAAAAAAGTATTTTAAGATTAAATATGGTAGTAAAGGAATATGCTTAGTGTATTCCCTGAACTGTCGCTGAATTAAATGATATTCAGGAGCAATTTCATTGGTGAGAGAGTTTTTGCGGCAAAAAAAAATCCTCTGTATTCTAAAGGGACCGTAACGAATTCGTAATGGATTTACTCACAGCGTCTAGTCGCATAAAAAACCTAAATAGATCCAGACTCAAAGCATCAAGTTGTTTATTCATATTAACAATCTCCATTTATTTGTTTTACTTCATATAGGTATATGAGTTTAATGTGCCGCTAATATATATATATAATAATAATAATAATAATAATAAATTTATTCATCCTGAAGATCTATAAGATATAGGATAAGTCAAACAATACAGTATGTGCATGCATTACTTTAGGAATCAAATAGTTAGTACATAAATAAACGATTAAATTCTTAAGATTCATGCACATTAATAACAGAAACAAAAATATGTATCCTAAAACTTATAACAAAAATAAGGTAACACTATGTAATACGCTAAGATTAAACAGAAATATATTAAGCAAAAAAAAAAAGCAAAAAAAATAAACAAAAATGTATATATGTTAATAAAAACAAATGTGCTTACAATCTATCATTAAGGTATTCATCTGTGGAGTAATAAACTTTATCTGTTAGTAAGGACTTCAGCTTGTTTTTGAAAATACTTATAGTTGTGCAGTTTTTAATGTTTTCGGGGAGGTGATTATAAAAAATAATTCCTTTATACGTCGGGTTTGATTCATAAAGTGATAAACGGTGCTTAGGGACCTGAATGTTTTTATTAAATCGAGTTAAGTATTCATGATTATCTTTATGTCTTACAAAGTCATCGATGTGCTCTCTTACGTACATGACACATTTAAGTATATATATGGAAAGCATCGTTAACAAATTGTTATTTTTAAAAGTACTTTTACATGAGTCTCTGTAGCGTAAGCCAAAAATGTTCGTTATTGCACGTTTTTGAAGTAAGAATATTCTGTTTGCTTGGAACACGCCTCCCCAGCAGATTATACCATATGTGGCGACATTTAAGAAATTGCTAAAGTAAAAATTTTTACATACATTGATGTCACATAGCATTTTCAGTCTTTTTAAGGCATAGCAACAGCCTGCAATCCTGCCAGCAATTCTATTTATGTGAGCATCCCAAGATAAAGAATGGTCTATAGTAACACCTAGCAAATCTGCGACTGGTACCTGTTCTAGAGACTTACCCTGTAGTCTTACCAATAGGCTTTCGGTGTAGTTAGACGGAATAGGGTAGAAACGCATAACCTTGCTTTTTTATTATGTAACATATTCATTGAATAACGAATTCTTTTTTATCATTCTCACGATTGATTAAAAAAAAATTATTACTAAACAGACGAAAATTAAATGACGTTTACTAGATATATTTCAATATTCGAAAAAGAGAATTAGACAACACATTTTAGATTGTGAACACATTAACACCAAAACAGCTTTATCAGATCATGCTGTTATAATAATTAACATAAATTTCATTTTGACAATTTGACGATACTATATGTAGGGAAAGATATTTACAACGTTTTTCCCTTGAAATGTATTACATTAATAAGGATCCTTTGTCTATTAATTTCAGAACAGATATTAATAACTAGCAGCATATACAGTTACTTATTATACCTTGATGAAGGGTGAAATTATAGATTTAAACCCATTAATTCATTTAACAAAGTGAATGTTATTAAGACATAAGGATGGCGCTAACCACACTTGTAGTTAATTTAATGTAATTATTATGTTCAAATTACTTTATTTCCCAACCTAGCCCACACTTTTGTAAACAGGTTCTGTCATCTAAGCATTATTATTATAGCGAAGTTTTCTCCCCATATAGTTCAATAGGTACATGTGTTACAGCCATTGTTGTGAAGATGGCGCTTCTCCTATTTCACTCAAACACGGTTATAAAACGTTGATTTGGGGCATTTACCAAGAAAACATTGTATACCGGCCAAGGAGAATTCGCAAACGTCACATACAGAATAACAAACTTCTCAAATTAAGGATCCTTTATTCCTTGATCCAACAGCTTTTCTGTACGCAAAATTCTACTGAAAATTCACTATTGCATTTGCGGCAAGCAATATGCTCCTTTTATGTTCAATCCCTCGTTTTTTATCCACAGGGCTTGGTTTACCATCAGTTTCTGATTTTTTAAGAATTCCTACAAGGAGTGGAAGACATTGCTGCTGAAAACCCGAATTTGAGATACAAAAATGTTTCAGGCTCCACATGGGATTTCATTTAGAATATCTATTTCTTCTTTTTCGTTGTCTCCTGTATCACTTTCGACTTCATTAGATTCGCAATCACTGTTATCATTTTCGAATGCTTTAGGTAATTCATCGTGTGTCAAACATTTACCGTAGAGTGGGGCAAATTCGATCGCATGGGCTAAAACCCATCATCAATCCTGATTTTATGGCAATTATTTAGTCTGGCATCTATGGCAAGGATAAGAAAGTTTTGCAACACAGTCTTTTAATAAACTTTGTTTATAACATAGATAACTAGCTGGCTTTTTAAATATTGCATTAAAGTTTCCTGTGTTAAGAAAATAATTTCCGATGGAATGACAACGAGTAATGTTTCATACAGACGGAAACAAACTACTACTGGGGAATCCCACTAGCACTAAGTGAATTTTCGAAAAGAGATAATGTGAAAAGAATCAATTGTCATTCATTCGTCACCGTTTCTTTTTTTGACTTTATGAAAGTGTTGGAATAAAAAGAGAGTAAGGGGAACATTAACACCTCACGGGATAATACCGATCAGTTTGAAAAGTAAAAGAACAAAGAACATGCTCATAGAACAACGTAGAAATATGACATACTCATGTTTCTATGTTGGTTTTATTGAAAATTATGGTGAGAAACATAAAAAAAAATATGGCCTGGCAGGAGACAGCAATAAACCCAAATACCTTCAAAGCGCTATCAGGGCAGTAAAATAGAGCACTTCAGAATACTTTAAACAACCAGAGGTTTCTAAGGAAGGGAAAATATGACTTTTGTATTTCTCCAACTTGACGAAATCTAGGAAATTTCCAAAAACCAAAATATCCAGTTGGTCATAGAAGGGAAAGGTACGTTTTTGAACTGAGAGGAAAGCGCGTTGAATGAAATTTTGTTTTAATTTTAGTTTATTGAATTATTATATAGTTTATGTCATTATTTATCTGTTTGTCACTTCTATAACACATATTTTCTGCTATTTCCGTAAGTTTCCTTTTTTTTAAATTCAAATTTTTGTTATTGGATTTACCTCACGTAGCTTCCAAATCGGTTTTTATAAGAAAACAGATGGGTGATTGGAACTGCCCCCTATTATGGGGCAAAACCGATCACGCGATGGTGACTGTATGTAAGTTACCGCTTCAGCTGAAGCAATTATATGCGGCAGCGAATACCGACACGAGCGATTTCCGCAAGTTATGACTTGTCTTAGCAAAACTTGACAACTTGGTTTTAGCAGGCTAAACGGAGCAGCTAGGTTACTTTCACGAACAAAATGTTTAATTATTACAAAAATAAACTGGATAAATATAAGATTCCAAGAAAAAATATGTTTATCTAAATACTTTTGAAAATTAGCTGAACCATGGTAAAGAGTAAAACAGTTTGATAGATGTTTATTATTGTTAAAAACGAGCTTTTCTTGGTCACGCATTAAGCTCAGTTTTGGTCTTGATATTATTAGTTGATAGTAGCAATCTCTTGGAGTAATTTTATAAAATATTAGCCATATGACTACCTAGTCTCATTTTAGGTCCTCTAATAATTGAACGTCTAGATCACCTACTATTTACCACTAACTTGCAAACAGATTTCGTATTCGAATCCTTCAACTAAATGCTTGGCCACTTATGACTTATAATTTGCAAAAATACTCCAAAAATTATCCATACTAGCTGATAGTGCTAGCACCAAAACTGAGCTTAACACCTGACAAACTCTCCTTGTTATTAAATATTCCATGAAAATTCGGCAACGAAAAGAACCAGTGATATTTATTGCCACTTCGTATACGTTTTGTTTCCAAAGTATATTTATATTCGGTCGCGATTAAATCATAGCGATTTTTGTGCGAGCATATATAAAAACCGGGAAAGTTTATTACAATTTTTATTACCAGATATTATTCACAAAAGGATCAACGCTATTGTTATTTTTTTTTATTTGTCAGTACTACAGCGTTGTGTATTTATATTTTTAATATTGCATACCTGTTGGAAATTTGTAATTGTCTTTATCTGGATTCGTTTAGTTCGGCTATAGCATACTGTGGTATTAGTTTAATATTCCATTGTGCAACAATGTTGTATTATGGAAATTTATCCCGAGTGTGATTTACAGGGATTGTTTACTGGAATATATTATTACCTGTTCGGTTTGGTTTGTATTTATTTAGGACTCTCAGGTTGTTAATTAATTTGGACATGATATTACAACAAAATGATGTTTTTAAAATAGGCTTGCTGTATTTGTTTGATAGGAGCTGTAACATCAATGTAATCGGATAAATTTACTATATAAATTTCCTTAGCGACTTTTAAATTACAGTAATATTCCAGGTGTAAAATTACCAGGAATATTACTGTAATCTTTTTTTACTGTATAGATATAAACTGAATATTAATACCTTCAAGGTCAATTACTTTTCAGTCAGTACTTTCCTTACTCAAAATTATTTGCTCTCTAGTTAAATGCTGTTCATCTCGAAAAATACAACTTAATTTTTGACCTTGATACATTTTACTACTACTAACTTTTGCGTTATGTATGTTTATCATAATAAACTACACATCCAATATATAAAATAATACCAATCATTATTTGCATATATTAAAAAAAAATGTAGAGGACGCTAGGGTCAAATTGCCAAACTTAGGGTATGAAGGTACTTAATATAATTTTATTGGCGTACTCTCAAACTGAAATATTTAAACATACTTAGAAAATCTACAAGTGTGGGAGGATGTTTTTTGTACATTTTACAATAATTGCTAAAAGTATTTGGGTAATTTCCATAATATCACTTTAAAGCTTTAAAATTACATATGTTCCTTAAAGTTCTTATAAATAATACACAGACTTTTGTTAGAGTACTAAAGTAACATCTAGTCTGAAACCGGCCCTTATTTTCATTAAATTGCTGGGTAGGTGTAGTAATTCAGAACGAAGGCAACGAGAAACAAACATCTCTATCCTGACTACTGCATATTAGTAACATAAAGAAATACTGTTCTGATAAACGAGTAAGAACATCAGAATAAATTATGAAAACCGGAAATTCTGTTAAAAATAAACTGATAGATATAAAAGCATTATAAAAGAATACTCTCAGAATTTTTTTTATGGCAATCGTACATAACAACACACATTTTAAGACAATGATAACGAATTCTAAAAACTGAATTGGTTGCGTTTAACTCACAGCTAGAAGAATACTGCTTTTGTAGACTAACAAAGGGTGTATGCTTGTAATAGCACTTTCCTTTATCCAACGTGAGCCAATTTTAGAGTAAGATATTTTTGTGGATGGCGTGACAAAAAGACACGGTCATTTGGACGCACGACAAAAGGACCCGGACATTTGGACGCACGGCAAAAGGACGCGGACATTTGGACGCACGAGAAATAAGAAAAAAAGACGCAAAATTTCCCTTCACACTTTATCGAGGCTTATAACTGGCGTATTAAAAGCTAATTTTTTTGAATGACTGTAGCAATCACATGTCATTCCTTCTTAATGTTTTTGTTTGTTATTTCTCGAGTATTTCTTTTGCTTTCGTTACTAATATTTTACATTATTTAAGCACGCGTACAATATTTACATAATATGTTGTAACAGGCTATCACACTTGTAATTGTAAATAATATTGCATACCCAAACATATAGAAATTTATAAGTGCACTGAAAAAAAGAAGAGCGTAAATAAATTAAAAATAGAGCAATATATCGCTGGTAATGGATCACCACGGAAAAAAGACACAAAGACACTGCTGCTAGAATAAAACAAATTGCTTCGTAGTACAAAGACGGTCATATTTTAGAAAATTTACGCGGAATAGCGCCTAATTTCCGATTACAAGTGTGATAGCTCCTTACAGCATAATTTTTATGTAGTAAACTGCAATCCCATTTAATATATTAACATTGTGTAATAATGCAAAATACTAGTAAAAAAAGCCTAACAAAATACTCGAAAAACAAAAAGGAAAGAAAGTCATGCTTTTAACACCAGTTATATAAGCTACCAGTCATAAACTTAGATAAAATATTAATGGAAATTTTGCATCTTTTTGTCATGCGTCCTTTTGCCGCCCGTCCAAATAACCGTGTCCTTTTGTCATATATCCATTTTTTTCCGAACTTTGTCAAGTAGTTAAGGAGATGCTACTAGACTTTGGACACCTGTCCGTGATCCGAATATAATTCAAAAGTCTAAATCCTAGATTTATCAGCACACGTAAAGAAAAAAGGCAATGAATTAATCAGAATCACTTTGTTAAGTTATTTTTTTTTTCTTTTTGATTTAATAGCAACATGAAAGGAATAAGAATTCGAAGTTTCTGAAAGTGAATAATAAGACTTAAGTATATAATAAAATATAAAGTACTCGCCAGTCTGTAATCGTAATAAACTTTAAAACCGCAACGATATTCCCGAACGTAAACAGCAAAAAGGGAGGGAATAAAGGCAACTAACGGTCTTATAAGTATCATTATGTATATATGTGATTTAAATTCCTCTGAAGAAACTTTGTACGTTAAATACGAATTTCACTATTATATATTAATCTTTCATAAATGTTTATTTATACACGCAGAAATAGTTCTCGCTACCAGTTAATAAAGCCTGAGCCGCGTTTTGTTCAATCTCAGTTTTAAACGTTTCAAGGTCCTTTGCGCGTGTCACTGTTTATTGTCCGAAAAAATTAGATCGCATTATTGTAGTTGAACGTTGTACATTGTGGTACATACACTTACTTGCGATTTTCATGTGAATGACTGCCAAATCTTGCCCAATATAACGGCGGTCATATAGAATCGGAGAAAAGCTCTTTATCGCTCTGCTATTTGTTTTTAATTAGGTCAAGTACATTAAAAACCATGTTTAATGTGTACATATTAGTTAGTTATACTTTTTAGCTCGATTGCTACCACCTCGGTTTTGTTTAGAGCAAAGAAGAGACTTTACTTTTCTTGTTATTGCAATAATGTAGGTGATACTCAAATGGTAACATATTTATATTAGGAAACAATGATTTCACAGAATTTAATACACATTTGTGAATGTGCGCCAGGTCAGTACTAAGTTTCATATATGTGACATTAACGTTTAACACAAATATACAATACAGTGTCGGGAAAGAGCAAAATTATTTATTTATTTGACTGTAAATATTATATATAAGCCCCTTACTTTATTTGAGTAGCAGAAATGGTATAGGATTGCTGAAAAGTTTGTAGCATTAAGTGTTTCGAGATTTTTCTCACTAAACCGATTTCGTGATTTTACTGCCTTGAAAATATATCAGCCAGTATCCTAGTACCCTGCACTAATCTGTACAGGCCTCTGGCTGGTTGATTGAAATAATCCTCTGGGGTCATTTTTGGGTTGCCAAAAAGTGCCTACACTTTTGCCTTTAGGGTCTCGTAGTCACACAGAATGCGGTAAACGTTCTCTGTCATTCCATTACACAGTCTGCAATTGGTATCTCCTGTGTTGGTTTTTTTGTAGGTGTCCTATCAGTGCACTGTGCCCTATAAGGAGGCCTGTTACGGTGCAAAGATGATTCCTTCTCTGCTGCAGTAGTTCCTCGAGCTTCTTCTTTGATGATTCCTTAATAAAGATCTTTCCTGGTTATTTTATCCCAGTATTCTTTTAATTTTGCTTTTACCCAACTTCTTACCTCCTCTCGTGCCGTGTCTTTGGACACTCCTAGAACAGGTTCTGTAGCTATATGTGAAACCGATGATTCCTTCCTTGCTAACTCATCGGCTTTTTGGCACTATACAGGGTGTCTCACCGAATTGGGTCATTGCCTTGGCATCCCCAACAGATTTCGCCAATTAGCTATGAGTTATTATTACGCCTGCGCCCGTTGAGCGACTTAAGATGTTCATTTCTCAGCATTCGCCAAGGAGCGAGGAAAACCACGAAAACCTCACTCTGAGAGCAGTCCGTCGGACTCGAACCGAGGACCCCGCGACTGATAGCCAAGCGTGCAAGCCACTAGACCATCAGCTGGGCTGACTATGATCTATTTAACAAAAATATATATCCAGCCTTATAGCCCTTTTGGTATACGATGTCGATATTAACTTTCTTCTTTTAATGAAGAAGAAAATTCGGCAATTTTTGAGCACGACTATTACACAATTCCTAAGCAACACCTTAGAAAAAATAAAAATATTTAATACACAAAAAGACAAATTAGATATATTAGAAAAAGGAAACATCGTCTATAAAATTATTTGTAAAAAATGTAACAAATGCTATATTGGCCAAAGCTCACAAAAACTTAAAAAAAGAATACAACAACATTACTACGACATTTCCTCTGGCAATTGCCGCACAGGCCTTTCAAACCATTCTATAAATACTGGACATGACATTGATTTTTCAAATCCTCAAATTCTAGATAACGAAGAGAATTTCCAAAAAAAAAAACGCCTGCTTTCAGATATTATATACATCCAAACTATTAACAATTGTAATTTTAAAACCGGTTTAGGAAATTTTAGTAACTCTTACAATGTTTTATTTTTTTATAATCAAACTTAGTTGTTCGTGTTGCCAGGAAGACATATGTGTTCACTACTTTTGTGTTAACACTCACGTTTTTTAAATTGTTTGTTAAAAAAAAATAATCTTTAGATCTTACTTTTGACCTTACTGCACATTTTGGTTGTTGTTATTTTAAAATTAATTTTTCCAAATAATATGTTCTACCCAAGAAAAGAGTGTTGTCAAATTTAAAACTTAACTATCATTTAACTTAAAATACTTTAAAGGTAAATTTATTAAGATGAATTTTAGATATATATTTAATTAATTATATTAACATTGTTTAAACAGCTTGAAAACGATCGAAACGTTGCTTAGGAGTTGTAGTAATAGAGTAATAGAATAAGTCGCGCTCAAAAATTGCCGAACTTTCTTCTTCATTAATTATAACTAATAATCTTTTAAATAGAACGGTACAATTTTTTTATGGATCCAGTGTATTGCTCGTATCATTTTTGACAAGTTTGTATTAATGTTTCCTATTCCTAAAGGTTAGCGTTTTATATATTCAATTTATCGAAATTTTTTAACTTACCTCTTAAACAAATAAAATTAAGCATCATAGGCTATTAGACATTAAGATATTCTACTGATGTGTACGCAAGTACACGGTCATAGGTATTGACTACGACAGCGGTAACTACAATATCTTATACACGGTGCTCAGAAACTCATGTCCAATATGGATATCTCTAAAATAAAAAAACTGTTTTTTGTTTTTTTTTTCAAATGGAATGTGGTATTTTTCAGTGCAGCATTGAATACAGTGCAAGATTCTTTAGTAGTAATACCATTTCTATAGTTTTTGAGATATTCACACTTATTTCATAAACCGGCAAAAAAATGCAAAAGTTACTACTGTAAAGCAAGTCATCCGGAACACTCTGTATAGAATTTTTCAAAAGGATGCATGATCTCTTCTTGCATTCATTTGTAATAATATTTGAAGCATTTATTGTGGCCATATTGTTGCCAAATGATAAGCAGTTTTAATAGTCACTGCGCTACAGACCACGACAATTAATTTTGTCGGCAGTGTAACATACGGTCCCTGGCCATCAATATTAGACGCACTAGATTTTTTAGTTTATTTCGACTGTTGACTTAATAACAATCTTGTATTTTGTATAAAAATGTTTTATTTTTTAATTTGCAATCCTTAATAGCTAAACAAAACAGAATATAAACTAATTTAAACTAATAAAAAAAAATAAAAAACTACATTCGTCTAAATTTGAAGGAAATCATTATTTTGGTGGAAGCCACCTTTAGCGGTGATTAACCTTGATTCCGCCGTGCGATCTAATGCCAATCTGAAGCGGTCTCCTGTCTACCTGGGTGACGATTCCAGACATGTATAATTTTTCTATTAACATGGTTTTGGCTGGGAAATAAGCGTAGGAATCGTTTTCAACTTGTTTGGTTGTATTCAGCGATGAAAGCCACATTTGAAGTCATGGAAAACAAAACAGAATTTGTGCGCGCCGTGTAGGGAAAAATCAATGCAGCACCTGTGTCCAGACGAACGGTGAAACATCCCCACAAAATTATGATTTGTCTTTTATAAGCCGGGCAAAGGTACAGGAAAGTCTCTATGTTGTCGAGGGATAATCATGAAACAGGACCAGATAAGAAGTCCTCCAAAACCACTTGATCCATCAGTTGAAGGACTGGTTTCCAAATGGAGAAGCGTTCGTTTTTTGCAAGATAGAACCTCCTGCCACACTGCTCGGTCCATTAAAACATTTTTGCAGCGAGAGAACATCCTCTTCTTAGCTGGCCAGGTAATTCCCCAGACATGAACCCAATCGAAAATTTTGGGAGGCTGGTAAAGCGGAGGGGTACAAAGAAGCATTACCACAAACCCCAGTTAATAGGAAAAAAATTATACATTGTCTGGAATCGTCACCCACGTAGGCAGGAGACCGTCAGAACTGCCATTAAGTAGGCGAATTCAAGCGTTAATCACCGCTAAAGGTGGTTCCACCAAAATATGCTTTTTCTTCTAAAATTTATACGAATGAAGTTTTTACTTTTTGTATTAAGTTAAATTAGTTTTATTCTGTTTGTTATCTACTAAGATTGCAAATTAAAAATAAAACATTTTTATAACAAAATAATGATTATTATTAAGTCAACAGTCGAAATAACTGAAAAAAATTCAAGTGCGTCTAATATTATGGACAGGGACTGTATGTTTGTATACAGCTTTTCTAGCATATCTATCCATATAGGTATTCACAATATAAGTAAATTCTTCGTCCTTATCAAAATCGTACTGTTAATGTTTTCAAAACAATTGCATGTTTTGACTGTTACGCTCTTCGATGATAGGGTATCAACTGATTTTATTTTTTTTGCGCTTCAATTGACGTAATTATAACTGGCGATCATGCGTTTCCTATACGCGTATGTTTACATACATAATACATTCTAGTTTCCATATTAGCAGTACGTATAAAATAGTTTTTCTTCCGGTGAATAATCGATCACTGTTATAATATTCTTATCCGCAAACCAAGATATATTTGCCTCATGTCAAAACTTCGTCGAGAGATTTGTCTAATATGCAAATAGTACAAACGCATTTACGTGTAGCGAATTTAATTAATATCTCAGTTATACTAATGTGAGAATTTTGTTCGTTTTCCTATATAAATCATAAATTCTTGCTTTACGCATTTTTAATACATAATAATAAACTACATAAAAATTTGGTTGAATAATTAACTCACTCTGAGTATGTACTATATTTATATACATTTGGTCTCCAGGGAGAATTTAGTATACATTAAAACTGTACCTGTAGTTAGCAGGTAATAACGAGTACACATCCATTCATCTTTTACGAATACCCAACTTAGAGTCCGCGAACTATTTAAGGAGGGAACGCATTAAGGCAGAATTTCGATGGGTTGCCACCTTTAGGCGTTTACGGTCCAGGCGCATCGCGGACCGTTCCATGCTGAGCTGATCATAGTCTTGAACAAAATCGGACGCATTAAGGTGATCGCAGACTGGTCTTTGCATACCCATCGTGTTGTTGTTAGCTGTTTAGTTATCAAAATGTATTCCATAGAGGAGGTATTTTTATTGGCTCTTTTATTTGAAGAAGAAGAAAAATGCCAAAGACGAAAATACATCAGATTTTGCATTCAACGACAAACACAAGGTTTATTTAAAAAAATCTTATTGGATGAAGCTCCATTTTCACAGTATTTTCTTTCTTTTGTCAAAGGAAAAATATTACGAGCTACTAAATGTTATTTTTAACGATATTCAACTAACAAATACTAGATTTAGACGGCGCATAGGCGGTTTCCACTTTGTGTTATGGCGACGAAATACATTTGAACAGTGTAAAATTAAAAGGTGTTTACGCAGGTTTGTTTGATAAGACCACAAATATAGCCGATTTGCCACGATTTTAAACGATTCATCACCTTAGAAGGGTATGAGATCAACAGATCCGTACGCACTACACGATCGCGGATTGGGCTTGGTCGCATTGAGTTCTTCCGAGAAAGTTTACAATGCGAGCGAGCACAGCTCGTGAATGTCTAGTGGGTACAGCAAGAGAAAAAAGTTTTCACGTAGCTTGGTATTGCCGCCAACCGAAAAAAATGCTTAAATTCTTTTCATTTATTTTATTCAATAAAACCTCATATTTACAATATATCCCGTAAAAAATGTGTTCGCATCATATTTTTCTTTACTACCAAGCTACGCGGAAATTTTTTTCTCTTGCTGTACCTACACTTTCAAAAACATTGAAAGAATATCTACTAATCTGGAACGAGATTAGCATGATCCGCGAGTCGTTCACGAACACAGCGCACATACTATCTTTGCAAACGATGAAGCAATTAATTGGGTTTTGTTCATAGTTCAATACACGTGTGGTCAGATGTCATTCGGCAACGAATTGCAATTGCTTACACTAGCTTTATAATACTAACAGAAAATATACATATAAGAGAAATATTAGAAAATAGTGGAAAAAAAGTTTATTTTATTGGTTTCACAATCCTCAAAAAAAAAAAAAAATTAACAAATTCTAGAAAAAGTTTTTTTTGCGCCTCCGTCCAGAAACACTCATTTTGCAGTACTTAAAAGCGGCAGGAAAACTATTGTTTTGCTGCCTAAGCAGGCAAAAATGTCACTAAAGGTTGGCCACACTAGATTCACATGACATATGTGTAATAAATTGTCATTAAGCTACTGTTCAACCATGCTGAGATGAACTGCTGTCTTCATTGCACTTATTATTGATAAATAGATATTAAACTAGAAGGAAATTACAGAAAAAGATTATTCTCGGGAAACGTCAAAATACTAAGGTAATGTGACATGTGCAACTTGTACTGCAACTCCCTAGTGTCAAAATTCTTTTCTATTTTCAATTCAAAATTAAGATTTGTCGGCCCAAAAAACATTGGTATACACACGCCAGAAACTCTTTGCGAGATTCGAAAAACTTGTTGGGGCCTCGGCCTACGCCTCGTCCCACAAACCGTACTCATACTCGTCAAAACTGTAGTTTCTGGCCTAGTGATACAAATACTATTTCTCTTATGAAAAGACTATACTGCTGAATTAGTGATCCCAAACAAGTTTTCCCATACTGAGAAAAACGAAATTGTTTCAATAATTTTTGTAATTTTAAATATTGTAAATAATTAAATATAAATATATAATATGTATTGATATAAACACATTAAATGGTGAGCTAATACAACAAGTATGCTTAAAAAATAATGCCTTTGCTGAAAGTGTCGAGTACTCAAAGCAACAAGATGGAATCGTAACAAAAATTCTAACTCTCCTTTGGTTGACCTAAAATTACATAATTTTGTTTCCATACTTGGAAGTTGTTCCGTGTATGTATGGTATGGTATGTTGCTGTGATTTACAACCTATTATGTAGATTAAAATAAAAGTATTCGTAAAATGTATTTATTTCTCCTAGACACAGTCCCTGGCAAGTGCCATACTGAAAATTTTACAACTTTTACAACAACGACGGTTAAAAAAATTTAAAAGTTCCAACAAATTTAGACATTTTACTTCGGCTGAATTACTAAAAACACGAAGACGAAACTGGAACCTAATATATTTAAAAAAAAAATCTGATTTTCAATTTTTTTTAAATATGTTTATGATACAATAATTCGGAGCAACTTTTTCTAATGTTTTTTTTTGAATATCCTGTCATCTAACCACACTCTTTACCGCTTCGTAGATTTGGATATTGAGTGAGTGCTGATGGATAACATAAATTTAACTAAAATAATGCCATGTTGACCCATCAAAGTAGATGACAATCCTCAAGTTAAAGCTTGATATAGTATATTGAAGAACTAGTTTCATAAAGGCAGTTTTATCAGACGAGTCCAAGTTTGTTTTTTTTTTCTTTCTGAGATTTCGATAAGGCCGCACTAACATTTAAATTAAACTAACCCAGCAATAACGCATTATACAGTATCTTATAAAATATGAATTTAAATAATTTAAAAGTTGATTGAAATGAATATTCCTATCTGTTAAGATGACAACTAGAACACAAAAATTAGCGTAACTATTTTGATTAGATAAATAATACGTATTTCAAATTTATCATTTCCGATTAGATATAACGGAAATTTGTTAACTTTGTTAAAAAAAAAGTTTAAAAATGAATGTAACAAGCGCATATCTGCATTCTTATATAATTATAATCCTGTAATCTGTTCAACGATTCATTAAAAGTACTTTAAAACGCAACAAGAAAATAAAAAATATTACGACCCGTATTACGACTCTCACTGAATATTTATGCGGCTTATTAACAGTCAGTCTCATCAACATTACACGTTGGCTGTGCGCGGCGATGGAACTTAGAAAGACGAAAACAAAGAAAAACAAATCTAATTCGGTCTCGTCTTTTCCAGGTTTATTTGACAGGTAAGCGCGCTAATATACCGGTATATACGTGTACAATTGTCTCGAGAATATGAAACAATACAGCTGGAGAAAGAATATTTGACATGTTTGTATTCTTATTGGTTTCGTTGCTAAGGCAGCGACTTTATTTCTTTTTTTAATACTGCGAGCTAAAATATTTTTTAGGCGCACGGATACGCGGAGTATGCTTATAAATGTAGTATATCGACACATACAATTCCTAGTTCTACCGCTTTCATAAATTTTCATTAGCTCTTTGTATAGGCGAAGTATGCCTACTGTAGGACGTAAAAATGGCCAGTACTTCCTAGAAAGGTTTCGTTGAAAAGTAAAACCATCTGAATGGGATAATAAAAATCAGGTAAACACATTTGCTTTAGCAATGAAGACGTGCTGCGAAAATACATCGGTGTAGAGGTAAATAATAATAGTTTTACTATTATTTTACACTGAGAGAAATATCCTTTTCATTTAAAAGGAATTGTATTAAACCAAAAGTTTTTACGTTTTCTATATGGCCAACATGATTTGGTGTTTTCTTGAAAAGGAATATAATTTTAAATTTACGCATTTCTTCGGAAACAATTTATTTTTTGTTGAACAGTTTATTCTTTTAATGGAAAGATATTAATAGTTGATTCAAGTCCTCTTTATTTTGAACTTGAAAACTATGCAGATTTGCAGAAAACCGTAAGCATTTTGATTCAAGAGGTTTTTCCTTTTCTTATAACATTTATTCATTTTAGACTTAAGCGTAACACAACCAAATGATTATTTTTGACATTTCTCTACTAGACAGAAGTATATCTGCTCATCTACTATACATATATGGGAGAAAAACTGCTATACGAAATAAAATGCGATATTTATTTTCACTTCATGTAAATATTTAGTTAAAATAATAAATACTGCGCTACCTTCAAATAAATCTACTAACCAAATTATTTGTTAGATTGAATACAGGAATATTTTTAATATTCCTAAATCAAGTAATAATTTACTAACTGTAACCAGCTGCATGCATTTTCTGAGAAAAGGTATTTTTTTTCGTTGAACATGATAAAAACCAAAAGTTATAAAACTTTTCATTTAATGCAATCGAAAAATTGAGGTGATTTTTGTGAATAGGCCTGATTGGTCAAAAAAAAAAAACGATATTTTCTTTGAACGGCGAAAAAACGCATTTAATGATGTAAATTCGTAATTTCCATCATTATATTGATACAAAATATAAAACAAGCAACATTTAGCTATAATAAACTACCCGCATAAACTTCATTTTTACTACCGTGGCCACACTCGTATAATATAAATAATTTCCAATAGGAAACAAACGAGCCGCTTGGTCTAGTGGATAGCGCGTTCGGTTTGTAAACGCGAAGTCTGGAGTTGGAGGCTGCTGCCGTCGCCTCACTTTTTTTGGTTAATGATTAAACTAAATAGTTCTTAAAATTTAATTTTCGCATTTAAATTGAACGCTACGCCTATGGAAATAGGGTAAAAACAAATCCGTATTTTCCTCAATACCCTAAAAACCGATCCTCCTTGTTTGATAACCAACATTGCGCTCTACTTTTGCATATTGAACAAAAAATAGGAAAATATTCACAGAAAAAATATAAAAAAAAAACGAAATAAAGAAGGCAAAATTAGATTAACACAAAGTAGCACATAATAAAATTAATGAACAATTAATTTCAATATTGCACTCATTTATTCACATATTACTAAAAAATTTTAATAATTGCACTAAATTATTATGGAATAGAAAACATCAGTTTAAAACATTACATTACATAACCTATGTGTGGAACTCTATTAACTCGCAGTTAATCACCACATAATCGACATATATATTTTATTTCGGTGTTTCTTTTATGGTTATGATAATTTTTTCTAATAATAGCAATGAATTATCATTTGGTGTTATTGTTCTCATGTGTTTAAAATTAGCACGTATGTAAAAATATTAGGATATTAGTGTATATGATCTTGACCGTTTTTAAATTTTTTATCTAATGCAAAAAGTGTTTATCCTATACTAGCATTGTTTGTTTGTTTATATCCTCAGGCATTCAGGAGAGAAGATTAACATTATAAAATAATTGCACCCTAATAAAGAGTACTCGGTTACTGTGTTTCCTGGAATTGATTGATGAAATTAATTTCCGGTATTTTGGAATTTATTAATTGGTCAGCTGGCCTATTCCAGATGGGTGAAGATATGTGAAGAGGTTGAAGAATGAATGGAAGATAAAAACTCTTAATATATGTTTCTTAAGTACGTTTGTTGCACTTGCGAGAAAACACAGGCAAGTGTATCTATCTTACCTATTTATATGCGTCTTTTGGGTTTATAGACCGCTTCGAAAAAGCCACTAAGGATTCAAAGATATACATTCCGGTCAAACTTTATCCGCCAAGGGGACAAAAGCAGTAGAAGCCGTCGTGCAATCAATATCCTCTATTACGCGCCGTTGTACAATCAGGCCAAAAGTATCAACAACCAATCGCTTAGCACTGTAAATGCAAAATAGTTATTCACATTACAGTACGGTTGGTATCATTTATCGTACAATGCAACAACTCAGTTTAAATCTTATATTAGTATATATTACATATTTTACGCCAACTAAATTCAAGTTTCACTTGAAAAGTATTTAAGGTGAAATCAGGTAAGTGTGTAGTAAAAATTGCATAGTGCGAAGAAAATGTAACACTGTTCACATAATAAGACATTTTGATAAATTTTACAGATAGAGTACGTAATATATGCCCCAGTTGTAAGCCTTCAATAGATACGCCTTATATAATTATCAATGGTTTACTAGAAAAAAAAAAGAAATTCTAAACACTGTCAATACTACACACTTACCCAGCAAAATGGGGCAAGTGTGTAATCATTCCGCATTTTATATATTAATGACATTAGCCTTTAGTTCGGCCAAGAGTGTAATACTAAAATGATGCCTGTTTAATAAGGTATGATATATTCACAAGATATTCAAGTTATTACAGGTTACGAGATGCGAACTTTTATTTGTAAAACTAGTATGAAGTTTAGTACTTTAGTATTATAACAAGAGGACGTCCGTATTTCAATTTTAAAAATAAATATGGCCAAACTACACACTTGCCCCGGTTACACTTACCTGACTTTACCTTAATTGCGACAAAATTGATTTTCGTTGTTTCAAACAAATTTTAAGGTAGGTACTACTTGAAGAAATATTTATTTGAGTCAAAAGCTATTATTTCTTTGACCTGAAATAGATATATTGCCTTGAACAAATCACTATAGTATAGGCTGATGCATCTTAGTATTAAATTCTAGCTGTTCCAACAATATCAAATACTCTAAATAAGTAACCCAGTCGTTGGACATGCACCAATTATGGACTAATTGTTTTCAATCCAATAAAAGAAAATGACGTTTTATATTAGTGTGCTTAGTTTCACATAGATGGCACTAAACTATATCAGCTACTACCACATGTATCAAAACTTCTAATCTGGCGCAGAGCATCTTTTCATGTTACTAACAAATAGCGAAGACCGTTTTCTTAATAAATCGTTAAGGTAAATTGATCTATATACATTATTATCAAATTAATGAAAAACGAATGTAGGGATAAATTCTAAGTTTGTCACAAAGGCTTTAATTTGTGGTAATTTTATATCAGCGCAATTGAAAGAGGCAAAAATCTGGTTAAAAATCTCCAATTATTAATTTGAACATAAATTTTTCTTTTATGCACTGCCGTATGATATTAAATTCTTAAAGCTGCGCAATAAATATAAAAAGAAAGTAAAATGTTATTACGGGCAACGACAAGGAAGTAAGAGCTATCGAACGCACAACTTAAGTTAGTAAAGTAAGCTTTTCAAAAGCCAAACCAATCTTGCATTTTTAAGTTTGATTGAGGAACTTTCAAAACAAGGATTTCCTAAAAAATAAACATTTAGAATAGTGCTTAAAAATTCTTAAGGCAAAATCTTCGATCTAATTCGTTCAAAAACAATAGACCCGATGGATATTAGCTTGAGGTAAAATGATTACGATGTAAGAAAAACAAAAAAAAAAAAATATGATGTATCCGAGCAAAGTGATAATAAACTAATATAAATCCGTTTCTTTTGGTCTTGAATGCATGTTTGAAACCTATAAAATTATGACATATCATGACAATAATCTTCAATTTAAAGAACTTTTTTCTCAGTGTAGTATTCTTCATTAACGAGGAATATTTCAAAAATTACAACTCTGGTGTAATTTAAGTAATACCCCCAAATGAAGTGTAATAGTTTCATCAGGAAGATTTACCTGACTTTCAAGGAGTTTTACTTCTGCACATGTAATATTCCACAAATGTGAAAAATGATACACTTCATGGGTGTAAATTTACTCCAAAAATAGGAGGAATAGCCTAACAGTTGCCTCCTATTTTTGGGTTACTTTCACCCCACTTTTTTTAGGGTGAAGCATTAAAATAAAGATATTAGATTGGCGATACAGAACTAATCTCCGTAATATAGGAAGACACTTTTCTCAACAGTTTTCTGTTTTCCCCAAACTAATTGATAACGATATACAAATCTAAATATACACCCTCAGGAACAAGGAACCATAATAACTAATTTATCGATATTAGTAATCTTCAAATCAAAGGTTGGCAATAATTGGAACAGTTAGCGGCATGTGCACTTTAAAATTTTGGACACTATAAAGCGCGCATGCGTAACATGCGTTCAAACAAAGGCAATTAACACCTTGCACCATTCAACTGAAATTATTTCCAGGCAGATACTTGCGAATTCCCTGCAGTTGTTTTGGATTTAAAGACACGTTTTGCTCAGTCGCACCTGACGAATTAAAGGCCGCCGGTTCGGGCACTCATCGGGGCTTCATTTGTAAGCTTCACGCTGCTCTGCGCAAATATTTACTTTTAAGGAGGTTGTGACAAGTCTAATGTGTTATTTACTTATGGAATTAACGGATATTGCGTGAATCATTCCTAACGTATACTGCATACACGTCTGCGTAGGTATTTATTTATGTATCTGCTGCTTCGCTGTGTTGCGGTTATATTTGCGATGATAAAACGCACACTATTACAGAACCTGATATTATTTCGTATTTATGAATGAGCTTGTAAACGCTCCAACGTATAGTGTGGGCAGGTTTTACCAATTCAAAATAGACCGCCATTCTTCTATTATAGGTTACTGATAAATGTATAAAGTAGGCTATAGGAAATGGTATCTTAAAATGCCGGGTCTTTAATTTATAAAAAAAAAAAAATGTGGGTGATTTGAAAAAGGAAAGTAGGTAATTTAAATATTTGCACTCTTAATATTTCAACTCATAAACACAGATAATTTTTCCTTTAACTGCCGGAACATACAGAGTGTCTGATTGAACTGGCTTAATAGTTTTTATCGAACTAGCAGGAATACGATTTTGAAATTCGCAGCGTAGTTACAACGTTGTTAGTTAAACTTTCATATTTTAAATATAATGGTGCAATTTTTATTTATTTTCTTGAATTTTAGAAATTTACGTTCTTTGGAATAAAATCAATTATTTTATAGAATACTAGAAGTTAGGCGTTCTCTTAGAACGCGGATGCCCGCACGGTGGAGTTCTTTCTCCCTTGCTGTGGGCTACCCTGGTAGATGACCTAATCCGGAAGCTGACCGGCAAGGGATTCCATTGTCTTGGATATGCTGACGACCCCTTAACAATAGTCGTCAGAGGGGCGGTTCCAAAGGGTCTGGTGGGCGTTTGCAAACCGCTCTCAACACGGTTGACAAATGGTGTTACACAAGAGCGACTACAGTCAATGCTCAAAAAAACACAGGCTGTCACGTTTACAATAAACAAGAAACGCTAGAAGGCTTACAGCCACTAGTGATAGGAGGTGAGGCGAATTCCATACGTCAAAGAGGCGAAATACCTGGGAGTATGGTTTGATCAAAGCACACATGGAATTCACATATCCAAAAATTGACTAGCAAAGCCACCATCGCCCTGGGCAGGTGCCAGGAGGCTCTGTGGAAAGAATGGGGGGCCTTAGCCCAAGATGACTCTGTGGTGTACACAAGGGTAATCAGACCCCATGTTAACGTATGGAGCAGTAGCATGGTGGCCAAAGGCGCGGCAGGCGGGGGCGGCCAAGGCGTTGGGTGGCGCTGCAGAGGTTAGCGTGCCTGTGCGCCACGGGGCGTTGATATCGACCCCTACCGCCGCGATAGAAGTAATTCTGAACCTGCCACCAATACATATTTTTGTACAAGGAGCCGCAAGGTCCACAGTACATAGACTCTTACATTAGTCAAGTACCGATAAGTAAATCGCACGGGGCTGACTATAAAAAACTGCTAGACGAACTCAAGGAGGCACCTCTTTTAGGAATGCCATGTGATGCCATGGTTCGAACCCCTAACCTAGATACAGAAATATCAGGTTATAATACCAGATAAGAAGGACTGGGAGGCAGGTGCCCGGTAAAAGCGGAACTCAAACTGGTTTACTGACTGCACTAAACGGATTACGGCGTTGGAGCGGGAACTATACACTAAGAACCTAAAAAGGCGCTTCGGTAAGCTTCAGCAAAGACACGACTGTGTTCCAAGCTGAGGTGCTGCAATTCTCCACTGTGTCAGAGAGATAGAAAGATGTACCGCACCGGGTAAAAGCGTCGCTATCTTCTCCGACAGCCAGTCCACACTTAAAAGCGGATTAGGCCTCCTCCAAGTGTGGACTCTAAGCTGATTTGGATTGTGTAAGCGCCCTAAATGAGGTGGGACCCAAAGGAAAGGTAACCCTAGCCGGGTCCCTAGCCACTCGGGCGTGAGAGGAAATGAGGCGGCGGACGAGCTTGGCCAGGCGAGGTTCGTCAAGGCCATTTCGTTTGGAGCCGACCTTCTTTCGGCACTACCAAATCGCAAATCAAAAAAATCCATCAATGAAATGGATATACAATCAGTCCAGAGAGTGGTGGCAAAAATCACCGGGACAATGGCAGGCAAAAGAGTTCCTAAAGGAGCAGAGGCCTGAACTCACGAGAGATCTACTGAATAAAGACAGAAAGACTGTCAAAATGATTGTAGGTCTGCTGACTGGTCACTGTAGACTGAATAGGCATATGTATAACATAGGCCTGGCAGATGATGCAACCTGCAGATACTGCCAAGAGGAGGAAGAAACACCAGTTCATGTGCTGTGCCAATGTGAAGGCCTGGCGAGGACAAGGTTTCTAATAATGGGGGAGGAGAACCCCACAGCTAGTAGCTACATAAAGAAGCCGCTCTCAAAGATGATAGGCCTAATCAAGAGGGCAAAATTAGAGAGCGTCCTCTAGGAAAAAGGGGATCACAATAGATCTGAAAAGGTCGCGGTGAAACAGGTCGATAGGCCACCCCAATCCTAATCTAATCTAATCTAGAACGCGTTCCTTGAAGATGCTGAATTAGTAGATAGGTCCATTCACCCTGATAGGTAGCATTTGTCGAATGTGGAATACACCTCTAGTAGCTACCTTTTGTTTTCCAACCGTGTCGTCTTTTTTTTCAACACTATTTTTTATCAGAGTGTTTTATCCATATTTTTTAAACTCTTTATATTTGTTTATTTTTCATTTTTCCTTATTCCTATTTCCTTTTCCATATTCCCTTTTCCCTACTCGCTTTTCCCTATTTCCTTTCCATTACTCCCTTTTCCCTATTCCCTTTACCTTTTTCCCTATTTCCTATTCCCTATTCTCCTTTCCCAAATGTCTTTTCCAACTCGCAGTGTAGTCACGGCTGACTATGCTATACCACTTTCAGTACAGAAGGTGTTTTATCAGCTTTCATATTTTAAATGGAATGGTGAAATTTTTATTGAACTATTTATTTTCTTGAATTTTAGAAGTCTGCATTCTTTTGAATAAAATCAAATATTTTACAGAATATTAGACATTGACTTGTTCTACTCTACGCTACATATACAAGAACATAGGTGTGCAGTATTATACCAGTAATCACTAAATAACAGTGTTCAAAAACGCTTCTTTAATATGGGTACCTTTAAACTAACAAAACCTTTTAAATGCAACATTGTATTTTCTATTATAGTAAAAAAATACCCTTTACTAAAGTAAAGTATTTTACCCTTTTTACTCCTTTAAACTCCTTACCCCATCAGGGTAAAGTTCTTTACTTTATTGTAAAAATAAATATTTTTTGAAATCTTCAATTATCACACTTATGACAGTGTGTCCTAAAAAACATAGTAGGCGCATTGAACATTTTCAAGGAATTTGTTTCGGATGTTTTCTTTCTTTTTCGATGTTGTATAACAAGTTTGCTAAGTGATCATTATTTAAAATAACATGACTGTATTTAGACATCTCCTGCTATTGTTTTTTTTTGTATTTAATTTTCTTCGAGGTTTTTGTTCAATGCAAATAAATGTAGTGCGTCAAAAATCCAACCCATTTGGTTATTACCGTTGTTACACCCTCCATAAATGTAGAATAAATATGAAATATTATTTCTACAGGCAACTTTCAATGTTTTTCTTTCAGCACTTATGTCATCATGAATCAAGTTTGTTTTGTATTAGATAGTTTAAAACAAGGCTGAAATTACCGTTTACAATTATGGGTAGGTGATATTAAAGATGAATGATTGAAATGAATTAACCAGATCCTACTATTGACAATATAATTAAGGAAAATATGTATAAGTAATTATTATGTACTAATTACGGATATTTACTTTCACATATACTTGATTAAATAGTGCTATTACAGAAAAGCAGTGTAAATTAAAACTCTACTTTGCGTCCTCATTATAGCTAATAATAATATTCTTTAATAATGGTAATATAAAAATAAAACAAAAAAAAATGACGCCATCCAGGCGCGAACTCCTAACATTTAGATTAGCAGCCGTCTACGCTGCCGTTAGGGTATTGTGGTACTTGTAATAACATTCTGTTAAGTTCTATATATACAGGATGTCCCACCGAACTCTGGATCATTAGAATTTTTCGAACTTTTAGTAGGAATTTGATTTTCAACTTGCAAAGTAGTCATGGTCGACTATAATCTATTTAAAGAAAATATTTTCAGCCCTACAGCACTTTTGGTATACTTAATTTAAAGATATCCATATTGGACATGAGTCTCTGAACATCCTGTATAGGATATTGCGGTTACCCCTGTCGCAGTCAATATCTATGACCGTGTACTTGCATCCACATCAGTATAATATCTTAATATCTAATAGCCCATGAGATATTTAATTTTATTGGAAAGAGTGCAGTCAAAATTTCGATGAAATTGCAAAAATCTCAAAAATGATTAGCTTTAGCAATACGAAACATTAATACAAACTTATCAAAAATAATGGGAGCAATACATTGCACCCATAAAAATTGTACCGTTCCATTTAAAATAAGAAAGTTGATATCGACACCCTGTACACCAAAAGTGCTATAAGGTTGACAGTATTTTCCTTAAATAGATCATAGTCGGCTATGACTACTCTGCAAGTTTCGAAACTAAATTCCTACTTTTAGTTCGTTCGGTGGCAACCTGTATACCATACGCTACACTATTTAGGGTCCTAGAAAATAATTGGCCGGCTATCTAGGAGAACTTCTGTAAAATAGTACCCTAGATAGCCCACTAATTTTTTTAAGCAATTTTATAGAGAAACCACTAATACTTCAGAGACTATCTAGAATACCTGTGCACATCCTAATAGTAAAATTTTGGATTACAATGAATGCTGTAACAAAGAATATCATGTACCATTAGAAAAAAAAGTTTTATTAACTTAAAGCTATCTATGTACATATCGAAAATCAGTTGTCGAACACCCGATATATGGTTTGGTGATGAATGCTACAACGGTGAATGTCTACGTCCTTGTACTTGTATTCAGATTCTAAAACGTCTTAATATCTACTATTTCCAATGAAGTACTTCATTTTATTCGAAAGAGTGCAAACAATTGCAACAAATATCTCAAAAACACTTCAGTTACAGGAATAGAAGACTTGACTACGAACAAGTGATGCGATAAATTCACTAGAGCAATAAAAATCTCACTAAGTATTCCATTTAAAATAAGAAAGCTGACAATAACACCTTGTATACCGGATGTGCTATAAAATTGAAAATACTTCCCTTAAGTACATCATAGTCGGCCGTGACTACACTGTAAATATCAAAATCAAACTCTCAATATTAATCCGAAAAAAAATAATAATGAGATTGTGAAGACCCAAGTAGCGGGTAAAATTCAATATTTTTTCAAACAATCTGTATCGACTTGTTGACTTTTACATGCCCAGTAACGATAAAGTAACGGATACAGTACCGAAGGAATTCTGCTTATGTTATCGTTGTTGTTAATTTTTCTTTTTCACGAGAATCTATGTTTGGAAAAGCACATGTTTAGAGACATCGGTATTATTAATAAACATCATGCTTTCAAACGCGCTTGGTATGTTTTTTTTTTTTGCGTCGATGTATCCGTTTATTGTTTCTTAGCAAGCGTGTATGTTTAAAAATTCAACTACCATGTACACTAACTATGAACAATAACAAATATTGACATCATACGATTGATTGGAGGCTATGTGAATTGAATTTTTATTGCAGAACTAATTAAAAATCGTAGCCCATTTACTATTCTATACACTATATACAGGCTGTTTCAGACCACTCGTCCACTATCTTTTTCTCGCGATCTATTGCAGTTAGGCTAATGCGACAAAAAATTTAATAACAAAACCCCACCTAAAGAATCATTCGAAAATATTTTTAACTTCCGGAAACGTTCCATTATACCGGAAGTGGATAGCAAGTTTCTTATTTTAAATGGAATCATATATTTTTTCTTATCTCAATGAATTCTACAGATTATTTGAACACAATTTTTCACTAAAGTTCTCTATCCCTAAATCCAACCGTTTTGAGATATTCACGATTTGGTCAAAATTTTGACGTTTTCATCTCTATCGAAAACATACCATATTTGTAACCATTAAAGATAATGATCTCATTTTACTAGTATCCAAGAAAAATAGTTGTTCCTACCAAATTCTGTCAAAAGAACCACTAAATTGTATACAGGTGTTCATAAATCGATTGTTGATTCGAATACATTTAACCTTAGAAAACTCTTTTTTTTCAAATGTAACATTATATTTCTAATTATACCATAGAATGTAGAAATAAATTCTCAAGTATAAAAGATGCATATACCTATTCCTAGTCGTTTTCAAGATATCAACCATTATTTACTCGGCTATGAAAGTTTTAGTAAATTTCTTGCAGTAGGCTGTGAAAGTTTCAGTTATCAAAGTAATAGCGTTGTCATGTCAGTTTCAGATCGAGAAGTGTCAAACTTGTCTTTGCTAATCTCCCTATTATAGTCGAATTTTCATTATTAGTGGTTCTTTGTTGTTGTTTGCTTTATTGTTACGCGTTATTTTGTTAGTTTTTGTTGTTCAAGTCTTATTTTTATTATTGCATTTTCAAATGCAAAAGCAATCGATATGTTGATGATTATGGGTGAATGTCAAAAAAATATGGTGATGGCAGCGCGTGTATATGCCGAAAGGTTTCCAGAGCGACGACAGTTTACGCGTAAGGTATTCTCTCGTTTAGCTCTCTGTGTGCAACAAACAGGAAGTGTGCGCAAAAGCCACAACAAGGGCAAGCAAATTGTTCGGCATATTAGAAATGAGAGAATAGCAGATGTTTTGGGGGCAGTCGTAGTTAATTCTCAAACAAGCACTCGCAATATAGCACGAGAGTCAGGCATTAACGATGTGAGCGTATGGCGAGTTCTTAATGACCACAAAATGCACCCGTACCATATCTCGCTTCGTCAAAAATTACGTGACGGCTACTTCCAAGCCAGGGCTCGTTTTTGTCGATGGGCACAAACAAAATTAATTGCAGATCCCCGATTTTTTGAAAAGGTATTGTGGTCAGATGAAGCAACATTTAAAAGTAATGGTGAAATAAATCATCATAATTTACATTATTGGTCACACGAAAATCCACACTGGATGCAAGAACTTGATAATTAAAATGTGTGGAGCATAAACACCTGGTGCGGCATCTTTGGTGACCAAATAATTGGATCCTACTTTTTTGAAGAAACGGTAAACGGGAATGTGTACAGCAATTTCTTAACAAATGAATTGCCAATGCTCCTCGAAAACGTACCGTTAGAAACAAGAAGAAACATGTGGTTCCAACAGGATGGTTGTCCTGCACATGTTGCTGTACATGTGAGAGAAAAATTAAGTGAAATGTTTCCAAATAAATGGATTTGGAGAGGGTCCGAAATTTCATGACCAGCTAGATCACCAGACCTGACATGTTTAGATTATTATTTTTGGGGAAGGGTGAAAGATATTGTTTATCAAAATCGTCCGCAAAGTGCGGAAGAAATGAAAATGAGAATAAGGCAAACGTGTAGATCATTAAGCAGAGAAGAACTAATTCGAGTTCATAAGAACTTTGAGGCCAGAATAGAGCGATGTATAGAAAGAAACGGCAGACATTTGGAATAATTTATTTTTACTTAGTTATTTTACATTAAGTGCAATAATTTTTTTATGAATTATTGTGATTTTATATAATAATTTTTTTTTTAATGTAATATGTACTATCATTTTATCTGGCATCTTTACAAATTATTGAGTATCATCTATTCCCTTCTACATAAGCAATAAATGTAAAATACCTTTTATAATACTCCTATCAATTTCAACGTTATAACCATGGATCAACAATGGAAAAAAAAATAGATCTTAATGATGAAGTAAAGTAATACTGCTTTGATGATTGTCAAACCTACTTGTCATTTTCATAGCCTACAGTAAGAAATGTACTAAAATTTTCAGAGCCGTGTAAATAATGGTTGATATCTTGAAAACGACTAGGAATAGGTATATGCATCCTTTATACTTATCGGCGGAGAATTTATTTCTACATTGTATGGTATAATTAGAAATATAATGTTACATTTGAAAAAAAAAGAGTTTTCTAAGGTTAAATGTATTCGAATTGACAATCGATTTTATGAACACTCTGTATACAATTTAGTGGTTCTTTTGACAGAATTTGGTAGGAACAACTATTTTCTTAGATACTAGTAAATGAGATCATTATCTTTAATGGTTTACAAATATGGTATGTTTTTCGAAAGAGATGAAACGTCAAAATTTTGACAAAATCGTGAATATCTAAAAACGGTTGGATTTAGGGATAGAGAACTTTAGTAAAAATTGTGTTCAAATAATCTGTAGAATTCATTGAGATAAGAAAAAATATATGATTCCATTTAAAATAAGAAACTTGCTATCCACTTCCGGTATAATGGAACGTTTCCGGAAGTTAAAAATATTTCGAATGATTTTTAGGTGGGTTTTGTCTTATTAAAATTTTTGTCGCATTAGCCTAGCTGCAATAGATCGCGAGAAAAAGATAGTGGACCAGTGGTCTGAAACACCCTGTATATGTATATGTAATGAGTACATACTACTGAAGCTCATTCCCCTTAAAAAATAGCAAATAGCGCTGTATCTGCGCCCGTACAACTGCCAAAATTTAACGCTGTTAACTAGTGCCCGGTAATTTTGAAGCAAAATATGTAGTATAAATATAAATAGGAAACTGACTGAAACTATATTAATTTCACTGTAACACTTGCATTATTAGTATATTTGTATTAAAATATGTAGTATTATTACTTTTGTCAACTTCTTTGCAATGCGCTGAATAAATAGTGATACACAGAAAAAGATCTGCAAAATTATTTCGGTAAAATATTATCTATTAGGACATATTTTAAATGTGAATTCAATGAAAACGTAGGTATTCAGTGTTCTATACTACTTTTATACTTTTTAAATTAGATTAAAATAGATGACAATATGGATCTGTTCATCTATCGTGATCCCCTTTGTTCTAGAAGGCGCTTTCTAATCTTGCCTTCTTATGCCACACCTAGTAGGTACTGGAAACCTTGTCCTCGCCAAGCCATCGCATTGGCACAGCACTTGAACTAGTGTTGAATCTGAAAGTAGCATCATCTACCAGGCCTATATTACATCTATTTAATCTATAGTGACCAGTTAGCAGACCTATCATTTTGACAAGCTTGTTGTCTTTACTTTTGAGAGACAAATTACCCTACATTCGTATAGTAAAACGCATTAAGGCAATATATAAAGAAATATGTATAATAAACAGTAGTGAAGACATGACAATAAAAAATTTAGGTAATTTTTCTTGGTAAACTCACTTTCCTTTGATAATTTTCCGCACTGAATGGAGGTAAATGAACAGAAACTTAAGGAAAATGTCAAAATGTTAGAAATTTTCCCATGATACAAGTATTTTGCGTGAAATTATAGGAAAATTTCTGTTTCTCAGAAAAAAAAAATCAAACATTGTAATATTACTAAGAAAAATATTAATATCCCTTAGGAAAACCTTAAAATTTCTTACAATTTGGAAAATTACAGTCATGAATACAATAATTTTCAAGTGATAAGAAAATAAGCAAAGCGCGTATGCGTTAACTTAACTAACTAACTAAGAATGTTCTGGCCAAATCAGACGTAGGCAGAAATGACATGGTGCTCGGCCACTCGTGGTTCTGTTTTCTTATACAGATTATTAGGTGATATTAATTCATATTAGAACATGTGTCCTTGACTGTTTTCACTACTCCTTGGACTCACTACGTGTTCATTCGTTGATGGACTTTTACGATTTGGTAATGTTGACGGAAGAGCCAGCTTCCTGCGAATGACCTTGACGTACGGTAACACAGGCATTTAAATTTCATTCAATAAAAAAGGGACCAATTATGTGGTCCCTTAAAAGACCTGCCCAGACATTTACCTTTTGGGGATATTGAGTGCGAGCGTTGTAGGTTATATTTTAATTTTCTTTAAACCAATAGCATGTGTAACAGAGGCATTGTAACGTGCATGCAATATGAAAGAGGATTTGTCAGTGAATATGTTTTCGTGATTCACAAAAGTTGAATCTGTTATATTTGTGATTAGCAAATATTATTAACTTATAGAATCGATATTTACTTTTCTTTAAAACTCCGTACATCGTATTGTGTGAAACATTCAGCTGCCCTGTAATTTTACCCACTTGATGTAGAAGTTTCTTTTACAACTCAAATATCGCTTTCCTTATGTGGTTATTAGGGTCTTTTTATGACGATGTGGATACAAACAACTGACAAGTTGATGATGCTGATGAAAAAGTTTTACTGCGAATTTCTTTTCTTCAAGAGAGAATACATCCATTATTAGAAACAAAAATAGTAATGAGCGAACAAGAATAAATAGCAACCCAACTAAGAATAATAAATATAAAAAATCTTAATGCATCGAACTAAACAAATATTGACACTTCTGTTTCTGCTCTTTCTTGCATTTTCTAGCCTGTTGCCGATAACCACACCTACCTAAATAAACATTACTCATTGCAAGCGTTAAATCACAAAAGAAAATCTAATTACCCGCCAACAACTACCAATTAATCTGCGTCCTTGAACGGTCGGTTTTATTTCTGCTAAGCGCCCGCCCGTTACATTATTGTGTAATGTCACGGAATTCCTAGAAGCAACTTGCTGGTAGTTGGCGACCGACTCGTCACATTATTCTGCGGCGGTTGGACCGCCATTCTCCACAATAGGAGGATCGCCTACGCATCATAACACAAGCGGAATTAATAATAGGGTGTTCAAGAAATGTTAAACACAGTATGTATGTACAGTATGACTCCTTAGAAGTGGAAGTACCCCTGATCTACGATCTATATTTTACATTAAAGTGAAACTATTTTTTTTTAATTCGTAAGCTCCTAACATGTTTATCACCAAAAAAGTTAGGGTATAAATCACTTTCATAATTCTTTTCTTACAATATTTAATGACTATACATTAGGTTGACCAGTAGCACTGAAGATCCTTGGTAAGGTGAAACATATGTAAGCTAATATCAACCGAGTGTTACACACGTTTTTAATGTGACCTAATTATTAATTAGCGATAGTTAATTAACGCATGTATAGTGGCTTAAAGTCGTCCTACAATTATTGTTATCTTTTATAGATATATATTATAGTTTCAGATCGACAATTTAGAAAATATACGGACACATACATAAACACATTTAAGTACAGAACGAACATTGCGATTCCCACGATTTGATACGACGAAACGCCCTTTGTATTAGTTATTTCTGCAGACAGGCGGTGAATTAGGGCCACGTCAAAATTGGCTCCGATTCCAGACGTTTGTAAGTCTCCGCGCAGAGCTATCAGAAGAGAGGGTGATCGCGGTATACGCAAAAATTACATTCAAGCCGTATCTTGGCCCGCTGGTTCATTGCGTCACGCGCCATCAATATACGTCAATGCTCGGCAGGGTGGGGGAAGGGTTTCTCACTATCACGGTAAAGCGAACGTATAAGTCAGACGGCCGTCAAAGATAAACTATTGAAAGTAAAAACATATGTTTTTACTATGTTGTCGCATACGAACTTCGGCTTAGACACCTCCCCGCAATAAAAATTGGGTTCACTTTATAGACTAACAATCGATATTAATGAAAAAAAGAATAAACTCGACTTTGCCATATTTAATCCTTAAATAGCTGAGCTAAACTGATTTAAAACTTTGTAAAATTAATAAATGTGGCGGAAGAGGGAGAGAGTAGTTGGCCAATCGAAGTAATAGTCAAAAGTTGTTATAATTTGGTAGTGAAAACATACATCGGAATGCATTTATGTCGTACTATTTTTTCACACTGATACAAAAATAAGGTTTCATATAGCAAATCAATGGTTAGCAACTAACTTTATATCATATTAGGTAGTTCATAACCATAAATAATGCACTTAAACCGTTTTACTTCCAACCCTCCCGATTTAATCAACGTTTTATTTCTTACCACTCTCTATATAAAGCATATGTAGTCTTGTTGCGGTGTATTAGTAAATCGCTGATTGTGTTTTTTAACATGTAAACACAAAGTGGTGGAAGTTTGCTTTGATTTCGATATACCTATCAAGGTATGTTGGAGTTAAACAAATGGTAATGATTACATATCTACCTATACAATAACTTTGGATAATTTTTTGTGCCAAAAATAGAATGAAGATATATAGATACCCAATTTTACATATGTATGTACAGTGGGTCTCAAAATTTATATCATGCATTAGGGAGGCGATATCAATCATCCTTATGGTAGTGGCTTATTCCCGGAGTGCTCTTAATTACCGCCGGTTGACCTTTCTTACAGGAGTACGTATTAAAGCATTTTCAAGTGTAGAATTGGTCTAAACATACATCATAATTTCATAAATGCTCACGGTCGCTGCTAGCTTATACGAACAGTTAAGTACGGACGTTTTCGATGCCTACGGGATTGAATCTAACCAGTAAACAGTATTTTCTGACGAAGTATATTTGTTACTTATATCGATATGCTTAAAGTGTTATGAAGGTATAAAACAATATCGCATATAGTAGAGATAATACAAGGAGGAGAATTTGACGGATATTAATAGTTGTTTGTGTTATTTCTGAATGTCTTATTATGTTATATTTACAGCTACCGTAATATTTTCAGTGTATTTTCTTGTTATAACACAGATTAATTCTTCAAAATAAAAGGATTATTTTCTGCTTATTTCAGTAGAAATGATCGCTATTTTATAAATAACCGATTTTACGGATTTCTATATCTATAATGTATTTAAAACTATATCTAATGTAAACTATCCATTGTTCAAAACTCGAAGTTTTTTTTTTGCATAGAAAGTGAAGAAAATTGTTGGTATGTCGCTTCATTACCCGATAGAAATATTGCAAGTTTCTCTTAATGTTAATTTGAATAAAAAAATATACCTATAACGATACCGGAAACTTCGAAACTATCTTACGTGACACACGATTTTTGGAAAACTATTTATTTGAGATCGGTAAGTGTTTTTATTTTACTAACAATAATTTCTTTGTAGTTCTGTCCCAGTTGGCGTAGTTCTCTTTGCAATAGTTCCAAATATTGTGTGATTATTTATATTTTGTGTACCTTATCTTATAAATCGTTACCTATTTTTGGACTCTGAAATGGGTGCTTGTTTCTGTATTTCGCTTATCTTTACTTCCTTATGAGATATATCTTCTCACGATCAATTTACTATCTGCCTAATCTACTATCTGTGACTCCACGAAACACCGCTACACTAACGCTATACCTCAAACAAAAACTTATTTGAAAAATATTATTTATTAATATAGTATATAAATATTCTATTTAATATGTGATTGTGTTGAAAGTGTATTAGCGTACATTTATTAATTGCTAGAAAGCTCATCAAAAAGATCAAACATTAGAAACTAAGGAAAAATCGCTTTGAGCAGTGCTGAAAACAAATCGAGAAATAGCCGAAGTAATGTGGATTTAACAAATACAGTTTGGTGTAATAACAATGGAATACAGTTATGGAATACACTTTAACTAAGATTTTCGCAGATGGATCATTATTGGCACTGAGGCCCTCATTTTCCTAGGAAGGAATAAATATTTTCAATAAGACTTATCGAACTAGAAACGACCATTTCTAAGACTTCATTTGACTTGCTATTACATATACATAGTATATGTTTCAGTGATATACCGAAATTATTAATTTACTACAATCAATATGATTTAATAAACTCGTGAAATCCAAATGCTTACTATTGTTAAAAGAACAATTTCTCTATTTTTACAACTGCAAATAAGATTACTCTACATTGCATAATGAGGTATAAGTTATACCTCATCGGAGAACAGGTTATATCGTATAACCTGTTCTCCGAATTCCTTTTTAGAATTTTAGAAATGAATAGAAACTTTCCAGCTTGTATAGGGATGTTATATTTAACTAAAATCTGTATCCATTCAATGAAAATATGTACCACACTATTTCCAGTACAGGATATTATCAGCTTTCTTATTTTTTAATACAAGGTTTTACATCTTATAGTGATAAATTACTCGCACTCTTAACCACCAAACTTGTTAAAATCAATCTAAACATGGCTCAAATTACTATTACAAGAAGTTTAAACATTTCTAATACCTATCCTAATGTTATTTATTTGATCTTCAATCTGAAAATGTTTATTATTTCCTGGAAATTGTGGGTCATGGTATAGAAAAAATACATTTTTCTATAACCTATGTTTATTTAGTCACGACATTTCGTCAGTTTGGTATATTGAACTTTAAAGTTCTGTTGAGAAACCCACGTTTTCCATTTAAAAATAATTCATTCTAAATAATTACAATTTATGTTTTTTAATATTTTAATTTTTTATATATTTTATGATAACTAAATAACATACCAGTTACGAATATTATGGGAAGCAAGATACACAAGTAGTATAGTATAATAAATAAATAGTTAATATAACAATAACAACTCCAAAGAAAAGAGGTATCAATTCAACACGCATCGGATACGCATACAAGCAAGCGGTACTACAAAACGATGGCGATAACACCGCCGAGGTGTCTTCAAGTAATCCCGGATAGCGGGCCAAACATTAAAACTATCAAACGCCTTTCTTAACATCCCGCTACAGATATTTAAAGTATCCTAGTACCTATCTTCAAGTGTGTATAGGTTGTAGCCTTTATTTCATTTAAGTATAAAACTGAGCAGAGTGTGCCACACAAGAAAGTATTTATAAAAAAAGATCGTAAATTTGACCGCATTTAGAATTTGTTATTTTAGGGACGGAAATATTTAGATTTCAACAACGTATAAGCCACTCCCACAAGGAAGAAAGTTTTGATATCGCATCCCTAGGGCATGACATTAATTTTTAGACCCACTGTACATTTAGAGAACCTAAGCACTTAGTATAGACTTTTTTGAGCATAGTTAAAAGTTCACGTCGACTATCTTGTAGTTAGTTAGATTATGGCGAAATATTTGCCCAAAAACTTTGTAAACTGGCCTACTTAGTTGAAAATAAAAAAAAAACCAAGGTTAGCGGATTCGATGTTGAAATAATCATAATTTACACCAACCAGAAATATTGACATAACTCCCATGACTCAACCCTTCCACGAACAATCTCACAGTCATTTTTTCGTTTTCGTTTAAATATAGCGACCAGGAAACCGAAATTCAGATCAAAACTGACCTGTCTAGATGAATCACCAGTAGGTATATAGAGAATCTTTTATTAGGTGTACGTTACTTGTACGTTTTATTATACACTTCTGAACACTATGTTTTTAGAATGTCCTTTTTTTATTTCCAACATAGACGAGAGATCCATTGCCTCTGTTTTTTTTTTTTTTATTAAGAGCGGCGTTTTATTTTTACAACAAAACTTGTTAACGTTTTCGATTTACTTTCTAATAATGTATACGTCTGCTAGCGTGGTGTTTTACGAGTCTGTGAATAACTGAACCTCGTTCAAATATAATTTATCGCATACAATTGATTGATAGCACATTGTAGTTAACATGTGGTAATGAAGCAGAAAAACTGTTTTGAATTACAGCTAATTAATTTGTGTAGGCTAATAAACTGTCTATTTGTATTATATTACATGGCATAATGTATTATAAATTCTAAACATACTTATAGGTTCATGCACACTAACGCACGAATTTTCGCTTGCTTTAAAATAAGAGAGGTGCTATCTATGCGCCAATTTCTGTACTACATATAAGTAGTTAACGTATTTGCTTTTGAAATTTATTTTTACTCCAATGTAAAGATTTAGTTAAATGAACAATATATTAATGTTGTTTCAAATAAATATAATAACCAAATTATTTGTTTGATTGAATACATGTGTATTTTTTAATATTATTTAAATCAACAAATAATTTATTAACTGATATAACCAAATACATGTGAACAAACATATTTGGTTGAAAACAAAAACATCGCTTTTTCTGTATAGTAATCTTATTCAAGAAATCAGTCTAATAAACCTGTTTTCGAAAATGAAGAAAATAGGATTAATATTTTAGGGCATTTCGAAGCACGTCTGTTGTTCAATACCTACTACTTGAAAATTTCCAGAAACCCTATGCTATCTTCTGAATATTAAACATGTAAAAAACAATAATTATAACAATAATTATAATTTATTGTAATGTCCATGTCTTAGGCTACCAAGTAAACTTGTTTGACCATTTGAAAGCGTTAATTAATAAAATGAGTATGTAATTAAAAAAAAAGAACCATTGAAAATGGGTACAGGAAATGCTCCAAATCGTCACAAAATTTAATTCTACACCCACCACTATAAAAATACGCCAAAATGAGTTTTGCAGCTTTCAAAGGTCTTTGATATGTCCCAAATTTTTCAATACCTTGCATGATACGATGGAAACTGTTTACTACACTTTGGTGAAACAACGTTAGTACTTGGTTATTTTAAAATACGAGACGTCTGGTATTTAAAGTAAGTGAAAATTAATGAATTACGTACAACGATGTAAATATGAAATTTTCAAGTTATATATTAATACAGGATGTTCCATCTAAAATAACAAAGTTCATGCGCTACTTCCAGTTAAAAACCCGAAAATATTTTATAAAAAAAAATAACCACCCAAGTTAGTACAAACCCAATTTTTAAAATCGAAGAGTTTCTTTAAATCGGAAAAGTTATAATTGGCCACTTCCGTGCAAAAAAAAAAATACTGTAATTACAAACTAAATATTTTTTTTCACATTCAGGATAATCGAAAATCCACCGTTTATTTATACTTTTCAATAAAGACATTTCGAAATCTCTTTAGTTATAAACGAAAAATTATTCGCTTATTTCTACCAAATCGTATTTTCATTAGATTCGCCCAACACTAGCCTATATTAATTTAAGATATCCTTGGCGTGTGTCTTTTATTACTGATTTAATGAAGTGTTGACAACTTTACACCGAATCCATACGAAATGTCATTTTCAAACCGACTTTATGGATATTAACGACATTTTCTAAAAAATTATCTGTGAAACCCAAATACATACAAGTACAAACTCCACTGAGCTTATTTATTATAATTAGATAAGTGTTCGTTCTCTCTATTCATACATATAATTATGCAAAGTTATTCCACATTTCAAATACATTATTGGAACATTAGAGTAGAAATATAAATAAACAGCATCTATTATCTTTATTTAGAAGGACATGGGCTTTATTTTAAAAACAAATAACTGGTTTTTCTTCCAGCAACAGTTGTAATTACTATAATTTCTTTATAGATTCATGGTTACTTAACTTTGCTTTGTTTCATTACTAATTAAGCCAGCTTGCACATCTTTATACAGATTTATAAATCGAATTTCTTCTATAATTAATATTGCCTTGAATTTTTTGCTTTTATATATACACAAGGAGTGGCACTTACTTATCTGTGGATGGTCTATTATATTATCTTAGGCACTTAATTAAAATATGGTTTAGATAAAAGTGATTCAGGATCATATGTATATCTCTATAAAATAAAATTCTTTTTATATATACAAGGTGTTCGGTTTAACCAGCCCGTTATGTGATTTTTTTATTTTAAATAGCACACCCTATATATTATTGCAATTTTTAGGATATCTAATTTACATATCGTACACCAAAAACGAACATTTTCAGATATTTGACTTTTTAGAAAAAAAAAATGCATTCACAAGGTTCACTTGAAAAATCAATACCGCCTTTACTTATAATAATTTTGGGATAATCTCTTTTTATGTTATACAGGGTGTTTCTGAAACGCTAATAAATCAATGCATCTTTAAACGGGGGAAACACTTTTTTCAAACAGAAGACCGTGTATATTTTTATACCACATGATACAGAATTAAATTATCTTTCAATCGCATTTAATATTTCCTATAGTTAAACTTGGTACCTACTTTTTTTAGTAATTTTAAATAATGTGCTATTTAGTATACAAAATAGTAACGGATGATAATAGGGTTATTATACTGTAAAAAACAATTAATAATTTAGAAAATTAGATTTGGTTGGGATGATTATAATATTTTTTTGAGGAAACAGTTGAATATCTTTTACATAATTAGTTTGTACTACAGTAGATGTAGTTAGATATTTATTTCATAAGCATTTATTATGGTATATTAGATTTTCTATATTTTTCATCAAGGCACTCAAACGCGCAATAATATAAAAACGTTCTATTTAAAATAAAAAAGTTATATACATAAAATGATACTGTGGTCTAAAGTATTTGATCTGAATCACTTTTATTTAAAACATATTTCAGTTAAGTCTATAGGTTAGACATAATAGACCATCTACAGACAAATGCCTTAACCTGGAGTATACATGGTGTATCAAATAAAAAAGTAAATTTCAAACAGGATTTCATCATTAAAGAATAAAAAAAAGTAAAATTTAGAGCCAAAAATTCTTTAGTCCGGGCCTGATGCAAGGAAACGTCATGTTAAGCACCCGCTAAACGTGGTATTATGTATAAATACATTGCACTCATTTAGTATTATTCTTAATGGTATGCCATAAGTTCATTTAACGTCATTCTGAATAAATAAAGGCCCTTGTAAAAATAGCAAAACTGAGGCTTTTTAAATTTCTTCTTTTCATAAAATAAACATTCCTTTTTTGTTAAGAACATTCTATGTAAGTCTACAAAGTATTATTTTTAATATCCTGATAAGACGTTCGAGTTTCACCGGATATCCGACTTCAGTAGTTACAAAAAACGTAAATATTTTTCTTTTGCTTTGTCGAATCGAGAGTTAGTTGTTAATAAACGGTACCACATGAATTTGAGTTATTTGGTTTGGATTTATTTAATCATATAAGACAAAATGAATTGAATCGAATTACACAGAAATATATGTAGATAACAGAAAATTTGCAAACACGCCTTTTTAGTATGATATCGCGCGAAAATGAATCTATGCATTCCCGCGCTTTTGCCGATGCATCAAGCTTCGATTTTCTTTATATGAAATCATGATGGTCCTGAAAAGGATCGTTTTTTCGAGACGAAAAGAATTTAAATAAAATGTTCGAAGTGGCTTATACTCCAAGCGGCGATCCACACAAAACTAACAGCGGTAATGGTTGAATGATAGTGGTATCTGGGGGTATACTCGGGACAGCATTTAGGTTGGGCACAGGGGCGGCTCTAGCCCACGGCATTTATAAATATTTTTTTCTCGTTAATACTTACAGATAGACCCCCTGTGCATTAAGACTTTTTGATTGTATATGATTACAGCTGCTACATGTTATTATATTTACCTCTATATCGGATACACTCTGTATATCATATATCAATACGTTATTTATATGACCTATTGAGTATCTACACACTACTCAACGTTTGCGAAAGACAACTTAAAAGCCGATTAGGGAGATTATAGTTTAATTTCTAAAATGATATTAGAAGGAACGACCGAAAACATTAAGAATTTTATTTTAAATGTTTTGATGGTTTACTTAAACAAATCATAATCAAAATATAATGATATAAATATAGCAATTTGCTATATTTATATCATCAGATAAGAGAGCAAACAGATAAAGTGAAATAACCTTCAAAATTGTTAATCAAACTTTCAGGAATGTCAGTGTACATTGGATCTATGAATTATAAAAAACAGCAATCGTTAAAAGAAAAATATTTTTAAATAATACTAGAAATATTGACAAATTCAGAGATAAACATGTTATTCGATGAAACAAATGGTACCTTCACGTGTATCTTCAACGGGTAATTTTGTGAGAGAATTGAAAAAAGTAATAATATTCCTTTTTACAGTTGAGATACACAATCTCCAATTAGTAGAATGATTTCCGCTGCGGGGAAAATACTCTAGACACTTCTATTAGCCTGAAATTTCGATATCCATATTTAGTACTTGTAATTTGGACCACATGTAAGTACAATCATAGAAATAAATTCTAAATTATTAATTACATATAATAACGATTCCAAAGGAAGGAGAACAGCACGTGATATGACGCAATAATCATTAAAAACAATCTTTGTCTTTATGGTACAAATGAAATATGCATACATTGCACCTTTTTAGGTAAGAGTGGAGCGCCGTGCTATTAAGAGTGTAATTCGGTATGCCAAAAATATAATCACTTAAATAAGCTGTTTCCTTTTGTGAATACGTATATTAGAACCGATTTTGATATCTCCACATCGATATAATAAATTCTTTGGATCCTTATATAGTATTGAAAATGATACCAATAATCAGTAATTTTTAATTAATTTTAATTACGTACTTAATTTCAATTTTATAAGTTTACTAAATAAAATTAATTCAAATCTATGCAAACGTTAAACCACATCAGTTGTGCCTCCTCATACAACTGTATGTTTCTATTTGCATTAAATTGCAGTTTATATGTTTATCACCTAATAGTATCTATTTATGTAAACATGATCTAAAACTAGTTTTAAACCTGTTATAAAACCAGTTTATCCTTTATCCGCAATTGGCACGTGACAAAATCCCAAAGCAATGGGCAGTATAATATGAATAACTATATGCAAAATAATTAAAACAAATATTATCATGTTTCCATTTATTCCAATTATATATACATAAGCATATAAATACATAACAACGCATTACAGGTAGATGACCTTGCATTAAGGTTATTTTCTATTGGCTAGAAAAAGAAATCGAATATTGTCTTATAACAGTCTTTCAACCATGTGATCCGATAAAGGACAATTCCTTCTCAAATATGCATAGAAAATGATATAATCTGTAGTACAATTATGGGACAATAAGTAGACAAAAACGTGATGATTTTTATCTATCATATTAATAATCAATAATATCATTTGTTAGTATAGTATAGGGCAATGGCTCTCGAAATAAAAAAAAGCACAGAATCAAGGTAATTTTACGATAACGAATAACGTGCATTTTTAATTGTTGGTACAAAAGAGTTGCTTGCAGATTTTAGAAACGTTAAAATTAATAAATTTAGATTTAAAATATATCTTTTCTGAACCATATAATGTTAAGAAAGAAAACTTGAAGCTGTATCACTGCTGTTTTATTAACACAGAGAAGCGTCCCACAAGGGATCAATCAGTATTAATTTTACTCTTTTTGTATGTTTACGTTAGAACACAAAATGCTCGGATGTGCGCCCTAGAGATATTGTGTGATTTCTATTTGTGGTTGCGGTAGGAAGCAATGAGCAAGGTGGTTGTTCTTTTTGATTTGAGCAATATTGTTTCATGACGCCAGCAAGGTTGAAAATTTTAAAATATCAGTGGAGGCACAGGATAGAGAATAGTCAGAAGTTTCACTCCGATGATTAAAGGACAATTTACATTATGTCTGGTCACGATTAATTTTATGTGCTAACGGTCAAATACCAACGTGGTCCCAAACCAGTACTGCTTTGGTTTTCTAACATTCTTGACAAACGTGTGGCCATTGAGGATTGGGATATTGGATCGGGATATATTTTGATCAATAAATTGGAATTTCAATGTGAAAATTTATTTAGTAAACTTAGTTCCTTAACTTATATATTTATTAATCTAAGAACTGTCTTAAATACTGTTCAATTAGTCTCTATCTATTATGCTCATGTGGAATCAAGACTGAGCATACGGGGTGCTTAAGGGGCAATTTCACCACGTCTTCTGAAGTCTTCTTAGAGAGATAGTGATATCCCATATGGAATGCCTCTCTGTTTATTAGTCACTAATCGGCTAAGTAGGTATTTGTTCTTTTTAAGTGCTTTAATGTATTGTATGTAAGAAAGTAGTAAGAATGAGGTAATATTTACTAACTTATATAATTACTATGCATACGTGTAAACGATGGGAATCACCACTATACAAACATTAACATAATGTACATTATGATTAAGAACATTATACTAATGCAAACAAGCTTTCTATTGGCTGCTCTTTTCTGTAAATTTGAAGAGTAAAATCTTCTAAATGAAATGAATTATAAGTTCCGCATATTTAAGTATTTGAGGTACACTTAAACAATCAGTGTATTAATGGCCCAAATTAAGAAATAATTCCTTTTCTCTTCTCAGACAAAGTTATAGTTGAAAATTAACTTTAATCAAGTCCGTATTCGTAAATCCAATCAAGCGTCCTTATTGTTATATTAAATATCTCTCTCCTTCATATATTTTAAGAATACAATCATAAGCCGTAACCGGGTAAGTTTGTAAAAAAATACCTTTCAAAGTGGTAATTTCTTAATTTTCTGACCTCTATGTGCTTACTATATTTATGCAAAATATCAAATCACCAATTCAAAGATAAAAAAAAATGCATTTTTTATTTTCTTTTATTAAACTAGCATTCTTTCTTAATTGAATGTTTCGAGTCTTGTATTTTTTCGACTGCAAAAAGTGTCTTAAATTAGATTATGAAAATAGGAATTTCGGTCAAAATACGAAATATCTCTGGAAAACCTCCACTCAACAATATCCATATATGATTGCTTTACCGCTTAAATAGTTTCGAAGAAGATGGAATAGATTACAGGTATTCTGCAAAAATCCAACACTAACAGAAAATGAAAAGTCAAATCTTTATGCATTCTCATGTTTCTTTTATTCAAAAACCACTGTACCAACCTATTAGCTGATATTTTTTATACAAGTGAAAACAGTATCCTTTATCACCTTCTTTAATTAAGTATAATATAATATAAATATTTAAAAAAAATCCAGCAGAAACTATATATTACTTTAGATAACTTAAGAAAACATTCTGTTTCAAATAAAGTAGTTTATGTTCAAATATTGTTTTCCTTTTTTTGTTATTAATTACATGGTTACAGTACTTATATATATAATAATATAATATTACATCTAGAGTAAGTACGTATCTACGAATAGATAGTACAAATAATATTAATGCAAAACTTTTTTTGAAAACCAATTCAAAACATTTTTGAGCATGCACCTAAAAACAATTTTATGGAAATTTAATTTCAATCGTTTAAAATGCTAAAAAGTTATGTTTGATGTCAGATTGGATTTTACCACAGTTCAGAAATCAACAGGAAACCTGTTTTTTTACTATAATGACTAAACCTCGATAAAATTAAATTCATTGAGAAATTTAATTAGAAATAGACTTACGGTATAACGATCAGATAAATGTTTTACGTTCGTGTATTATACAAAACCACAGCAAAAAAAATCATTTACGCAACTGATAAAGCACCATTACTACACTGAGAGAAAGAAATGCGTTAACCTAACAATGTCTACTATGTTAACACAAAAGGTGTTAATGCAACAAATTTTGTATTTAATCCAACTAAAATGAGTCATTTGCGCAACTATTTATTTATGTTAAAAAAATCTGTTGACTGAAGAAACTTAGATGGTTGAAGCTAACGTTTTTGTTTGGATGGACCGAAATGGTAATGTTAAAACAAAAAAATCTTAGTAGTTGACGGACAACATTCATAGCATAATATTGAAACTAAAAAATGGTTAACTTAACCAAAAAAAGATGTTTTTCGCTTTGCGCATCTACATATGTAGATCTTAAAAGTATGGATGTATAGGTACTACGTTATACGTTTTATGTATAGTAATTATTATGTAGAAAGCCTTTTCTAGAAAACAATATGATTACAATGTATATTATTTCTACTTTAGCTTGTAATACGATTTAATAAGTCTGTATATTATGGAATGTACCTATATTAATGTACATAGGTATATTACCTATATCGTCAGATACTCATTTGATCAATGTTGTGGCGTGATTTGATCGGTTGCTTGCTGTTGCAAACCATCAGATATCAGATTGTCTTCGTTTGTGGCTCGTGATATCGTGATATATTGTGAGTTCTAATACTAGCCATGGGGGGCGAACGAGTAAAAGAATGATTAATTCAGTGGGGATTTGAATATTTAACTTCAGTGTTTGCAGGTAAGCACATTTTGATTCTTATAGATGTTTTTGCAAACGAACGCCATATTTAGCTATTAGCACAACATAATGCAACGGTATACTTTATGTTTGAACGGATATATTAAGATTGAAAATATATCCTGTTTATTAGGTTATAGAATACATTTTCATAGGTATAATAATGGTCAATTTGGTATCAAACAAACGTGCATTTTTAATGAATTACCTAATTTTCATTGCGTTACTAACTTAAGTTCCGATATTATGCACGACATATACGAGGGGGTTGCGCGGTATGATATGGGATGTATTTTGCATTATTACATAAACAAACGGAAATTATTTACTTTGCGTCACTTTAATTCGAAATTAAAATTTTAACGATGAAAATAAACCGCCAGAAATTTCAAATATACAGATAAGTAATAAGTGTATTGTGTTTTCAGCCGCTGAAATGAAGGCGCTTTTACGAGTTTTTGGAGTGTTGATTGGAGAATTTATACCGATGAATGACCCGGTTTGGGAATTATATAAATCTCTGCGACAAATTTGTGAACTTGTTGGACAGGCATCAATTACTTTAAAGGACGCCGAATTGCTAAAAGTATTAATTGCAGAGCATAATACATTGTATCTTAAGCTTTTTGGAAACCTCAAACCGAAGTATCATTTTTTAGTTCACTACCCTCGAATCATGACGATTGTAGGACCTCTTGCGAATATTTCCTGTATACGACATGAAGGAAAACACGCGTATTCAAATTAGGTAGAAACCTGTTTCTTCTAGAATAAACATTCATTATACATGGCATTAAAAAAACATCAACTTAATTTTAATTATAGAATTTTGTCTAAAAAAGGATTTGAAGAAATTTCGCTTTAGGGCAGTATATCTTTTCAAACAATTAATGAAATCAAATATAGCAATAGCAAGCTACTTGGTGCCAGACCGTATTTACTTCTTGTCCTGGGTTAAGAGATATGGCGTTTCTTTCAAATCGGGTTTGTTTATATCCTTTGAATTTAATAATTTTTGTCCTGTTTTGGCTGTATTTAGGACATTTTGACTCCAAATGATAAAGATATTTTTTTTTGTAATACAAGTGTATGAAACATTAGAAATATAATGATCATTTTCAGGCATTTATTATAACACAAACTGTTGAAACACGTTGTATTTATATGAAGGAACTATTTATTGCAATTCATTATGTTACATACGTTGTCAGATGGTCGGAAGTGTATCCAAATGTATTTGTAAATAAATGTTTTTAGGCGTTACTTTTATATACCTACTATTATTGTAAAGTGTACTTACATATTTCGTACTTTATAACTGTTGTGAAGTTATTAATAAATATATGAACCTAAGTTAGTCATATTTTGTTTTCAAACCGCAATTTGCAGTTAATAAAATTTCCAAGAGATCCAAAATGAGATTATTTCAATGAACAAATTGTTTGCTTCAAATCAACCAAAAAAAAATGTTTGCATTGACACTCTTAATTTTGTGCACTCAACACGTTTTATTTGCTAATGTAACCATAAAGATGCATTGAAGCAAGAATTTGTTTTTGTAGTTTCAACACAATTTCGAAGTTACGCTAAGCAGCAATGCTCGTTAAACAAAACATTTTTGTTGTTGTTCTAACATACTTAGAGCTGTATTGACAAATCAAAACCAATGTTACATCAACTAAACTGAAGTGTTGCATTAACGATTAAACTTGTTCAAATTGAAATTGGGGGTTCAGTTGAATCAACGACTCTATTATTTTTAAGTTAACAAATATATTTCAACAAATCGTAAATTTTAATCTAACAATAAATTTCGGTGGGCCGTATTTAATGCAAATTTTTTGGTTGGTTATGCGTATTTTGGCTAAATCAATGCATTTCTTTCCCTCAGTGTATTAGTTCCTCACAAACTTGTTTCGCACATTTCGCGGGAGTATTTATTTTTAATAATAATAATAATAATCCATGCCTTAACATCCCCCAACAGCTTTCGCCAATTACAGGGGGCATCGGCGGCCATGAGTTATTATTATGCCTGCGTATTATGTAAGAAAATAATAATCAAACAAAACATGAAATTAACCCTTATTAAAACAAATATTGACAATACACTTTAAGTTGCAATAAACGATAAAATTCTGAATATTTCTATTTCTTCTAATATAAGATCGTATAGACGTATAATCGTAAAATTAACTCTCAGCGTACGTAATTTCATTATTTTGCATCTGATAATTTTGAAACCCTCAAGCACTATCGAAATCTCTAAAATCTGCGCAAGTAGGAATGTTTAAGTGCGACATTTTGTAAATGTTTACATTATTTTGATGCCATTAGAATGGGCAATCTGATGCTCTACAGCTTTATTTCAAATCTGACATATTGCTCACATATTTTAAGGCGCACACAAGATATTTATTTCGCTTTATTTCTCTGATAAAAATAGAAAAAAGAATGAAGATGTGATATATACATGAAGCGAATAGTGTTTCAAATTACCAAATCTCTTGCAGATACATATTGTATTTTAATAAATTACAAATAGTCACAAAGCGTTTTCATAATCGTTTATAAAAGGGCATGATTCAGCCAGGGGTTATGCATCACGCCCTTTCAATCGTTCTCATGCGATTTTATAGATTAAATTCAGGAATTCACGTTTGGCTGAACGAGCGAATTACGATTCTCACGATAAACTAACTAAGCTGCGCATAAAAATGTTTTCGCACGTGGCACAAGTACCGATGCTGTATCGTGTGACAAATCGAATATAGATAGCTAAGCTAACCGTAAATTATAAATATTATCTGCAATACATGGAAATTACGGATCATGTAATAAAAGGTGATAGGTATTTTATTTTTAACCTAAATTGTCACAAAGGGGACATGTAATGGATATTCAATAGCTGTAAATAAATATTTTTTTTTGTATATTTCTGGATACTATTTTTTTATATAAATGCAATTAATAATAAATATAATGATCAATAAATGTTGGTATTTTTATTTTAATTTTTTTGATAAATTTACATCACAACCTGTGCAATAACACTGCTTTGTAAATTATGTACATTGTAGTTTCCCTAAAGTAAACTATTAAAACAATAGTTGGATTTTTGCGTAAGGATTCAAGTGCTTTCACTTGGTCGAAAAATAAGTTATATGTTTATATTTGTTATATACTGTAACAATTTTTATTATAAAGTTTATCGATATTAATGTTCAGCATCTTTATACTACTTTTGATTCATTGACAAACGTATCATTTAGTTTCTTTTTAAACATGGTTAGGTATTAGCAACTATTATGTTAATTAGATACCACAGAAATTAATACCTTTCAAATAATATTCTTTTTAATAGAAATTTTCGCAAAAGTACGTTGACATAAATTACAAATTTATCGCCAATTTGAGAAATTAAAAAATCTAATGTAATTAAATAAATGTATAAGTAATCTTTCTTGTCAAACATCACAATATTACCTTTAGTATCTTATCTACTTTATATACATATATCGGGGAATGGGATGAATGAATGTCAAGTTACGCAGTTGTAGGAAGCACTGATATCATATTTATTTTGAAAACTACAAGGTCAAGTATAACAGCAAATGAAGTTAGGTAAGTAGCTTTGGTTTGCCGCTAGAACTAATTAATTAAAATCAACACATTAAGTGTATAAGATCCCTCAAATATATCAACTTTTATTAAAGAATTTGTTTATTGTTTTATTATTATAATTTAAAGATAATTAATATTAGTTAAAGTTTTCAACAAGTAGCATATATGCTACTTGTTGAAACTGCAAAATATATATATTTTGCTTCTCTCGCTCTTCTAGCATCATAAAAGAATGCACTTACTTCTATTGTAATTACTATATTAATAAATAATAAAAAGCTGAGGCGGTTAATGCGGCAAATGTGTGAAATATTTCATACCAGTCTGTACTAGGGTACCCTATATTTAACCCCGCAAGTGGTGGGGATAACTGCAACTTTACATGCAGTTGGTAATCTCGGACAGGAAATTTGCTTTCTTAAGCAATATTATATGAGGATTGATATAATTAGGTGGCATTATGTATGAAATCTAAGCGTTTTTTTTTGTGTTGTTTCTTCACCTATTGCATAGTTTTCTTTATGAACCTTGAGTCTAATAATCCATTGAATAAGAAACAAGAAAATCAATCTACACTGAAAAAAAATTGTGTTTAGTCAACGCAAAATGCGTTAATTTAACACACTTTTTACGTTGTATATAAACAACACAACTATTGGATTTATTCAACCCATAAAATAGTGTTAGCATAAACTGTTGGTTGGACACTAAATTAAGTAACAAGAACACAAAAAGATGAGTAATGTAAACGCAAAATATGCTTTCACTACACCAAGTTTATATTTCAAACAAACCAACATTGTGTTGGCTGTAGTATATAATTTCTTTGAAATAACCCTTATTCTCGTTTGACTTAACAGACAAAAAGTTTCAAAATCTCTTATTATTATAGATCAGTGAATATTATTTTGGTTTATAATAATACAATGTATATTGAGTAAACAATAAAAGTAACTTAAAATAAGATTATTTTCATGTGTTCACCCGGCTACTATTAGGTGTTTATCTGGTAAATATACCAGATTAATGTTTAATAATCGCTTTTAGCTTGCTATTTATACTAAATATGTTAGGTTACTGGAATGAAATAGGAGAAGCGCTATCTATGTGACAGTTTCTGTAATATATATAAGCATTACAGTATATATACAGCAACGTATTTGCTGTACCGTATAGGGAGAAAACTGATACGAAATAGCGGTAATGCTACTGCCGTACTGATATTCTTCAATTTCCACAACTCAAAACGTAATTTTATTTAATGCTTCAGGTTCGGTTATCTAACCGCATTTTTTAGTTAACTGGAAAAGACAACATGTTAACGTTCTAGTAATATGAAAGAAACCATTTCCATTGCCAAATAGTAATATAATAACAAGTTGAAACTTGAACATTATTTCACATTTTCGTCCAGTGTTGACACGGCGAATTGCTCTCGGACGTGCGATGTGGTTGTTCAATAATATGCGCAGAGCAAAAATTAGTGGTAAATTTTGATATATTTACCACTAATTTTTTTTTCATTTAACTGTGGTTTATGGTTACGTGAAATGAATTAATATTGCTTCAACACTTTGTATGTATTAAAACAACGCAAATTTATACATAAGTAGAGTGGTCATCCATAAAGCAACACTAAGTATCGTTAATCCAAAACAAAAAAATGTTAACGCAACATACTTATATGTTTTAGTCAAGCACAATAATGGATTTCTTCAACATAAAAATGGAGAAACAAAATTTTATGTTGGATTAAACCAACCATTCTTCTCAGTGTACTAAGGTATGCTCTGTTCATCCTGAAAGCCCTAGCATATAGATAAAAATTGAAGAACGTTGCTTCAGCATAAATATCGAAATATATTAATTTTTCAGAAAAAACACAAGTATGTGGAAAAAATATCCTCACATCAACATATCTCGTGGTATGTACTGAAAGCTTGGACTAAACTAGTTCAGCTTACACTGTCCACCCACACTATTTTTGCAATTTTAAATTTTGCCAATTTGAGATTGGAAAAAAAAATTGGGCTCAAACGCAAACACCTTCAAATATAGATGTAAAGTTACGTATAAATACCCGCCGCAAATACGAATAAGCACCGCCCCCCTCTGCTACATGTGCAGTCGTTGCATACAAGCAACAATATTAACATTGCGTTCCTATTTAAAGAAATGGAAGAAATAACACGGTAAACATAATACCTCAAATTTTATCTAAGTTTACAAATTAAATTGTGTAGATTATACTTTCAAACGCAAACAGCTACAATATAATATACTATAAATTCATTTATAAATTTGTTGCTAAATCTAATTCCATTTCCATACAGGCTTATTCAGAAAGTCCGAACACAATTAATCTATATAGAGCTGAGATGGCTTGATTTGGAATTTTTAAATTTTGTACATTAAAATGAATTTCTGTTTCTGAATATTTTTTATTTATATACGCTGCTAACAAATGTCATTCGCTTTAAGCGGCCATGTTGAATTGTTTTAAAGAACCATATGCAAATACACACATAACATCTGATTATGCACTCTGGCCTACACTAGTTTGTTAATTCTGAAGTTTCTTTTTCTTCTTTCTGAAATCCGTGGATTCCATGTCCAACCACATGTAGAATGATATGAATGCTTCATTTAAATAAAAGTAGCTATATACATGAAAATATATAATCTTAGGTAAAAATGTCGGATAACTCGGTTGTCAAAATTTTGAAAGTTGTAACAAATAAAGGAACACAAATAATAAACAGCTTTTGCTAGAAGAGTGTTACAATACATACATCACTTTCCAATTTGTAAAAGTTTACATTTAAGTCACAAAAGATTAAATTATTATATTAGTGCGAAAGAGATAGACATATATTATTTTAAGCAATTTATTGCTTGCTATATAGGCACGCCCTAGAAGCAATAAATCCCAATCAAAAACGCAGTATCATCATCATTCTTGTCGCGACAAATTCTCAAAACAAAACTCAGCTATACTGGTCTAGTCTTCCAAGTTGAAATATGTTTCCTCTAACAATAACAATTATACTTTAGAATTACAAAAATAAATAACATAAATCTCAATTTGGTTAAATCGAAATGTTTTCATTTTTCCGAAAATATTTTCAAAAAAAAATTCCATTGTGGTAATGAGGAAAAAACAGCTTTATGAAAATTTAACGTCAGAATATATGCTGTTAAAAAAGTTTCGCGAAACGGCATTTTGTCTTCGCGCATTTTCATTTTAGTATATTTTAGCGTATAAAAATAAAAAAAAATAGATCAAATAAGTTCAGCGTTATGGCAATGTGTCCTGACTTTCTGATATACGTATCTGCATATTACTACTGTATTCTACACAAAGATTCACTAAGTAACGAACCAAATGCTACAGATATTCACGAAATTTAATGTATACTAATATTATCGCCTAATAGATACAACGCAAAAATCAGAATCTAATACTGTGGTAAATCATATGTGACTTATGAAAATAAACAATAAAACAATATTTTTCGCATGCAACAGAGCAAAAATTCAGTGGCAACTACACGCCAAAATAAAAGCGAGAGGAATACAGACATCACATAGGCAAGTTCGTTTCAACGCAAGTTTTATGCAAGAAATGTTTAATTTTAAAATATTCTCAAACTTTATTAACATATTCTAGTGATCACCACAAAAAAATCTTCAAAACTTTCTTTATGAGCAGACTACTTCAACATTAGGGTTATTCGCCCTATACAGTACGGAATATTCTGGCCAAATTGTGGCTAAAATACGGGACGTTAAAAAAGATTCACTTTTAGAATATATGGGGTTTGGTTATGGTTACTTTTACATGATTTTTTTTTTTTTTTTTTAGTTAGCCAATTATATTTTAATTCTATGACAAAATGTTTGTGGATGTTATGGCTTTAAATAACAATTTTTAATTCAACAACGACGTTTCAACAATTTAATATCTTTTTCAAGTTTCTATAAGTAGTGAAAACAATTACCCATAGTGTGGTAACATTGTACTTGTTTTCACTACTTTAAATTGTTGAATTAACAATTGTCTTTCATTTAAAGCCATAAGAGCCACAAACATTTTATCATTGAATTATGGTTACTTTTTAAAATTATTTTCACATTAAATATTACACAGGCTATTCCAAAAGCTTTAAAAGTATCAAAGTTGTGTTTTTTAAATCTTTTTTATAACACCTGTACTTATTTTGGATTCTCGATAACTGTCAATAAGATTTATAAACGTAAATCTTAATTAAGAGTTTTTACATAATATGATTTTGTAGAGAAATAACCTAATTTCCATGTTTCAAACACTTAAGAAGTATTTAAGCTAGGTAATGAATTTTTACAGTGAAATATTGTTACATAATCGACCATATTTTGTAACTAATTATAATAAAACTTGCACATTTTTACGGGGTGTAGAAAAGTTAAAACTAATCAAATACAAACTTTAAGCAAATTTTGCTTACATGACTTAAAAACTTAAATATTTGGAACAAGAAAATTAAGTTAGATTTTCACAAAACTCAAATCATTTGAAGAAACCTTAAAGTTACACCATTACAAACCGTAATAAAAAGTGACTCATTTTGATCGGAGAATTCAAAAATGCGATAATATACAGAGAGTTAAGAAAGTTTAATAGCGTGAAAAATCCTGTATTTACAATAGAAAGGGAATACTTTGAAACATATAGAAAAAAAAATGTTATCAATCTCTACCAATCTTTTTAGAATTAAGCTGTTCTTAGGAGATCACTTAAGATTTATTGTTTATGCTACCAATATCAAAAATTAATTAGGTAGCTTAAAGGTAATCCATCTTGTTGAAAATTATTGGTACTAATAATTTTAGTAGTTTAAATAAGCATAAAATGCTTATTACAAGAGCAAATATCTAATCATGTCTGGTAAAGCGTCTTAAGATAAGTTAAGGGAATTGATAGTAATTTTATATGCATATATGGTACACTGAAATACAAAATTCGTGTCTCCCTAAAATTTCTTTGTGAGCGAATAATAGATCTAATTTAAATGTAAACATGTCTGAGGCAGGACTCTACAAAAACTTGAACGCTTAATGAAACAAGAGCCACAATTTAAGCAAACACAGACATATTAAATTTTTTTAAAATACACGGGAATAATGCCTTAGGGAGACATGAGTTTTGAATTTGACTGTACATGCAAATGCATATTTTAGTTCAATCAAATTTTATTTATATAAATGGAGAGGTTAAATCGAAAGTTAGCTAAACAAATAATGAATTAGATATCTACATCTAATATTATTGACTGCAATTCCATGATGATTTCTCTTTTTCAGTCATAAAAAACAAATCAAAATACCAATAATTATCTTTGATCAGTGATGCCATTATATTCCAAAACTTTCAGTTCAATGTACAGTTAATTATAAATAAAAGTAGAACTAGATCACTTATAACAAAAAACCACAAGTTTGAGAATATATTTTAAAACAGTCACTCCTTGCGCGTAACTTGCCAATAAAACAAAAAAAAAAAAAACGAAACAGGACAACAAAAAAACGGACAAAAACATCGCCATGAGCAGCAGCTGGGTGCGTACACCAATTACAACAACATAACATCGTCACCTTAGCCGATTCTGTGCTACGCGATGTCGTCTTGACCGTCGGAGCCCCAGCTGAGACGTTGGGAAGCGAGCCCCCTCTAAACGATCCCAACGTCTGGCTGTTGATGCGCAGAGTGTTTTTAGAAGACGCTCTCTCCGGAGCGACCTGCAAGGTCCCAAACATTACAATAAATAATGCGCTACATGAAGGGAAAGAACAACAAAAAAACAAATCGACTCTTAAACAAAAACTTATCAGCGAATGATACGCATGTATGTAGGTATAAAGTGTGGAAGTTTTAAAACGCCGATGAAATATAACTATACATGCAATTAGAAGTTTTCGAACTTAACGAAAACATTCAGTTTAGAAAATTTGGGGTTTGCAATAGTTTGGTACTTTCTTTTTAAAATATTTTTGTGAACATTTTAACATTTACATTGTTAATATGTAAAATACATTACATTTCATTTGCATTAATTGCCAGAGGTCTCCTGTTTTACAACTAGTTGGCTCCAACTAACGTTGTTTCGACAAAATGTAGCAAAAAGTTCCCGCCATAACACACAGGTGTCTAAAAGTTTATACACATATTTTATTGAGAATGCCGGCATCCTGAAAAAAAAAAGTATATAGATGGAATAATTTTACAGGTGTCCCACCGAACTGGGTCTTTAATTTTTTTTGAACTCCTAGTTGGAATTTGATTTGAAACTTTTAGTATAGTGATAGCCTATAGTGATCTATTTAAAGAAAATATTTTCAACTTTATAGTATTTCGATATATCAACTTTCTTATTTTAAATAGAATGTTGCAATTTTCATCGATCTCGTGAATTTACCGAGTTATTTGTAACCAGTTTATATGAGGGTCCCTATCCCTGTTTGAGATATTTTGCAATTTCGTTGAATTTTTGACGTTGGCATTCTTTCAATTAAAATTAAATAATTCTTGAGGTGTCAGATATTCGGTGATTCTACCAATGTCGATCTAGGTACAAAGACGTATGTATAAGATGTCATAGGAATAAGGAATAATGACATACAGGGTGTTCAAAAACGCATCTCCAATGTGGATACCTTTAAACTAACAAAACTTTTCTTCTTTCAAATGGTACGTCGTACTTTTTGACTACAGCATTGAATACAGCGTAAAATTCTGCATCGAATGATATTAGGGTTTGGTATACCTATTCTGGATAGTTTTTGAAATATTAGGATTTCTTGCCTAAAATATGACTAATTTCTATGTTTCGAACAAGTATTTAATTTTTTCAGTGTTTTTATTTATTACAATCATTGTTCCGTTCTTCACGAATGTAGAATAAACCTAAAATATTATTTGTATATGTAATTTTCAATACAATTTTCCTTATTTCTTTCGATTTACAACGTTTTGCTTACATAAGTTGAAAAAACCTAATGGCCCAATTCGGTAGATCATGTGTATATGAAAATATTTTAGGAAAAAGTTATCTACCCAATCATTCATCAAACCCAAATTTTTAAAGCTGAAAAGTTTCGTTAAGGCGGAAAATGTTTAACTAGCTAATTTCGTGGAAGAGCCTCTATAAAGTGTATAAAATGTCGCGAAAACTACACGCGCCGACTTCGTTCGATTGTGAATGGAAAATTTTGCTGTTGAGATGTATCATAATTCATATGTGTTCAGGAACCATTTGAAAGAAATATACATTTGGCAACACTGTAGCAGCGTACTATTGCAATTGTCACGACCTGCTTAACGACTCTGACACTTTTACAAAAATTTACATTGGATTGAATGTAACACCAATTCCGGGAAGTAGCGACATCTGCATGACATTTGAGAACATGAGAACTAGCAGCTAGCAAGTACAGCTGGTGATAGCTTGGTATATGTCAAAACTAAATAGTATAAAACTATGTAAACAAATAACTACGTAACTTAAATAACCAATAAGAAATGAAAAGCCACTTTAAAAACACTAATAGTTCCGTTTTTGACGAAGCAAGAGACCGGGGGATTAATTAGTATAATTTTGGAAAATATTAACTTTAGCACTTGTCAATACGAAATTGTCAATTAGTTTCACTAAGTGTCGGCGCCTTTGATGTTTTATCTGTCAATTTAAGGAAATTCGCGATGACGTTTGGCCGCTATATTTGCAACTAATAATCGCAAAATGGGTACGAAAATAACCTATATACTCAAACAGATTGACAATTGACAGAAAACCGCACAACATCAATGTCACTCTTATAACAAAATGACAAAATGGAACGGCTTTGTAGGTTAGATTTTTGCTTGTAAACAAATTCAAATAGTTTTAGTTACAGTTTCACCCACCTATGCGACACCGCGAATTTTCTTGGGCGCCATTTTTGAAACCCATGTTGCCGGCAATGTGAAACTATATACAGGATATGCATATATCTGTGCCAAGGGTAAAAATTTTTCTAAATAAGGTTCGGTAAGTGGTACCAGTGGCGAACATGTGCAACTCATGATCCGATACGCCGCATAAAGCGAACTGTCAAAGTGATCAAGCAGGTAGATAAATGTTGGATAAAAATATGACAGTAATGATTTTGATTGAAATCTTTGAATACAAGCTCAGTATTCTACAGCGTTGTCAAATGTGTTTTTCGTTAAAATAAATTAATGAAGAAATATAAAAACAAACTTTTAAATCAAAAAGAAAACGTTTACGAAATAATATTAGTAAAAATCCTTGATTAAACGAAATTGCAGCTATTTGTATTGGTATTGTAACACATGTGGAAGAGTAAGGCTTAGTTAAGCACTAAAAGTCTAAACTTCAAGAACCCCGTGACACATGAAACGACATTTTAACATTAGGTAAGATTGTTGATTCAAAATCGAATGAAGAATGTCGCTGCGTGTAGATTTTGCGACAATTTATAGACATGTCGTATACTTAAACAAAGGCGCTTAGTGTGCTTCGTTAAAAGTTAAATTATTGGGGTTTTCTACACAAATGGAAGCACAAGCGACAACTATAGTCAGAAGTATATACGGACGCGATTTAAAGGAGGTAGAGAGTTCGACAGCATTTAACACATATAAGGATGGCCACCGGCCATATGTATTTCCGTAATGGATCATCCTAAAGCCTAGAGAAAAAAATTATACCAGTAAATACGGTCATGAAAACATCCTTAAAAATATTTTTATGTTTCTGAAGTGTCCGCAAGATGGCGTTATTGATTTCAGAGGTTGATTAAACGTAATTGTAAAATAAGCGGCTGATAATCCTACCTATAAATTTGCTTAATGACACCTAGAGACTGGAGCTATTATAAAGTGGTGGGGGAAGTATACTTATCCTCATACATGAAAAAAATGGACCCAGCGCGGAGAAAATGTAAATGAAAGTATGTAAATGGAGAGCGTAAATAATACTGTGTATCTTCTAAAGCTTTTAGAAAAATACTGAAGAAACTGATAAAATAATTCAGGGAAACGTCCATAACGTGTTAGGTATCACTTGAAGGACACATTTACTATATGTATCTGCCTTATGTATTTTTGAGTACGCCTTTCTTATGTTGCGCCTAATTTAAACTGAAAACCAAATATGTACTTATTACAAATTTCGGTTTTGGAAAACCCATGACAATGTCCACATCCTCAATATCCGTTAGATATATCTAACGAATGGGTGTTTCTTTAAATATATAAGGGATTGTTTCCGGAATGGGGCTCGTGGATAACAATAGAAAAATTCAGTTCATTCTGTAGCAACACTGTATCTGTTCCAGTTGATCAAAGCGAGTAGGTAGGTAGTAACTATGTAAGTATTTCAATTTATAACAAGCAGACCAAGCAGGGTTTTATAGACCAATAAAATAAAACTCGAAATTCTGAGAATATTGATCCTACTGTCTTCCAAACAGCTAGGTGATAAATGTCCACATATACCTATGTATTTATCATCTGTAATGATCTAACGAGGTAACCTAGTGGGGCAATTTCACATGGGAGAGAAATATATTTCACATAGCTGCTAAAATCAAACGCACTGCACGATATGCATAGATGGAAATAAACTTTATCTGATTATAATCACTGTTGTTTACAATTTGTAAATGGGTAAAATCAGTCCGCGGTAACTAATTAACGTATCCGTAGCAATTATCAATTGAATTTTAACTCATTTATTTTTAAATGAAACAAGTTACCTGTTTTGAATTTGAAATTAATTTTTATCTGGAAAACGCTTTAAGATACCTATATGGAAAGGTTGTAAAAACATTAACAAAGAATCTAATAATCAAAAAAGATACTGGGTGTTCTGTTTAAATTAAAAAGAGTTGTCACCTGGATTGGTAGAAGCGGCAGATGACAGAACAACCAAAAGCAACAGAAATGTAGCAAGATACAAATTTAAATTTATTTTGATTTTAGCGGGAGTCCTGAAAAGAACAAAAAATAAAAAAATTAAATGCGAAGCCGCCAAATCATGAGAGATAATGAAAGGCTTAGTAGCATTTATAATACAAAGAGCATATCAACTGGTTCAAATTTGCCGGGTAGTCTCTTTGTTGCTTTACGCAGGGGCACAGAAGCACGTTTCACAGGTGACCACATATTTCTTTCGTTTGATTTATCGTAACCGTCCGTATGACCTTTTACTGCGAATTCCTAAGTTATACATAGATTATAAGAAAATACAAACGTGCACAACGCAGATGCTAAAAAAGTCTATAAATTATGAAAATTTATGATGTACGACATAGATATGAAGACGTATATATAAATATGGCAGCAGCCGTGGAAAGATATTACGAAATATCTATCACATAAGGAAAAATAATTCAGTAAGGAATAAATTAGCAATCAACAAAATTTCGGCATTAGTTTTGTGGTTAACCGATAGAACATTAGTTAGATGTTTTATATGTAGATGTACTACAGTTGAAGGTAGAGAACGTCGTCTTAAATATTATAGCTACACAAGCTGTTCTTTACAAAAAGAAATACCAAGAAGTTGTTAAGTGTTTCCAATAAATAATTGAAATAATAAAAAAAATCATTATTTCTATGGATTCAAGCTTATTAAACTACTTTGGTATGCATGGGGGATTTTACATTTTAATTTATTATAAACTACACACTGCTATTTCCCAAGAGATGAGTCACAACAAAACAAATTCATCTCCATTTTAATTTCTATAGTGCCCCACTTTGTCTTCTACAAGGTAACGATAATTTATAAAAAGCCATGCCCTATTGCAAATAAACTAAAATCTTGGCACACATAATATTGCAATAATAAAACAAACAGTTTGATATTATAATTCTTGTGCAATCATCTGTCGCTCAACTAAACAAGGACAAATACCAGATTTGCTTTTTGGTAATTCCCGCAATGTTGTCTGTTTTTTTTTCCTTAATCATTCTATTTTTAGTGGCTTTTATATACAAAGAATACACCACATGCGTTTAATACTACGTTGACATAGTTGCTAGCGCTTTCAATACAAAGCATTTGTACGTAATTTCAATTAGATCTTAATATTGTGAAAATATTTATGAATTCATCTAAATACGCTTATATTCAAATGTTACTGATGTGTTTTGATGACAGTTAATTTTTAATATGACCTGTAGGTCACTAACAAGTATACAATCTGGTTTAACTAGTAAGAAAGTATAGATTTTACGTTGTCCCGCGTAGTTTGATAATGTTGATTGATTAAACTTACTGTAATTATATTTACTACATACATTTACAAAAAAAAAAACATTTAATAGGAGTATAAGCTAAGGCGCAAAACAAAATTTATTTTTATGAAAAGCTCACTATCTGCCTAGAAAATTGTCTCGAAAAATACAGTACCGATTTAAATGAAACCTTTTGCAAAATGTTCACAGAGATATATATTTGGAATAATCAGCTTTTCTTAAATGAAAAAATAAGCTAGATAGATAGGAGAGAACAAACAAAAAACAGAAAAAGTTTTTTCCCAGAAATTAATAATATAATAAAGAAGCTATTTATTGTTCTTTTTTTGTATTTTTTTTCACTTGGTTCCCCTAATGCATAAAATAATAGTCAAATGCTTAACTTTTCAGCCGAAACATGTTTTTCTTTAACTATTGTGCGCAACATACGTTTGACTGATAGGTACAAAAATTACAAGTACTTTCAAGGCTCTCTTTTGAATGTGTATAACTTTCCCAAGCTCGACAGAAGAGGACACGTTTAAAAAATGGTGTTTTATCCTAATCATACTAAGTAAAGAATATAAAAAAAATATTTTTTTTATTATTAATTAACTGAACCAAAAATTGAATAAGCAAATCGGTTTTTGTAAAAAAAAATCATCAAATATAATAGTTTTTTTTTTATTAAGGCTGCTTTTGTAAGACGCATAGGGGAACAGTTTTCATTTAAGTTTATATATCTCCCACAGAAAAGGAGAATAAAGGAAAATGTTAAGGTAAATGTTCCGAGAAAGATCGCATATACTGACTTATTATACGATCTCATCAAGTGTTGTTTTTACATCCGACCCTTTTAATTGCATATAAGGACGTGAAATATTCAAATTTAAGTCGTTTGTTTGATAAGAAAAATAGAAACATTGACTTTGAACTAGTTTTTTTTTTTTTATTATTATTTAATAAAAGTATTATTTCTTTATATCAATCAGCAATCAATGATTTTCAATTAAGTTCTCCTGATCCTGACATCATGATTACAACCGGGTTGAGCCACCTCTAACCAAAGTTGGAACACATATGAATCAGGATCTGGAGAAATTATAAACTTTTTCAAAACACTTATATTCATTTCAAAACACCTTACTGTAAAATTCATTACATTGAACGCACGTTTCAATAGCAAAGCCATCATTTTCGTTTCAATGTTATTGCTGAAATTTGTGGTACGGTGTTTTAAAGTGTTATCAGCGCCATAATTTGGAGTAATGTTGTCACATAACCTCTGTTCAAAAACAGAAAATTTAGGAAGCCGGTAATGAAGTTAATTCATATAAAAATGATATACCAGGTAGCTGTTAAGGTATTAAACCAGGTTTCTAAATGATTTGATATCCTATAATGCCTTAGTCCTTTGCATAAAAGAAGAGCAGCATTCTATTCTCACTTTTTTGCAATGCATACATGCAATAAAAACTCATCACGATTAAACCCCTATAATGGTTTACTTCCGATCGGTAAATTGTTTCTGCCTATCAAGTCCCGATTCAGATACATTTGTTCAATCAACTAAAGACCGGTACGAGCCACAGTCACTTTAAAACGAATTTCCTGCTTGCATTTCTATTTTGTTTTCATATGAATGCAGCAGCTGGAATAAAAATTATCTACTTAATATCTGTATAAGCATGTGGCATGTACCGTTGTTGCTCTAAAATTTTCTATTATGTACAATTGGAAACATCTAATTCCTGTACAGTAACCTCTATTCCTATGCAATAAAATTTTGAATTTCTAAGTCTACTGTAAAGTGCAATAACCTACACAGCTCGCAAGTGTAAAATAAACAAGGGCGACATATTCGCATATAGTAAGTACATATTCATTAATTCGTTTATAAATAAACCTAAGTATTGTTGCTATATTTAGACTATATACAGAATGACCTGCCTTAATTGCTTTCTTAAAAAAACCTGGAATTTTTGAATGTGCAACTGCTGCACAATGAATATAATGGAGATAAGTAATCTTCATTAATTTTAAATTCAGTAGGCTAATTAACCGGACAATATTTTTATGTTGGCGACGGAAGGTTATCGAAAGCGATAACTAGAAAAGGAATAAAATGACTCAACTCAACTTCTTAAAATTATAAATTATAAAAAAAAAGTATAAACAATGTGAATAATTCATGTAATATTAAAAAAAAAACTCGTTAAATATATATGTATAACATGAACATAATACATATCTCTACGAAGCAAATATTAAACATTTCTGTGTATATAACATTTAAATATCAAGGCTACTAATTCTGTCACTACGAAAGATACTATGTTTATAGACAAAAACACTAATGTTTTACCACACTCTATAAGTTCCTATGAACTATCTAGCATTTAAGTCTGAAGTATTACAATAATAAAAGTAGCAAGCTGTAATTAATTTAAATTTATGGCTCGTCTGAATTAGAATAAACAAGAGCGGTCAGTTTTCGTTTCTAGGGACAATTAATTAGAATGTAAAATATGGTTATATCACGCCTTCAACATTAAAAACGATTTTTTTAAGGCGCTTGAAATAGATAACACTTTAAACGTAGGAGAGATTCACAGGCACAGGCGAATTTGAATAGCATCCCACCAGATATGCATGTCATTTTTTTTNTGAATGTCTCATTTTCTAATATTGAAAATAATAATCGTATTAGGATCACATTTCACGTTATTTAAATTAATAGCAGATTTGGAATTCACCACATTATGAAAGAACATTAATGCTAATAAAATAACATTAAATTTGGACCTTAATATTTTGTTTTACTTCTTACAACTGTTTAAACTAATTAAATTCAAATATTATTACAAAATTCTAATATTATTGCCTTAAGTTTGTGTAAAATATGTATTATTCTAGCTACTTCTAATCCTATTTTCTTGGGAATCCCCATTAATGTCACACATGAAAAAAAATTACCGGTAATTTACCGGTAAACCGGTATTTTCATTTTCATTTACCGAATTACCGGTAAATGAAAAAGTCGGTAAATTTACAATCACTAGCTATGAGTGAACTATTCTATAATGGCTATCACACCTTCATTATTAACCTTAATTAATGCAAGCTATTTGGATTACTTGTGATAAAGAAACAGTATCATTAATGAACGTTCACTAAATACCTGATAAAAGGTAATGGTTTGCTATAAATATTCAATATACTTACCTTACATTTGTTGTTCAACTATCAATTTAATAAAAGCAGTATTATTAGTAATAGTTTTATTTTGTATAGGACAAACACAATAATTACCTGATATGAATGAAAGATATGAAAAGTTTCACTTTAGCAACAGTTTTTTTTTTTAAACAATTTACAACGTAATGACTCATAAAATATATTCCTTAATAACGAAAAAATGAACAAAGCAATAATAAAAGATAAGGTAAATGGGGCCCCCATAAAACGTTATTTAGTTATTGAAATTATTGAAATCTAAGCAAAGGACAAAGAGAAATATGGCTTTGAAATTACAATTAATAACAAACAAAGAAATAATATACCTAGGCGGTAAACTTGCGGTTTCTGTTGGTTCTTTGCACTGGGCGTTGTCTTGGCGAGTTGATCCTCTGTCGGCGTACGTGGAGGTTATGTCCGGTGAACGCCTCGAAAACGGCTACTTCGTCGGGGCATCCTTAACTGCAGGTGGCACTTGGACTGTCACTCAGCTAGCAACGGCATCCACTCTTTAACTTCACCAGCGGGCGCAGGATATCATCACAATGATGGGAATTCAAATATCCCACCACGTGGTTAAAAACTGCAATCTTGAAACATCCGATTGCTTATAGGCTCGGTACTTCTTCTTTCGCTGGGATTCTTTATACGGATGGGGCCTTGAGTTAACCCACCCGGTATTTTTAATATATTTGCGTTCCAACTGGCCTACAGTGGCCGTACTCCTTGGCCACCCTTTTTCGACGACCTTTTCCCACGTCTTACTGTAACTCTTACTTGACGCTAGCATGCGCCTGCGCGCGTAGCCGTCCCGGAGACTATTTCATTACTCCGCCGCATTAGCCAATCAGGAATAATAAAACCATCACGGGGTGGCAGCAAAACTGAATAATCATAGTTGTGGCAAGTTGTTACCCTATTTAAGAAAATACATGAGTTTAATAGCGATCGCATTGTTTGTTACTTTCTACTAACCATGTGCTGTAGTTAGATACAGTACCAGTAGTCATAAGTAATACTTTGCTTACCACAAATGAGTCAGGTCCTCTGTGTAGGGTTTTTTGCCCATCGGTTTTTGATTAGATATAACAGTGTCCTTAGCGCAATGCTGGAGATAACGAAAGCGTTCCATGGGCCGCATCTTAATAATAACTGATAGCTGACTGATTTACAGTAGACTCGCGATTATGTGAACTAATGACATTTTACATTTTTTTATCATTTTTCAAAAGTATAATATTCGTATGGTCGCGAGGCTACTGTATTATATTTTTGTTATTAAAAATCATAGGGAAGTTATTTAGTTTAGAGTAGGAATCATTTCAATTGTTATGGAACCCATATAGTACTTAGAATAGGTAGCCTCGTGTAGTACCTTTTCAGGTGGAGCACGGGGTTAGGATGATGTGTAATAATTTAGTTTTCATAAATAAAGTGTGTAGTAGCTGTTAATAAAAGCACTATTTACAGTAACAACTTGCATTCAGGAAATTGGGTTTAGTTGCAAGTATTACTTGGCGACAATAGTTCCAAGTAAAACTTTATCTATTGTAAATGATTTTTTATCAAGTAAACACTTTACTTAGCCCATTTTTCTCCGTGTGATGTAAATAATGAATTGTGAGTTGCGAATTATGAGTTAAGAACTGAACTGAACGACTATAAACAAATATCATTAGGATTATAGAATATCGAATCAAAAAATATAACACATCTAAAAGATCTGTCGAAAAACATGTAAGTTTTAATACAAAAAAAAAACAGAAGATTGTAAACATTCAAAGAAGATACAATTGCCCATAAATAGATGAAAACATTTTATAACGCAAATAAAAAAAAAAGAAATAAACTTTATAAAAACAAAAGCAACGCCCGTGGAACGACGATTATAATACAGAATATAGAAATCTCATTAACGAGACTAAAAGTCAATATTTCCAAGTACTAGTAAAGAAATATCAAGCAGATACAAGTAAAGTATGGAGAATAATAAACTAACAAATTAGCAGAAATCAAAAACCAAATAAAGTAATCCAAAGAATGACGGAACAAAATAGAATAATTACAACGCAGTCCAAAGAAATAACGAATGAACCCGATAAGTATTTTACTGCAATTAGAAAAAAAATAGCACACAAACAAATAGATAATTACAACAAAATACCACGAACTACCATTACCAGAAAAAAAACAACCAATCATAGAACAGCAATAAGGAAAAACGCAAGTCCTATATGCATATTTCGTTGGAAACACCTGACGTAATAAATGCGTCATAACAGCGCCCTCCGAGGCAATGCACGGTCAAACATGGAACTACGACTGAGCCGTGCTTAGGAAATATGGCGGTAGGTTTGAAAAATTAGGTATTTTCCTCATCAGCGTAATTCGTTTGCCAAGAATAGGTCTTACGCATTTGATCTAACAATGTCATGATTACAATTTTTAATTCATTTTTTAATAATTTTTGAGATTGTATTTTTTTTCGTTGTATGTTTCGTACCATTCTTCTGTTATGAATTTTCACAATGAAAAATTATAAAAATTGTAATTAACTTTAATTGCAGCATTATTAAACCTATGGTGGCTCATCTCAAAAAACCACGAGGGCATGGCCCCACCACTGCAAATCATGAATTAATCACGAAAATACAAATACCTTGTGACTGTAAATTGAAATAGCTAGCTAATTAAAGTGTTCACTTTTAAGATTAGAACAAGGAATAGCGGCGTGCAAGAAGTATATATTTGGCAGGTTTTAGAAAGTCCAAGGTAAATCAAAAATTAATTCCTGAAATAAAAACTAACAATAAATGTATTTGAGGATTACTCGTGGTTTCAGATAGGAATGACCCGGAGGTATTTCGTAATAGGAAAGGATATCTTTCTATAGATTGACAATTTTTATATGATGCTAATTTAATCGTAATACGATGACCAGGGAATACACACTTTAACGATCCATTCTTTTCCATAAGTGACAGTGGATATGCCTCAAAAACAAATTTATTGACCCCACTGTTAAATTCTGAAACAGTTGTGAAAAGTCGTTATAATGAAAGCCACATTACAACACGGAATGTCATTGAAAGCATGTTTCTAAGAAGAATGTTTTCCAATACTGGCATATGGTTGTCGCTTCAAGCTAGATACCTTTATAGCAGTAATAGTTGGTACCTCAGTATTGCACAATATAGCCATAAATGTGGGTGAAGAGAAAATCAATGAAGAAAAATCAAATCAAGAAATTTTAAGTGGACAACTTCATGAGATTAATTATGAAGCTGTTGATGATGTACCTGCTATGACACAGGCATTACTAATTAATGATTATTTCAACAATTTGTAATTCATTGCTATATAGAAATTAACTTTTGAACATTTTTTTTTTGTATTTGTTTTCTTAGGCTTTTGTATAAACGAAATATATTTTATTTACTCTAAATGCATTATCACTTTGATTTTTTTAAAAGAAATATTGTGTATGTAATTAACCATTTATTTATTAAATAAAAGGAACAAAATATATAAGGAAATGATGGTAATAATAAAAAAATTCTAACAAGTAATAGCAGAGGTCAAATAAAAATATCAAAAATTGCAGCATTTGCAGAACAAACAAATAAAAGAATTCCATAATGAAAAAAAAAACCTGCATTCCCTTATTAATTTCCATTTTAAAACTACTACTCAACTTTTTTTATTTCAATATCTAATTCTGTAGCAATTTTCTTCAGCTTAAATTCCAATAACTTTCAAATGCCCCTTAAAATCGCGCATTCGCATAGCGGCAATTTTCATATGATGGAACAGTGTTCTCAATACAAATACAATTTTTGATTAAAAACTAAACTTAACGCTGTACCAACCTACATTTCTGTCGCAAACTTTTTAATTAACTAATCATTAATTAAATTTGTTCGGTGCAATCCTATTCATATTTAATTCGTAATTAAATTTAATCTTTGATTAGTTAATTAAAAATGTTAATCACAGACGGTGCAAACGGCCGTATGAAAATGAAGTAATAAATATAATGAGGGAGTTAATCCTGAAAAATATATCATAATAATGTTTTAAGTAAAAAACAAACTACAGTGTAATCCGGCTATAGTGAACTTTAGCGGACCGATAAAATGTGTTCAGTATATCCGAGGTTCACTTAATCCGAGGCTAATACATTGATAATACCTAAGTGTATTATATGAACCAGTGAAAGTATTTTTGCAAAAACTAAACATAAACAAGCAAATTTAAATGATATAAATTTTTATTTAGATTTTATGTCATGTAATAAGTATACATATTTTTATGTCGTGAAGAAGTCCGTAATTTTTGATTGTATGGTTTGACTATGTAAATACTGATTATTTAAAGTGTTTTGTATTTCTAATAATTTTGAAAATGTATTTTCCTTCGTCCATTAACTTGAAAGTAGTGTTGTACTTTTCTTATATATTCTAAAGCTTGTGCAGTAGTTATGGGATCGTCTGGTGCTATAACAGTTTCCGATTCTTCTTCATCTTCGATATTCGATGTTGTTATCTGGTGTACAATCTCCTAGTCAGTCAGAATTTCCGTAGCAATAACATTTTTGTCAACATTTACATATTCTACGAACTTGTCAACATCTAAATGAGCTGCGCTAGCTATCAATTGGTTTAACGGAATATCATCCTCTGGATCAAAGTCTTCGCGAAGTACAACCCGATTATCATTCGGAATGAATCCTGCGTGGCGAAAGCAATTCTGAATTGTTTCAGCTGATATATTTCTCCATGCACTGCTCAATAAATTTATCGCATCCAAAATTGAGATAATTTGAATATCATTAGTGTCCTGTCTTTGAATTATAGTGAGTAACAATTGCTTTCGAAAATTCTGTTTTAATGCCCAAATAATTCCTTGATCCATAGGCTGCAGTACAGATGTTGTGTTAGGCGGAAGAAATATAAGTTTTATATTCTGCAGCTGAACTTGTGGATGTGCCGGGCAATTATCAACAAGTAAAATTATATTTTCGCATTTTTTTATCAATTCCCTGTCCCACTTCTTTAAATAATTGCAAAAAATAGAGGATGTCATCCACGCATTTTTGTTGGCAACGTAGTCAACCGGCAAGGTATGAACATTTTTAAAACACCGTGGTTTATTGTATTTACCTGTAAACAAAAGGAATCGGATACATATTTTATGATAAATGTATAGTAGTATCACTCACCTATTATCAGTAATTACGCTTTTCCGTCGCGCCTCCAATTTGCACAAACCAAGGCAGTTATACGTTCTTTTGACAACTTGCCGCCGCTACACGTCTCACCTTTGAACTTATGTGTTTGGTTCGGAGGCATCCTATAGAAAATTCCCGTCTCATCAGCGTTAAATATCTGGTTTTCGGAATAACCCATTTTTATTGACGGCCAAATATGTAAAAGCCAATCTTCTGTGACACTTCTGTTTACCGAAGCAACTTCTCCAGATATTCTTCCAAAAACAATGTTATGACGCTTCTTAAATCTATCAAGCCAACCACTGCTGCATTTAAATTCATCGCCACAATTCCTTCCGAATTCTTCTGCCTTCAATTGTAACAAATGCCCACTAACTGGTACGTTATTCGCTCTTTTTTGTTGAAACCACTTCAGCAACATATGATCTACTTTATTGTGTGTGGATGTGCGCATTTTCTTCTTATTTAAGTTAATCATACCTTCATTATAGTCTCTTTTTATTTTATTTTTATTCTTCCATATAGTAGACACAGTAGATTTCCCTATTTTCATTTTTGAAGAAATTGCAGTTTGGGAGGAACCTGTTTCAATTTCACTGATTATATTAAATTTATCTTGAATAGAAAGTGCACGTCTTTTACTTTTTTCAGCCATTGTTTTTTTTTAAGTTTCTCTGAATCTATAAACACCCACAAACTTCCACTGTAACTAAGCGAATGCGAATAGTATGTAGAATACTATGTAGAATGAAAGATACATACATACGTGATGGGGGAAGTACCAAATGATGACTAGGTGGTTCTCCGATGTTACGACGTATTTTAACTCAAAGGCTGCCAGGTGCCGATTCGTTTATAGTGAACCGATCGCTAAATATTTAGTTCTCTATAACCGAAAGTTCATTTTAAAAGAGTTCTTTATATGCAAGGTTGAATTGCATGAAATTTAATGGTGATTCAGCCGGGACTTTGCAAAACGTTTATTATAAGCAAAATTTCATTACATGTAAGTTCATTATAGCCGGATTACACTGTATTTACTTAAGTAAACAAACAAAGAAAATAAAAAATGTGTTTTCCATTCTTTCTAAGAAATACGTCCGCTTACGCTGCGACGTACACCCCTTTGATGAAGGAGATGTACTTACGACTTGTTCAAAAAAAGAACAAAAACGCACGCAGAGTCCGGCTGCTCATAATCCGCGGCTGGGGGGTTCGTTAGTTGATATTATAACGTGAGGGCGCCAGCTGTGACTAGCAGCAGGGTGGTCAGGTAAGCAGGAGATTGACAAACAACAACTGTTAGCATTAAATGTAAATTTAATAAATTTAGAAAATGGTGTATATGTAAAAGTGTATAAAAAATTTAATATTATAACAGTAAATATAATGAAAATGGAAATGTTGCATTCAGTGACAACAGACAACCAGTAGGTAATGTAAATTTAGGGTAATTGAAGCATAGGATAAATGACCTCCAAATGCTTGGTATGAATCGTGACCAAACGTAACCAAATGCATAAGCCTCAACATGAAATGACATAAAAGTCAGGTTATGAACGGCTGCAATACAATTGCAGGCTAATAATTATTAAAAAGTTATATAATGCAACAAAAGAATATGAAATATGAATATGTAAGTTGAAAAGTTCAAACAGTAATTTAAATTCCTAATAATAATAACATTTGTTTCAGTTACCATAAACAGCTGTTACCGGTTTACAAGTTAATTAGTCAAAATAAGGAAAATAAAAAATTGAGTTGATTTAAATAAATCGAAGGCATAAAATATTTAAAGTGTAATTAGTTACATTACCAAGCAAAAATATAAATAGGCGCACCATAAACAGGTGTATTCACACTTACAGGTAGGATCGGAGATAATGAGTACAGCAATCTTCAATTGTAAATACTTCTAGGTGGAATTGAAATAAGGTTTCTAGTTGTCGATGATGGATGGTTGCACACAACATGCATTACGATGATGGGGACTAGACTGAACAGCACATGACGAGGACCAAAAGCTTACACATCCTTGCTTCTTCGGACAGTGACGATTTAAGGAATTATATTCTAGGTGTTATGGAATATAATATGCTATTCACATTTCTTGATACATCCCGTATCACTGTGGATCACATACACCTGTGATTTGACGTAGATGGAATTTCTAGCCTCGATGAAGTTATAAATCGTACAGATCTTATAAATCTTACAGCCTTTACAGCTTTTACAGCCCTTACAGCTCTTACAGCTCTTACAGCCCTTACAGCTCTTACAGTCCTTACAGCCTAAAATGGAAATGACAATCACCATGTGCTCAATTGTAAAAATTGTGAAAAAGACACAATCAATGAAAAATACATTGCTTAAGGCACAAAATAAATAATAAAATTAGATAAGCAACATTCTCAAATTGGAAAAATCTTGATACTTACTCAGATGTTATAAGCTTAATATTTCACACATGTAGCAAAGACAGACAAGACAAAAATGGCCAGAACTGATATGTCTGCCTTCCACCTCTTTTGAGAAGTAAAAAAAAAAGGTTTAATGTTAAGTGATACCAGCTAAAATTTATTTAAATGTTAAATGAACTAAATTGAAAAGAGCACATGAATAATTGTCATTGACATTCAAAAATGGAAAAAAAAAATGTTTGTAAAATATCAATAAAATTATTAATAAACTGATTTGACTGTTTTTGGTGATTTGCTGTAATTTGTTGGATGTATACACCTCCGTCCAAACGTCATGTATGTTACAACGCTTAGAATAATTTCTGTCATATTATGTGGCTAGTTCACAGAATCGCGAGGCTACTGTAAATCAGTCAGCTATCAGTTGTTATTAAATGCGCCCATGGAACGACTTTCGTTATCTTTGTCTTTGGCGAATGCTTTTACTGGGGTAGAGGGGTGAGGGGAATGACTCGCTAAACATGCGTAATTCACTTCAAGTGAAGCCGGCGTTCGATTCATTTCGTTCATTTCTTAACAAGGCGTTACGGTTCTCATATTTTATAACAATTATAAAAAAACGATTATAATATTATGTGCCCGAAGAAAAACTATTTGTTGTAAAACAAATTATTCGCATTTCCAGTTACCCAGGTTGCAATCCACAGCTTGCAACTTTTCAGCCGATAGAATCTTGTAAAACAATAAGAAAAAATGTTTAACCATCGAGTTAAAACAACTCAAACCTTTTTCTGCGATTTTCCATTTAAAAGACGTGATTTTAATGCTCAACGTACGAGTATTCCACGTGATTATCCATCACGATGCGGACACGTCACACACACATTCATTCCAAAATGATCCCGTATCCCAAAGGATGACGTTGTTCTATTGGTCGAACTAATGCCCCTTTCCAGCGCATCCGATTACGCAGAGGTGCGAATGAATCATGGCAATGCGTCTATATTCGCGTTTGCATACACAATTATAATGGATTGAGTACCGGAGCTGCCATGCATACAAGCATTTACACGGTATATGTGGGCTTAATATCTGCGTACTGTCGGTATAACCGGCGTTATTGGAATTGCTTCCTATTTCTAGATTGCAAATTAGTGAAAATTAATGTTGGACGGAGAGAGAGATGTTTGCGTCAATGCTATCTGCAAACAAACTAGCGTGCAAGCTATTTTTTTTTTTTTTTTAGTGATTATTGTAGTATGCGGTGGTTATTTGTATAATTTAAATATAGGTATATGTAGGTACTCTAATCAATTTTTATTTGCACAAATGTGTGTAAATATACAAGGTGGTTTGTTGGCACTACTGCAATTTTTGGCAACTTGCAAGTCAATGACCAGCATAAACATTGCCACATAGTTTATTCTTTTATAACAATAATTATCGTGATCATTGAAGTCTTCATACAAGTACCATATGATAAAATATTTCCACCCTTTAGTGGGTCATGGAATTTTTCTTCTTTAAACTTAAGTTATACCATCTTTAGCAAATTAAATACGAATTTAAGCTCCACAAATCTTGTATTATTAATGCAATCGAAGCTACAGTGCACTGAAATAATAATTAAAAACCTGAGAAGAACATACTACACTGTACGGTATAACGAAAGTATCTACTAATGAATTAAAGTATTTTTTGCAATTAGTGCCGTAACCATACCATTTATTCCACTAGTGCCGTAATAGGGTCTATTACAGCACTAGTTGCGTAATAGAAATGGAACATTTAAGCAGATTTATTTTAAGTTGGTCACATTGCAACAGAAATGGAGATGTGAATATGACATTTTGTAAGCAAGTTTGAGGTTATTATATTAAAATTCATTGTAAGATTTGATATTTTTAATTAATCTTTGAAATAGTACAACTATTATAAACATTTATATTAACGTTTGAATTATCTTTCGAAGTGATAGTGATACCGTGTGCAGTAGAAACATTCTGTTGAAAATTGTCGTTCTCTGCGATAGTGATATTGCTTCTGTTGGAGTACTCAAACTGTGAACCATTCCCAGAAGTTCCAGGTAGATTCACATTATTTTCCTGTGCAAACATATTTTCAACATCAATTTTATTTTTCATAGAAGAGGCAACGTAACCTTCAGCAACAGCCGTGCTTTTCCAGCCACCTAATCGTTTTATAGTTAAAATATCACCTCCAGTATTTGCTATATGTGTCGCACTGGATCTTCTAAAACAATGTCCTGTATAAGATGAGGATCTGGTAAATGAAGAAAACTGGCAATTTGTTTAGGAACATTTCCCATGGTGTTAATACCGATAGGGCTATTAATTAAGCAGCCATGACGATAAGTTAGAAAAAAACGTTTGTGAGTAACTGTTTTAGGCCGCAGATTATTATATTTTTTTATAAGTTCGATGCAGTTTACATCAGTCACTGCGAACATTCTGGGTACATTGTTTTTTGTTTTAGATATGTTGACTATAATGGAATCGGAATTGTATTGAAGATCTTCCACACATATATTAATTAATTCTTCTCGCCTACAGGCTCCATTATATCCTATTATGAAAATAACCTAGAATATAAAGAATTTACAAAAGTAACGAAATAAAATCAACACTAACCTTATAGCTAAGTATATTTTATCATCGCTTGTTTCAAAATCTATGAATACCTTCTTCTTCTAAAATTTTAGATTTTTGTTTGATAACCCTTAGATAGCCGTTTTAATAATGCTTGAAGTTTCATATATTTTAATATATCCACATTTCTATGTACATTTAAACACGATCTTAACATCGAATAAATCGACCATAATGATGACGATTTATAATCTTTACGTAGCATTTGAAGATGAGCAAGTAAGACGTTCTCAGAAATATGAAGAATTTCCTTTTCTTTGCACCATTTTTCAAAATTTTTGTATCGCTTTTGATACATAGTGTACGATTTCTCCGGAAGTAAATTATTAATGGTTTTTTCAGCAATTTGCCGTACTTCAGGCGGAGTACATGAAAAAGTTGTAGAACTCATATTAAATATTATAATATAGTTACTTTAGTAATATCTTGTGCCAAACCAAGGTGACAACTGGTGACAACCGCCACAAAATTTCCCTAGATTATCAAGTTTTTCTCGTTTTGCTTTTACAAAAAGAGAAATTTTAAAACTAATTGCAAGAAATAGCATAAAAGTCATTTGACATTAAAGCACTCATTCAGTTAAGAAACTCGTGGCTACGCCACTCGTTTCTTAAACTCTGAATTCGTACTTTGAAACGTCAAAATGAAACTTGTCTTTTAATATACTATACTGTATTGCAGCTTACGTGCCACGTGTCACAATAAACGTGTTATTAAACTCCATTTACACTTTCCATATTTTACAATTATTTACTAGAATCGCCTAAGCTCCTCAAAAAGACTTCCATTTTTCAAGTCCCATCTCCTGTTTCTACGGTATTATTATGATCATCAAGAAAATAATTACAAGCCACTCTACGTGTTCTCTGTTGAATGTAAAATATTAAATTAATAAATTGATTTCATTTTATACAAATTCAAACTGCACAATTTAGGATAATTACATCATAATTTACGATATACCTATAGCATCATTGTACCTCCTTGACCTGGGAGTAGTATATTAACTTGTAAATGTTGTTACAATAATTGTTTCTAACACTTTATAGCCCTTATATCATTCAATTCTGTATAAAAACATACTGTTGTAATAAGTTAGGCCCTGTAGTGCCTGAAAATTTAAGTTATTGCTATTAGATCCCTACCAATGAATGCCTGTCTTATGTAACAATCTAACTATTATACATATATTTAAGAAATAGTCATTTAATTAAGAAAAAAAAATAATACTAAAAAAGTTTGTGTATGTTTAAATACTTTTTCAACACCCTGTGCATATTAGACATGTAAAAAACAAAATTTCTCCAGCGTCATTAAAATGTTTCGGTCTGAGAACATAACACATTGACTCCTTCATTATTAGTTTCGCCAATAAAAGTTATTTAAAACTTAGCAGCTGCCTAGTATATTAATTTGATGTTGTGAATATTGCGGCGAGGTTATAGCATATATATCTTCATCATACTCAAATGAATCACTAACAATAAATGCAAGAAAAAGTAAACTATAGCTTTATTTAACTTGTTTTCTTTTTGGATTTTTTTAATTATTTTTTTAATAATTAGTTTAGAATAGGTACACATATATAATATATACAAACCTTTCATACACTTATTCATTAATTATAAAGTATATATTATAATGTTTCACGAAATTCCTCTAGTAATAGAAACAAAAAAAGTTTTTATAGCTTTTTGCAGAATTATGATAAATTTATAACGTAAAATTATCGGCAATGTATTGATGCCCCTGTATTGATGCCGATAATTGTTGTTGTTAAGCGCAAGATTTTAAGGTTCAATAAAACTTGGTTTTCTGCACGGTACAAATAATACGGTATGCTCGTTTTGAATCTCAAATTCGTCAAGTCCGGTCAGATGACGTCATTAAGGAGCATATCGAAAACAATAAAATACATGTATGGTAAATAGCAAAATGTTAAAATCCAAATTATTCACAACTACCAATTAATGTAATTCAAATGCAGCTTTGCTTTAAAAAAGCCCGTTTTAAGTTGAAATTTACTTTATCTATCTTGTTGCCATCTAGTAGCGATCGCGTTTATTTCTACAATTGTAGCGAATTTCGTGAGTGTTTGCAAAGTGTTTTCGTGGTTTTTCTAGAAAATTGAATCGTGAAAACACCTTAACGTTTTTGAAATATGTTCCGTAACCCCGCCCGGATTTTTTAATCTTACCTTTCGCCTTAACAAAACCCTCACGGTCAAAATCGATTTTAATATAATAATATTTATATATGTGGCGCTATTTATGCTCACACACATATCAGAGATTGAAAATTGTCAATTCCGCTCCTATAGATAGTAACAGGGTGTAGGTATATGCCGCGTGTTTGTAATGAAGGTTTGAACTAAGTCAGTGTTAGAACATAAGAAAGTAATCGGATCTGTCATAAATAAGGAAAACGTAACCTATATTTGAACTGGCATTATATAAACGACTATGGATTGGTGTTTCTGCTTGTAAAAATGAAATGTAATTAATTTAACTTTACTAAATTATGATTTTACAATTCAGTACTAACTGGTGATTAACTAAATTTATTTATTACTTTAAATTATAACATACAATTAGTATAATTTATTAAGTGACCAAACTGCATCTCTCAGTTCTTCTATGGTATGCATGCGGTTTCTATAGATCTTATTTTTTAGATAGCCGAACATGAAGTAATCTAATGATCAGGCAATCTTGGTGGCCATCTTTGTGCTCTAACGAACCTGTCAGTAAAAACTGTTGAAGAATTGGCAGGTTTGTCGAGCAGTATGTGCTGGAGCATTATCGTGCTGAAAATAACCTGCTTCAAGCTCATTTTCTTGTAACTCTGCAATAAACAATTCCAACATCTGTTGGTAACCTTGGGTTGTTACAGTTTCCTCGAAGAAAATTGGCCCTATTATTCGTTGCCTGGACATAGCTAACCAAACTCCAACTTTTACGGGATGCAATTGCGTTTCTCGAAATTCGTGTGGATTTTCTGCAGACCAGATACAATAGTTTTGTAAATTGATATAGTCTGTTTGATCAAACCAGGCTTCATCCGAGAAAAATGATTTGTTTAGCAAGTCATCGTCCCTTAAATTGTTATTAAACCAATGACAATATTGCAATCGCCTATCGTGATCTAATGGTAATAATTCCTGTACCGTAGAAACTTTATAGGGATGAAAATGTAACTTTCTTTTGACAGCTCGTTGCGCTGAAGTGTATGATAAGCCTATAAAAATTATTAAATGTAATAAACTATTTCACTTAATGTTAATATTGATTTTTTACCTGTTTGTTGAGCTATTACCACAGATAAATTCCCTTATTTTCTTACAGTATTCAGAAATACTATTGTTGGTGATATTAGATGTAAATATAAACGATTTGAAAAAAATTATAAGATAAATAATCGAAAGATATTACAACACGCACGCCAATGTCGCTAAATGTCAAGAAAATTCATTTAATGTATGCAATTTGTATGTAGCTAACTTCGCTCATTAAATTGGTAATAAGTATAGATAAATTTTTCCGGAAAACAGTTTTTTTTCTTACGACAATCATTTTGAATCACATGGTATGTGGTCGTATGCGCGTAAGCATACCGTATTATTTGTACCATGGTTTTCTGTAGCCAAGTATTGAAATATTGCTTGATTTATAATGTATACATTTGGGAATTATGTATCAAACAAAATATCTTGTAAATGACTGACACCGGCTTTGCTGGTACATGCACTCCTACCTGTCAACTTTCGATCTGTCACGTCATAATCACGTGTCATTATGACTGTCAAACATGGCGGGCAATTCAAATCTTGCGCTCTAATTGAAACACCCATTACTTCAAATATTATGTTACCACTTATCAATAATAAACTCTTGAATCTTGCAACAGGAATTTCTTTTTATATAACATTTCACCAATGTTATAAAATATAGCTTAAAAGTATTTTAAATAAGTTTATGTCTCGTTTTTATATATTTACACAGCCAATTCACAGCAGAAAGCAATGATAATAAAGTGTTACTATTATTATTACAATCGTTGCGATATTACCTTGGGTTACAACTTGTTTATTTTACAGCGATTCAAAAGCCTGCTGGTGTTAAAAACCTGCCAACCGAGAAAAAAAAAGAACTAGAATAAACACACGTCCATGTGAAGAGCTTTTTAGTTTTTGCGAATGAGATCCACTGCTGTTGGAATTTAAAAGTAGGTGAAAAGGCGTTTTATTTTTATTTCCCGTTTTTATCTCCTCCGGAAAAAGAAAGGACGTTAGAGAATATAATAATCCATACACTCTACTATTTGAGTGTTGGGAAAGAATAAAATAAAACGGGATTTAAAAAAACGTTATTTAAATCCATCCAGCCTATTAAACAGGAATTCATACACGCCTATTCACATCTGTATTGTATAAAAGAATAAACACCTTCCCAGTAATAGTGAAAATAATAAATTTTGGAACATATACCGTATGCGAGATACAACTATAGTCAGTCGATGAGAAACGAATCCGATACAATAGTATACGATACAGTTGCGAACTTAATGTGTTATTGAGTTATTGAATATACAGCGCTGTGTCAAAAACTACGCACCATATGTTTCTTTTCTTTGTTAAGTATATGTTATTAACATTTACAACATCTAACCTGCTTAGAATATTCGTAATCGATATGACTAATCAAAAACGTGAATCAGTGGTATCTACTCCTTATGAGTTTTGTGTTATTATTGAGAATAATTATTGAAATTTGTGTTCGCCTATTTTTGATGTATTTTGTGAATCTTCTCGGTGAATTAGAACGTGAATTGAAATTACTCTAAAACCTTACGATTAGGAATATTACAAATTAAAACCTTTTTTTTAGTTAAAGGATTCACTTATTACGAGTGTTTAAATTTATTGAGGAACAAATTAGTATTTGTGGAGAAAATTTGGTTTGCTTTTCAAAATTGACAATATGAAAATGAATGATACGTAACAATATTAAATTATAACAAATAAAATGCACGGATACTTCACTTACTTACCTTCTTTCCAAATGGAGATACAACAAAAAAAAAAACAATGACGCAGGCAGACACTTGCTGGTTTACGGATGGCAGTACCGTATAGATGGCGTAGTAAATATCAGTAACTAGTAACATTTAATTCATCATTAATTATGAATCTCTGACGTGAGATTCATAACGGAATGACTTAACAGCTATCCGATTATTATCCAATGCAATCAACCAAAATAAATTAAATGTTATTAATTACTGATATTTACTTTTCTAATTGTACAATATTAGCAAGAATTTGTGTAAACTAAACCTTCTTTTGCTGTAGGTAGCATCATTGTAATATTTAATTTGAAAAGAATAAAGCATAAAAAAACATTTGACTGCCAGATTTGAACCCAGGCGAGCACACTTAATGAATATAGCGTCCAGTAAAGTGTTATCTGGCAGGTCCTCCGGTATAAAAACATTAAATTATGTACTTATATACTGTTCGAAGCCAGGTATAGTACAACATCGAAGAAGGCAATACATTACAGCTTCTATTCATACTTCTGCAGGCACATGTGTGCGCATCCACTTCCTGTACATACACATACATTTTCGAAATAGCACAAACATAAAAATAATACATATCTATCTTTCGCTTGTTGTGATCGGTTGAATTCTTTGACACATACCGCAACAGATATCCTTATAAAACCAATTCAGTGTGTCTCACTAGCAATAAATAAACACACCCAACGCTACACAAAATGCATTAATTTATCGGATAATTGGCACTAGTTGTTTCCTTATTAGGTTATGCCAGAAAGTTATGTTTTTCGTGTTGCGCTATTTATGTAACTGTTTTTACAACGTTGCCAATTTTGTATTTTTAATAACATGGGTTTATTCATATTATATTTTTAAAAAATCATAATTGTTTTGTTTACTAGGATTTTGAATATATTATTATGTTTTATTTAAACATTGCGTTTCAATATAGTATGTTTTGATTATTTGTTGAAAAAATGAATTTTGTAATTAAATAAATCTTTAAAAAATATTGTATTTAGCTATAAAATTAAGTTATATAGTTTTGTAATAATAGTCAAACTATTACAAAATTAATAAAAATTCCTTATGTTAAATATTCATCCGAAAAAAAAAAAAAATTAATTTTTCAAATCATACAATTACAAAATTGCCTATCAAAACACCAACAAACTACAAAATCCAATTTATACAAAATTAAAATAAAAAATTGAAAAAAAATAAAGCATCACAGGTAGTTTATAAAACAAACTGTCAAGATTGTAATGTTGTATATATTGGTGAAACCATACAATATTTGGAAAATAGAATAACAGGACATAAATATAATAAAAATCTTACAGCCTTAAAAAAACATGAAATAACTCAAAATCATACATTTGATTTTAACAATATAACAATTTTAAACAAAGAACAAAATTGAAAAACACGTAATATACTTGAAATAATTCAAATTTATGCACATAAAAGCGCAGTTAATGATAAAACAGACATACAATATTTTTTAAAGATCTACTTAATTACAAAATTCAATTTTTCATAGTCTACTAACAACAAATAAGTAATTAAAACATACTATATTGAAACGTAATGTTTAAATAAAACATAATGATATATTCAAAATCCTAGTAAACAAAACAATTATGATTTTGTCATTTATTAAACAAAAAAATTATTTATAATTTACACCATTTACAATTTATATTTTTTATAAGTATACTTGAAAAGACTTTTCCATATTTTTACGACCTAAAAACCAAGAAAAAAGAAGAAATTAAAATTTATGATTTATTGTAAACATTTTTGAGTGTCAATAAAGCAATACAGTACACATTACAGATGTGTTTTATTTGTCACTGCTGACATGATGTTTTGAACAAATAAATTCATGGCTTGCTAAAGGGTAAATTTATTTCATCACATTGTACATATTATTGAAATTTTGGTAAGACTTCCGTAAGAGGACCGCTGATTTGGTGATTTATATGCATATTAACGGAAACAGCATGTGTTCCTGAGTGTAAAATAGCTGTTCATTTTTTGAACAAATGGAAAAAAAGTAATAAAAACAGCGTTCGAAAAGTGCTATTTCGAGGTTATGTGTGGCGTTTTTGACGGATTTAACATATGATGGTACTGATATGGAAAGAAAGGTTACTAAAAGTACTCAAATTTTAGATAAAACAGGCGCCAAATACAAACTTATTTGCTAAGTTAATGGGAATCAATTGTAAATTAAAGTAATAACTAAGCAACGGTTCGATACAATATCCTGAAATTTGTTTGTTTTAAAATATTTGTTTATTTTTAACACTACAGTTGTAAGAATTATTATAAGTTGTCACAGTTCTCATTATCGGTCTCTTATAATTGGTTGGTGTATTGGATAGAAATAAATTCATATTTCAAATAGATGATTCGTAGGAAGGTTACATATAAACTGTATTGTATAGTTGAAGTTATAATTATAACAGAATTATTTTATATAAAAGCAATTTATTTGATTACATCGTCAGTAAAGCATTATTAAAAAGACGAATGACTTGTTTGAATAAATGAATTTGTCAATGTAATAAGGTGTGGAGTTCTTTCTCCTTTTTTAGTGCCTCTAAAACAATAATATATGCAAAATAACTAAGTATCCCATATTTTAATTTAATATATAGACTAATTTTGCTTTGTTTCACATTTAAAACCGACTTATAAAAAGACAATGTAGAAACAACAAACTGCTTTATTCAGTTTTATTAAATAAAATCTTTAAATCACATTAATGTAATGAATTTGTTTGATTTTAAACATTTAATTTGAATTACACTGTACATATCATAAAATGTCTTTGTTATTGGTCACATTACCTATGTTTATTTTTATGTATTTTAAGATCCCATGATATAACCGATGTTATATCATCATAAAGTACTCCGAATCATTTTCTATGAGCCTAAGTATCCAGTGATTTTTGTCGTGACTCTGACGATCACAGTTTCGCTTCCTTCAGCAAAACCTCCACTTGAATATCACAATCACAATCACCATACAACTTCCATTCCAATTCAATTTTCCGGTAAAAGGAGGGTTCCCATTTCCTACTCGAAGGTTTCTTTCCTTGCAATAATATGTGTACATCGAAACGTGAGTAGACACTGAAATGGGATCATTAAATCGAATATGGACTATCTTTGGTGTACACTTACCCAAGGAGTGCCATCGATGCATTACATTATGCTCTTCTCCATCAACATTTATGGGACGGATGTTGTAATAGTCAGAATTAGGTCTTCACGTTAAAAGAAAACAGAAACCTATTTCGTTTATTTTTTATTTCGGCGGCACTAACAGGCAAAACATCTCTACAAATAGGTCTACGCACCATAAAGAAGAGGAGGATTTAGAGAAAAATTAATTGCAATGGCTAAACTGACAATTTCAGTCACAATTCAGTCTAGTTCGTTTGAACTTTGCGCCTGTTTTGTCTAAATTTTAGTAACTTTTCTTTCCACGCCATTAACCACGCGTTATATCTGTCAAAAACGCTTCGCACATAACCTCGACATAGCACTTTTCGAACACTGTTTTTACTACTTTGTTTTCATTTTACACTCAGGAACACATGCTATTTCTGTTAGTATGCATAGAAATCGCCAAATCAGTGGTCCTCTTACGGAAGTATAGCCGAAATTTTTTGTAAACATACATAAAAGGTTTCTTAATTGGTATGATTTATTTCTCACAGGGCTTTGTTAAAAAAAAATCATTTCTTTCGTAATTTTGTTAATTAGAATTGCGAAAAAATAGGCAACCAGCCTTACACTCTTAATGAAAAAAGTTACTTCTTCCGTTATTCTACATCGCACTTCCTTACATGAAGTTAGTGTGCCATCGGCTGACTATATTCGTACTCGCACACGGTATATGCGATTCCTATGCAATATTATTTACATGCATTTCACTTATACTAACGTTATCTAAGTATTCAGACACAGTCTACATGACATACCGCCTTCATTCCCGTCCCAATCTCAAAACTCGTACATACATACGTTGTTTTCGTTCGACAGTTGTAAGAGAACCACTATCAGGTATTAAGTGGAAATTCAGCGTCTAGTTCGCACCTCGCGAAACAGTTGCCACGTGCGACCCATCGCAATAACTATGATTCTTATCTCGACGTTTAGATCCCATTTCGTTCGAATCTAAAGCGCGGTTTTAAAAAGCGGAAAAACGTTACCGGCCTCAGTGAATTGCTAAAACTGTTAAGATTAGTGTTATTGTAGTGTGCCATGTGTTGTTAAGGAGATTATATTGTATCGGGTTTTCGGAGATAAAGGAAGTCGAAATTTTCCTTTTGGACGTTGTGTTTGAGCTTGTTAAGAATTTGTGTTCGCTCCGATTGCGATGCCGGATCGAAGTTTTGGATATAATTTTAATTAAGTGTCTCTTTTATTGGTGAATTTATGATTGTGTTTGAAGTGAGGATTTTCAGGGAAAAAAAAAGTTACTGGATGTTTGTTTTATGAATGGATTCGACTTGCAATAAAATAAATAAGGTAGGTACTAAATTCTAAGTATATATTTATCAAAATTAAATCACTCAAACAACTCTCATTGTCCAATGTTTATAAATACAGAAAGTCGCGTGACGAATGTCAGTCATATATAAAGAACCATTTACGAGAATAATCTCAAGATTTTAATGTACTGCACGAGCCACATCAACTACGAACAGAAGCGTGGGCTACATGCATATAACAACGTATCTAGCTGTTTGGAGTTTGGATAGCTCCTGCGGTATACTAAGATGGATTTGGCCTAATTGAGCAAAATATACATGGTGTCCCACCGAACTGGGACATTAGATTTTTTTTGTACTGCCAGTAGAAATTTGATTTTGAAACTAGCAGTATAGTCATGGCCCACTGTGATCTATTCAAGGAAAATATTTCCAAGTTTATAGCACTTTCGGTATACAGGGTATTGATATCAACTTTTTTATTTTAAATGGAATGGTATAATTTTTATCAGTCTAATGAATTTGGTGAGTCATTTGCAACTAGTTTATATGAAGGTTCCCTATCCCTAAACTCGACCGTTTTTGAGATATTTTAATTTTCGTAGATTGTTTGACATTTGCACTCTTTCAAATAAAATCAAATATTTCATGAGATAGCAGATATTTAATGGTTCTACTAAAGTCAATGTATATACAAGGGCGTAGCTACAAGGTGCTATAGTAATAATCACTGAATCACATACAGGTTGTTCAAAAACGCGCCTCCAATGTGGATACCTTTAACCTAACAAAACTTTTTTCTTTCAAATGGAACATGGTATTTTTTACTATAGCATTGAATGCAACGCAAAATTCTACATCGATTGATATTAGGGTTTGGCATACCTATTCTTAATAGTTTTTGAAGTATTAGTATTTCTTGCAAAAAGATGCTAAACATATGTCTAAATTCCAAGTTTCAACCTAATAAAATGAGTTTTTTCCTACAAAACACACTGTACATTATTTGCCTAACCTACCTAAATATTTATGTTTCAGATATCTAATGTTCATTAGTTTCTTACTAATAGTAATGTCTTTTAGTCATAGAGAACGTACATTAATTATTAGATATTATTAGTAGGCTATGAGACGTGCTAACAAACAAGTGACATCAATTGTGGGTAATTTACCTAATTGCGCAGTGGTAAGCTTATGCAGTATTAACAAGTCATATCTTTCATAGAAAGTCCTAATGCTGTCAACTGCTTCACACATTTTCTTCTAACAAGTAAAATATGTAATCGAAAGAAATATGAAAAACATTGAAAATTACATATACAAATAGCATTTTAGACGTATTCTACATTCGTGAAGAATGTAACAAGATTAGATACCTACACTTACTTGCAATGAATAAAAACCTCAAAAAATAAAATACAAAAGGAAAATAAAGCAGATATCCTAAATACACCCATAATATTTCAAATATTGTTCACTTACTAGACCAGGTATTTTCTTTGTAGGGAAGCCGTCTGACATGGAGTCTCCAGAAAACAATGCAGCCTCTTGGCTTTTTGTATTAAACTAGGTATTAAGCGATACAGAGAGATAACATAAATCAGGAACAAATTATTAAAAGTCTTCCAAAATGTTCAATATAAATGTTGTTTCAGAATTATAGTTTCTTAGTTTTTTTTAATTTAACTTATTTTTGATACACCCTGTATGTGATTTAGTGATTATTACTATAACACCTTGTAGCTACGTCCGTGTATATACATCGACTTTAGTAGAACCACTAAATATCTGCTGTCTCATGAACTATTTGATTTTAATTGAAATGTCAAAAAAATCAACGAAATTACAAATATCTCAAAAACGGTTGAGTTTAGGGATAGGGAACCCTCATGTAAACTAATTGCAAATGACTCCATGCATTCATTGTACCGATAAAAATTATACCATTCCATTTAAAATAAGAAAGTTGATATCAACACCCTGTATACCGAAAGTGCTATAAAGTTGAAAATATTTTCCTTAAATAGACCACAGTGGGCCATGCTACACTGCAAGTTTCAAAACCAAATTCCTACTAGAAGTTCAAAAAAATCTAAAGACCCCGTTCAGTGGGACATCCTGCATACAAGTCTCTAGCCACTTTCGATTGTATAGAGTGTTGACATTAACTTTCTTATATTAAATGCAACATCTTGCATATTTTTATATTTTTGAATTGCCTTTAAAAATCTCGTTAAAATTTATGTAGGGATCTCTATACCTAAATTCATTTGTTTTCAAGAGCAATTTGTTATTAAGTTCCCTATAACTATCGGCAAGAGTTATCGAATTATTTAAGAAAAAAAAGTATTTGCTTACATTTTAAAAAATATGACAAGTAAGCCATGCCTGAGATGACGCAATTGCGATAGAACTGTCAATATTGTGTAAACCACAGAACATAACCTACTAGAAGCTTAACTGTCATACTGAATTGAAACTGCGTTTAGCGCCACCTATTTCTCACTCCTGCATTATTTTCTTTTTGGTGCGCAATTTAAATGCCATTGTGATACTAATTGGTACTTTATACTTTCATGATTTGATTTTTTTTTTCATTGATTCATGATCAATATTATTAATTTTTTTTTTTTTTAATTTTAATACTATTATTACTTATCTCCACATGCAATTAGAAAAGCTACTTATCAGAGGGTACTCAAAAGATATGAAAAATGTTTGGAGATTCAAGGATGGATTTTTAAATATTTTTTAAATTAATTATTAGCACAAATCAATAAGAGCCGCTCAAGTGACTTGGATTGAAGTTGCGGATTTCTTTCAACCAAGGAAATTACTTGTATCTGATTTGTGATTGCGTTTGATCTGGTCCACGAACGAAGCTAATATAGACAGTTCTAATCGCTTTTGCATCATCTCAGGGATGGCTAGCATTCTCACACTTTTTAAGATGTGAATGATGTGATCCCCAAAATAAATGAATTTAGATATAGGGATCTCTACATAAATTTCAACTAGAATTTTAAGAGCAATTGAAAAATATAAAAATATTGTGATATAACTTAAAAATCACATAAATATTTCAATCCAAAGCATCAAGTTGTTTCACAATTGTTACTACAAAAGATCCGTATCAAGGAATCTACAGGTAAGATACTTTACTTTTCAGAAAAATCATGTTTCAAAAAGATTAATCACTATCAAGCAAAAATATAAATCATTTAATTCGTTAAAACAAGTATCTTTATTGTAAAATGTATTTATTTAATTCGGATATCATAAAAAAATTGCATTAAATAAAATAAAAGTTAATAAAAATTACATCTGTCAAGTTATCGACATCTATCGGCAAAAACAGAAAATTTTAGCTCTTCAAAAGAAATCTGTAATCACTTGTCAAATAAGATTTCATTGAACGTTTAATTGATTTTCAACAAAAATCGCATACAAAATGTAAAACAGACATCCAATTATATGAATGAGAAATAATTTTTACATTAAATGTCAAAATAATTGATACCGAGAAGTGCCTTGAAGTTGGGAAGATTCAACGCCTACGGAGCGGTTTATGAACGCCGTAATATTCGTGTAATACGAAGATTTTGGAAAGCCATGACCTGGAAAAAAGGTTTGTTTAAAAAAAATGGAAAAAGAGACGCGTGGGGTAAGAAAGAAAAGGGCGTATGTTTGAAATTACTCCCAGAAAAAATAAATTTACATGCGAAATAAAAAGATTTCACACAAAGAAATTAGAAGAAATTATTCTAACGAAAGTACTGTTATAAGAATTAAAGTATTAAAGTTTCTAAAAGTTCAGAATGTTATCATTTTAAGCAATTTTAACCGTTAGAACAGAAGTTTAGAGGTTAAGTTGTAACGACAATTTGTAAAATAGTTAAAATACCTGTTAAGATCTCAATTTTCGTTTAAATTTATATTTGACAATCAATATTTATTTGATGTACAATATACGAGTTAAAATTTACCTGAGAATCTGCGTTTTCCTTGATAATAATCGGCTATTTCTTTACACAACACTTTTCTATCAACCATCATTTGATTTGGCGGCAAATACTTACCTCGTTGAAGCAGATAAACAGGAATTTGTACAGTTTACACACAGTGGTCACACTGGCGAAAAGTCAAGGTATGTAAATAATTCTATTAAGATATCGTTCTTTCAAATCCTTTAACGACCCTGAGTTTAAAAATTTATTGACGATTATAATTAATCAAACAATTTTTCTTTTTTATTATTACAATGTACAGGGTGTTGCATTTAAGATAAGAAAGTTAGTGTAAACACTCCGTATAACCGAAAATGCAAGAGACTTGTACATATTTTGCTCAATCAGGCCAAATCCATATTAGTATACACTAAAATTTTCAGATTCTTCTCGTGAATAGGTTTCTATATATAGATCGCTGACATTCGTTGTGCGACATCCTGTATGCATATGCAAATGCGAGTTTTCACTTTTGATTTAATGTTTGCAAAACGCTTCTCATGTATATGATTTAATTTTAAAACATCTTAATATTTGTCAAAAGCAATTCTTAAACCAACGAATCGTTTACAATATTCTTCTCCTTGCTCGATAAACTTTTGGTTCTGATCATTAGCGGAACAAAAAGTCCTTTTTCGGTGAAATAAAATAAAACACAAACAAATATAATACCACAGGATAAGCCAGGAAGGACAATTAGAAGTCTTCGCGATTCCTGGCTCGAAACGGAAGTTGTCTGAAGCGATCTCTGCTCTACATTACCGCTCTTAAAATTGTTTTGGTTTATATATTTATAATCCAGATTATTTCTTTATACTGTTGTGTCGTTACTCCGCCTAATCTGCGTGGGAGCTCAGAAATATAGGTAATCTTTCATAATATTTTTGTTGTAACATTATAATGTTACAGTAAAAATATTATGCAAGAACGAAGAAATACAAGTAATGTTTTATAAAAAAAGAGTTTTATAATTGTGTTTTAAGATATTGTTGATTTGATTATTTGGTTCAATACGAAAATCTTATTGAATTTTGTGATTATACAGATTTCTAAATAATATTATTGTATTTAGCTATAAAATTAAGTTATATGATTTTGTAACAAGTAAAGGGTATAACAGTATAAGCTATTAATTAAAACGTGTCCCGATGGTATTGATAGTAGCAATTAACCCTCAAACTACTTTGTTTTTAATATCCGTCTCTTTTTAACCAAACGATTTGAAATTTTACAGAAATAATTTGTATAAATTGTACATATGTGGAGCTTTTTTCCAAGACGCAATTTCTGACAAAAACTGTTTTTCGAGAAAATTGCGATTAAACTCGGCTCAGTAAAAACAATTTTTTTTGAACTTACATTTTAGAGTAAAAAGAAAATTAAGATTTCTAACACAAATATTCGCGAAACAATTTGTTGAAAAATTATATTTGTAACAAAAGACAGAGAAAAATACAAAAATAAATTGCATTTTGAAAATAAAAATTGATATTTATTTCATTTTGAAAATAAAATTTAGTATAAATTGCATTTTGAAGAAAAAACAAATAAATTTGTTTTACTTTTTCTATTTATAAAAATACAAGAGCTGTTATAGTTTTACTCCGCAGTCATCTTCTTAGCAGTCGCAATTATTATCTTCATCATCACCTTCATTTTCTGTCTCATGAGTGTGACAGCTACTTACAGCCTCACTTTTTTCTGAAAGATTTTTGTAAAAAACAAACTTCTCGACATTTTTCCACTCTTCGTCATAGAGTGTCATCAGGGTCTCTATGTTTTTCAACACAGCTGATTTTTTCATATTTTTTTTTTATTTTTTTTTATTTTTAGTTTGGGAAGCTAACAGGCGAACCCAAAAGAGCTTCCACAGTATACATATATATTACATTACTATACGTCTAATACAAATTTATATATAATTAATATTTAATTCAAAAGTAATAAATCAATACAATAGAGAAAATAAAAAAAAGATCGAAATATGAAAAGGTCAAAAAAGGTAGAGCGAAAAATTGGAAAAAAATTTAGAGTAATAAAGTGCTGTAACGGTGGACAACAGATGATTTATATAGCCGCAGACTCTGATGAAATATATCAATATCATTGACAGTATTATTATATGTGAGGGTGGTTCGGTAAATAGGTGAATTTAATCCAATATTAGTTCTCTGAATTTCGCAGTAAAATGTACCAGATATTCGAGAATTCAATCTCGCTACAGTAAAGTTCAATGAAGCGATGAGGCTAGGACTATTAAACAAGTTATTCACTAATTTATAAAGCACTACCAATCCGTTAACGTGACGTCTGTTTTCAAGTGTAAGTAGATTATATCCATAGATAAGGTAGGTTGGTATAGATGGGTCGCTATTAAGAAATTCGTGTAACCGTGCTGCTCGCGCCATCTAGCGGTTTGTATCCCCGCTTAGCGGACATTTAGCGCGCTTACTTGAAAATTATTTAAATTCACCTCAGAGTATTAAAGGAAAACAGTGTTACCATTTTTGCGCAATTTTCAACATATGGAAATTCATATGCTGAAAATTGCGCAAAAATGGTAACACAGCCTTCCTTTAATACATTTTATTGTTATAACACGAATAAAAAGACCACACATTCTATAATTACACATACATTTTTATTGAAACATATTTACAGAAAGTATCTTAACGTAGATATATGTATAAATTATAAAGTAACGTATATTCTTTTGCATAACTACATATGATTCCACGTACTACATACAGAACAGAAGAAATAAATTACCTGTTGTCAGTGGCAATCTTGGCAGGAAATAATGATGGAATAGCTGTTTTCCATAAAAACATTTTAGACGATATGTCTTCTTGAGCAAAATGGATATGGCAGATACGATAATTTCGATAAATTATAGAAGGGGGATCCCCACTTCGCAATTTCTCATTACCAGAAAGCTCAATCCATTTATTGAAGCGTTCCACACCTTTTCTGGATTAGGAAACCGATGTCTGAAGGATGTCCGGTCACTGCAACCCATTACTGCACAGGAACGGCCTCTCATGTCTAAAGCAACAATCATATAGTAAATCATTTTGATCACAAAAGTTTTGGTTTTTTAACTTACTTGCTGCAGAAAGAAGGCTTCGTAAAAAACTTTCACTGTCGAATGCACAGGTGTTCTATATGAAATAACTAAATACAACCTATTAATAAACACTACAGCAACTCTACAACTAACACACTAATCTAAAAATACAAACTGCAACCTATTTTATAACACTCGAATCGATAATACTCAATACGCTGTCAGAATCAAAATGACACAAAAACAACAATGGCGGTAACACGTGATTTATTCCAGCATTCGGCGCCGCCTAGTAGATTGTATCCCCCAGCAAATCGTGACGTCACGCTGATATAAACAAATCGTTATTTAGTGCGCCCCCCCGATTATATCTCAAGAGATCAACATTGTAATTGTAGCTAGGAGTGAAAAATTTAAAGTTTAAATATCTGACAAATTTTTTCTGTACTTTTTCAATCCTATAAATGTATGATTTATACAGGGGATTCCAAATGATACTTACCATAATCTAGCGTATTTATTACTAGAGATTTATAAAGGCTAATAATACAATTTATGTTTTTAAAGGGTTTTGTTATACGAATTATGAAACCAATTATGGTCATAAACTCTTTTGATATGTCATCATTTCTGTAATTTTCTTCCATTTTCACTTTAATTATTTTATTTTTGTTTTTCGTATTTATTTCCTTTTTAATAAAAATTCTTTTCATGTTACTAATTCCAGTAAGTTTTTTACAGTCAGCGTCACTCATCTTCTTAATGTCCCAGACCACCCACCCTTCTCCCAATCTTCTAACTCTTCCTACTTCTCTAAAAATTTCTTCATAATCCTCTTTTAACACAATCTGACTTCTTTTTCTGTATTTTTTTTTTTATTCGACCAAAGATACGATCTGCAGGCATGTAAGAATGCCCCCTTACGGGAAAAATCACGGTTATGTTGTCAAGGTTTCCAGGAGCATCATGGTATAACCAAAAACACATCGAATGTATAACATAACAGTTTTTATTTTGCTCTGCGCAACCGTCGGCAAAAAATCGTAAACTTCCCTAACAGCCAGAAATATTACATAGATATTTTTAAAAATGTATTTTATAAATATTTTTCATGAGAGGTTTTTGAATATATTTTTCATATTTTTTTCTAAATATAGATAAAATATTCAATTAAAATATTTATTCCATATTTTAAAATTAATGTAAGCGCTATATTTTTTCTAAAATACTTGTAGTATATTTATATGAAAATTGAGATTTTTTATTATCTATTTAATTTGTCAAAATGAACCAAAATTGTTCTTGGTTATTTAGAATGTATAACGTCGATAACGAAAAGTTGAAACATACATAGAGTTGTCTAAAAGGCAAGAACTTGTTTTTTCACACTCACCATACAAGTTAATAATCAATAATTCTGGCATCTTTTAAGGCATACTGAAGGCTTATCAAATTAATCACTATTTTTTAATTGAAGTGTTCTAAATAAAAAACAAACGTATTTATTATCATTTTATTTGAATAAGCCAATAAAAATGAAAAAGACTCATTCTTAAGTCTAGCCTTGGCTGGTGCCAAGTACAACCCTATGGCTTTTTTCATATCTTCGGTAATGGCGCTCTCATGGCGTTTCCTTGTGGCCTCTAAAACAATGCCAATTGTATTAAATCATACCATGAATAAAACATCGTACAACATTATCAACATCTACTAATACATTTGGAGCATTTACAATAATTGGAGTGGTAGCTACATTCTAATACTTACGATACTTATTTTTACTTTATTTCATAATATTTGAAAACATTCTACGTACAAACAATAAAACAACACAACGTATTCTAACCTCTATTTGAGGTTATGACGCTTATCTACCGAGATGAATCTCTTAAGCAAATCAACTAGCAATTTATCTGGTAGATGCAGTACATATATGATGCATAAAATTCCTACAACATTATTAAACGATTTCTGTACAGAGCGATATTGAGCATTCCAATTATCTTATAAATGCCATGACATGTTCAAAGTTTTGCTTACCTCGTAGTCACCACAAAAACTAAAACACACCCCGCAACAATTAATTACACAGTTAACCCTAATCTGCCCTAATCGTATACTATTATAAACTATAACATGTAACGGACAAACGAATGAAAACGTTGATGATACGTACGTGCGCGTATGCATTCTATGTACCTAATCCATAGACGCATAAACAATACTAAATCATATAATACCGGCACCGTAATGAATAGAGGTGTTGTGTTGACGTTCGCAACTTACAAATATTACAATAATATAATACAAAACGCAGATATATTAATAGAAAAGTTACAGCGCTCAAATTAGATACTAATTAAATCATATTAGATATATATTATGTAATTTAATCTTTAAACTATCATTTTAAATAGGTACATACCTGCTTAATATATATGCATATTTTACCCATTTTATATTATTCGTCCTACGCACCAAATGTACAAAAGCAAAAATTCAATCTTTTTTTTTATATAAAATAAATATTACAGAAATACAAAGCAAAATATTCTTGCAGAGTTATGAAAAAATATATTGAGAAAACATTTGCAATAAAATATTATTAAGGCTACATAACATATATATTTTTTAAATGTTTTCTTAATATATTTTATGCATATTATATTAATATAACTAATATTCAAGAAAGATTTAATATTTTTTAAATATTTATAAAATATGAAATAAATATAGTTGGTCACTGGGGTTGTTACGTTATCTGGTAATTTGGATGGAATTTGTAAAATAACAAAAAAGCTATGCTATTTTATACGTAAAGATATTAATATTGTTTTGTCAAGTATGCTCCTATACCCCAACTTTATTGTGTGAAATTTAATCAAATTTCCTGTAATGGAACGACTTGAAAAAAAAAATATAATAATACTGAAAATAAAGTACTATACAACAATAGCAGGGTGCATCAACAGCAAGTCCGTCTTTTATTACTCCAGCTATATTCTAACTTAAAAAAAATAAACCCATATTTTCTGTTGAAATTTACTTTGACTTCATAATCGATTCTACCTTAAAAATCCTAATCCATATTTTAATTTTAAATAAATTGACATGAAAACGATTACATTTTTCCCACATATTTGCAACGCTGCCAAATTTTCCTTCAAAAAAAGCAGTATACTCAGCGATCTCTTAAAGGAATATTAATCCACCCTTCATCAGGCTTCGAAAGCATCCTCGCATTTGAATAAATCCTGACTTCTTCCCGACGCTGATTTGGCTAGGTCCGCTTTTCCTTTACACTCAGGTCCTTCGGTTTAAACAAAAGCGAAACGCATTCGATTCGATCAGATTTATATCCCATTGGCCCTACACACTTTACATATATTTCGCGAACGAAAGCCGGCGAGTTGAAATAAATCTTGCGATACTAAAGAGTCTAGTGGGATTTCGGATTTCGGGGTAATATAGGAACTCACGAAAATAATCTGGATTTAATGGCAGCGGCCTATAAACAATGGTGATTATTCTTGTTCTTGGAGTGGGGACAAGCGTGCGACATTGTTTTGATATACCGGGTGAACAGTGTTGCCAACTTGGTGAATTTTCCACTAAATCTGGTGTATTTGAAGCACATCTGGTGTACACAAATCATTTTTAGTGGCTAGTGAAAAGTTTGGTGGATTTTCTTTAATTTTAGTAATAAATCTAGTGATTATTCATTGAACATGAAGACTAAACTACATATACATGTATATGTAAATAAATAAAAGTACAAAATAAAATAAATGAGAATATGATTATGATTTTATTTAACGGTTACAGTTATATAGTTGTGAAAACCTCGTTTACCCGGATCAATTGGGACCAGTGCTGATTCAGGTTAACGAAAATCCGGGTTAGGCGGACACTAGGACAAAAAAAAATAAATAAATTAAGACAGTACCTACAGAAAAATGACTTTTTCGTAGATAAACAAATATACGCACAAAACAAATCGAACAATTAGGACAAAACTATATGATACAACGCCCATTTCTAAAAAAAAATAGTCAAAATTGATCCGGGTTATCTGGAGATCCGGATTCACGGGTCCGACTTAACGAGGTTCCACTGTATATTGTAAATTATTAATATTTGACGACTAACCAATAAGTGTTGTATTAAGTTCATATATAATAGACAAAATAAGATGTACTTTGTGTTTTACTTTGTGGTTTCTAAAAGTAACATTGTGCGAATTATAATAAATAAAAAATTAAATAAAAGGGGATTTATAGTAGAAAAACAATTAATTACATAAATATAATATAATATAAAATATTTTTGCTTTTCTTAAAATACTTTATAATAATTCCTTTCCCAATTCTAGTGATTTTCTGGTGGAATTATAATCCCGATCTAGTGAAATATGTCTTCTATTAATTGGCAACACTGCGGATGAGTCACTAGTCCGATATCAGTCGATATTGACCTTAACAACTCTCATACAAGATTTTTCAATATGGTATCATATATAGCGGAAAGACCCTATATTTTGTTTGTGTCATCATATGTCCTTTTTTATTATCTTTCATTTTTGTTAAGAATATGGTATATCTGAATCTTATATTTTCTGAGATAATTCAACATTTTTAGAAACAGTCACACAAATGAGATATATTTAAATGACTATATTTAAAGCAAGCTATGGTAAGAATGTGATCTGCTTATGTTTGATATCTTGAATGTATGGTTTTTGTGTGTGTACGTAATGTTGTTGAAAAAGTTCTGTTGTATACAGTGTTGTGAACAGAATAGTGACATAATGTTAACGGTAATGTGTATTAACAATTGAGAAGATATACGTCAGATTTATTATTTATTATGGAAAAATAAATTGGTGATAAGTTGGCTATCTCTTGTCGATTGTTTGTTGCATTTTTTTTTTTATTATTTGAATTGATCCTAATATACAACGTGCTTTATAATTTTTTTCTTTTAATAAGGATTTGGTTTGGTCAAAGTTGAAACTATGGTTTCCATTATTTATGTTTTCTTGAAAGCGGTGATATTTGTTGAATATTTATGTCCTTTAAGTCTTTCTGATGTTAAATATTCTTTGGTTTATCCAATGTACACACCAGCGCAATCGTTACAAGGTATCCTATACACGATGTGAGTTTGTTTTTCCAATGAAATATTGATTGTTGATTTTTTCCGAAAGATTTTTAATATATGAGAGTGCAGCATATTTAATGTTTAAATTGCTGTTTTGTTGATGTGATAGCCGATATGCGTTGTAATATTTGTGTAAGCGTTTTTTGATTATAGAATTGATTTTGAAATTTTCGGGATAATTATTTATTGTTGTGTAAAAGTTTGTTTCATTTGAGTTAAAATGAATGGTCGGAATTCTGGATTGCATAATTGGATGAATCTCTCTATTAAAGAAATAACTACACTTTTCTTTTTTTCAAATAGTTTTTTTATAGAAAATATATTTAAATAACATAAAAAATAATAATTCATTAATTAATGTTGATTGTTAAAAATTTTTATTCTTGAATCAATTTTTTCAAATTTTATTAACCTAAAATTTAAAACTTAAAATTGTTAACTTTATATTTCCTTTACAGTTAGAAAAAGGCTATACAGGGTGAGTTTTTTATCTTGAAACAACGGAATATCTCTAAAACACTGCATCATATCAAAAAAAGATCTTAATAAGATTTGTTATAATGTAGGGGTCTCACTAAATAGTGCCCAACTCTTAAATCTTAAATGGGAACTCCCATTTTGTATTGCAGATTCGGATTCTACGCCATCAAGTATGTAGTTTTCGTTTGAAACTTTTTTTCGATACGTAACAGATTGCGATGTAATCGCAAAAAACATACTTGTGAACGTCTAGAAAAAATACACAAAAAAGAGAAGCAAGCAAACGTGATTTTGTGTTTTTTTTTTTTATTTTAACATTAAATAACATTTCAAAAAGCCATTCAACAACCAAGAACTTTACTTTGTCTGGCAACTGTATATTCTGGTATCCTGGGATTCAACTTTATTTCAAAGGAGTAGTGACTCAATGTAATTCGTATAAAATAAATGAGCTGGGTCCATGGAGACGGAGGATTGTTGATAAAAAAACTTCTTGAGAGAATTGTTTTATTTTTGGTGAAGTAAAATGAATTAAATCATATTTCTGTACTATATCCAACGTCGAAGAGATTTTCCTTTGTGAATTGATGTATTTATCATCGGCCTAAAATACATGGAAGAAATGTCAAGAATTTCCTGTGTTAATATGCCTTTTTCATGTGGAATCATACATATCTCTGCTGTTTCGAGTTTAATTATACATTTTGGATGCTGTGAAGGAGATTTTTCCCTGAATTGGCTTTGTGCTCCTGATGTGGACCCTTTTTTTAACATTTTTGATTCGTCAATGCGAGGAAACTCCATTCTGAAGCATATTTGGGTGTATGCAAGCTGATGTACGAGGTATTTCGATAAATTGTTGTTTAAATTTCCGTGTATTTAGCATTTCGAACATTTTGAGGTTATTTTTGATGTCTGCAAAATGACAGTTCATACTGAAATTTTAATGTGTATAAGATGGTAGACGTGGTCGGTGGTTTCTCTTTCTCTTGTGATAGCGGGATATTTAAGAGTTATTTTGAGAATTGAATGAAACCAAAATATACTGGATAATAGTTAATATTTGATTTAAACATTCATAAATAAATATACTCACCTTGGGTAAGAGTTCTCGTACTCTTTATATGTTTTTGAAATAAATTTGTTCATAAATTATACATGTTATTAAGAATTACACTGTTTTATTAATGAAAAACTCATTTAATAAATTGAATGATTGGAAACTAAACTATAAATTTAATATTTAACAAAAATATATAGCCGAAACGTCATTTAAATAAAGCATTTAAAATTCGAACAATTTAGTATTTTATCCTGTCCGCTACCACCAAAAACACCAAGACCATTAATCAATCAAACGGACAAGAACTTTACTAAATTATTATATTTATTATTTATTCCACAAAACAAAATCAAAAATGAGGCAAATTATATATGCATAATTATTTGAGCAATACTAAACACCATTACATTACTAATTTTTCCTTGAGCAAACGTAATAAAAAAGTTAATACAGTAATTGAAAATAAATTAACTTTTTCTTTATGTGACAGTTGATTATACAGTTTATGTAGTTAAACAAAAAAAATAAATAAATAGAAATTATCGCTAATAAAAAGATGTCATTAATTACAACCACACTTAATGTACCTACCTAATTTACGTGTTAATAACAACATATAAGTACAAGAAAAAACAAGGTAATTCAACTTCAAGAGCATTCTCGTTATTAACAGGTAAGTATATTTAATGTATGTATCTGATCGTAAATTTGTGGAGATTATTTAATGGTACATGTGGAAAAAGGACATACTAAGCGGATATCGAATCTAATATATTGAATAAACCAACAGCAAAAATAAAAACTAAAACTAATGTGCTAGGTAAACTTGCCTATTCAAGTATTAGATGCTTCATCTAATACTTAACAAGGAATTGATTAGTGAAGTACATTGTACATATATCACGTATTTTGTATTTGCATTTACGTATATGATGAAAATTGACAGATTGTTTGTCGCGATGATGTAATATTCACGTCAAAATAGCTAGAATTGTAGGGAATAATATGATATTTCGAAAATAGAATTCAGGAAAGAGATCATTGAGAGAATGTTACGTCAATAATTATTAGACTGCATTGCTTGTATTTAAAAATAAAATTATATTCAAGTAAACTGACCCGTTTCTGCCTCTCAATGTTCAAGGACACGTATACCGTTCTGATAAACTAGACGTTTAAGCATACAATATATATCGAGTAGTTTTACATCATCGGAAACATGGGTTTGAAACATGTCGCCCAGAGGCACTTCGCAGTGTCGCATACGTGGGTGAAATTGTAACTAAAACTATTTGAATTTATTTATAAGCAAAAATCTAACCTACAAAGTCATTCCATTCTGTCATTCTGTTATAGGAACGTTATTCGAACGTCATCTGAAGCGGCTAATTCTGTTAATCAAATGAAATGTCAAATGTCACAAACTTGTATCAATTTAAAGTGGCTTAAATATAAGTTTAACTTTATTTAAATGAATACTGTAATCCCAAGTTCGTATTATTGCGATAACGTTGGCTGTGAGACATATTTTGGACCACGCTATGACCACTCTTAACCTTTCATTTATTTTAAAAGAAAGAAATATTCAATATGTATTTATTTCTATATAAAATGTTGGCAATTTAATAAAATGTAATCAACGTGACTACAATTATTAATTAAACATATGTCGGTTCTTCCATAAAATTACTATAAATATGTAATATTTTCTCTTAAGGTGTGACCACTAGCATGATTCTATTAGTGTTGCTGCCCAATGAACCAAATTCAAATTTCCCGCAATTATTTTTAGTAACTTCAACATTAAACCATGAAATTACCTACAATTTTGTATTAGATTAATAATTATTTGAATACCTTTAAGTTGAAGTTACTGAATATGTATAATTGCGGGAAATTTGAATTGGTTTACTGGGTGAAAATAACCTGTTGTTCATCTCATGGTAAATGGTCTTCCCATTGATCATACTCAATTCGGTAAATTAAAACATTCAACATCCCCATTATAATCTGGGTATAGTTCTAACATAATAAAACCTTATATGGGTAAAAAATGTTCGTTCTCTAGTTTACTGACAACAACCAAAAAACAAATCTAAAAAATACAATTGCCATGCAATATAGTTATGATTAATTTATGTATTTAGGTATACCTATTTTTCGTTGTTGTTTTGATAGTCTTGTGGCCTACGATTAGGATGTGCTTAGTTATCGTCTATTATATCCTCTTTGATGTCTGTTGGAAATGTTACATGATGATTAGAATAAGACAGTTATAAGTTCCTAGTCCCCATTATTTTCCAACATGCACAGATGGTGCTATTACATATGCTATGCCCTCAATACTAACCTAGATGATTTTAAATAATAAATAAATTTTAAATATTACATCATTACCGACCTTTTCATGGCATCTTCAAATTTTGCTTTGAAAAATTCTTCATCTGCAGAGAGAGCATATTTCATTTTTTTTGACAGTATGACAATCAGAGATATGACAAGTACAATATCTACAAATGCCATGCATGTCACGTGGCACGCTCCCAACATATGTACCTTGTTTATGTATCTTAATAGTTATTCAACCGATTGAAGTACCTTTGGGTGTCTCTTAGATGGCGCGCGATGTAAATGGGATTTTACATTGGCGCAGAGCGCCATCTAACAAACACCCAATGGTACTTCCAATCAGTTGGATAACTATTAAGATATATAAACAAGGATATGTATCAGAATCTAAATGCGCTACATAAAATGGCAACCGCTCCGTAAACATGTTTACCATGTAGCGTATTGTTTTTGAGACGAATTGTCAACAGTTTACAAACCGTTTGGGAGCAGCTACGTACTCTGAACGCGGCCAATGTTCCATTCTGACCGGTTTGGTTTTCAAAAGATTCAGTTATAAGGGGATCTATCACAGATGACGCCGTTAGTTAAATTAAAAAATGTGTTTTGAAACGAGTATATTTTAAGTTGGAGGTCACACTGTTTTGCATTTTGCAATTTTGCGCTAGTCAAATATTTTAGTGTTGATTTTTACAAACTTTGCCAGACGAATTGACTATGTGTGTTTAGTAGGACAGAAATTATTAGAATTTGGTGTGAATTCTTTGTTCAGATATGAGGATTTACTATTTTCTCTAGACATTCAGAAGCGTCAACCAATCAAAATTTTTCCCTCGGATAGAAATATAGAAACCCCACCTAATGTAATACGGTATTGCATTATACGCACCACGTGCATTGCACGTGTATCTGTTTTCGCGTTTGTTTCTGCGTGTTAATATATACAAACAAACCAGCAAACGTGTACTGACGTGTAAAGTGTAACCTTGTGTTATTAATCGTTAATTCCAGTGTGCATAAAAATTTCAACATCTTAAAGATGCATTGGGAACATCTATTTACGTAATTAGTTCAGATTTGAGTCAAATAGCATAAACATTCACTTAATTTTATAATGGTTCTCAAAAAATCATTTTAAAATTGGCTTAGTTGAAACCAAAACTTTTGAATGAATGGTTCTGCATATTTATAATTGAAAAAACGTCTTAAAGAGAGAATATTATAGCATTAAGAAATAAAAGAGTTGTTAAAATCATATAAAATTTCGCATTAAATTAGCTACAAGGACAGTACATATACCTAGATACATTGTAAACTGTGGCTGTTAATAGTTGTCGATTTGTCCACTTATACCTGAAAAAAATATCCAGGAACAGGTAAGCAATAAGCATATTAAAAAGACGTCGTGTTTAGAAATCACCCAGTAGACCGCATTCATTTAATTAAACAGCTACTAAATTTGTCTAGTCTAGATCAAATACAATATGACTGGAAGTATTTTATAATTCCACATTCAATTCAGTTGGACAAAATAACCCCTTAGCAATAGACAATACTTGACTATCTTTGCTCGTCAAATTTAAACTCCTATAGTTCTCGACAAAATAACACGAAAAGAGTGTGGACCTCTACTGACTATTGAATTAGTCAAAAAAGTGTTAAAATTTTCAATAGTGCATGCATGCCATGCCTCTCTGCCATCTCATTGAGTACTAAATAAAAAAAAAAGTTTGGACAGATCGCATGTCATAATGACCTATAGTGTGCTATAAAAGAATTCAAATTACACTGATGTACTAGCTTGTTATAATTATTAGGAGGGGTCTTTAAAAAGACATTAATCAATAGATGCATAACTTATTTGTAACTTAATATATCTAAATCTATACGAATCTATAGGCAACAAAGGATTTTACTTAATAAAACGTATACAAACCGAGATGTAAGTGCGGAAAAATATATCTTTTGTAAGTTTTAAACAATTTAAAACCTAAATAGTGATGTAAGGACTCGTTCTGCTAAATTACGTATTTTAATTATCAATAATAATGCGTCGGAGTGTTAAATTATTTTTGAAGATCAGTAGGGATCTGTAACTGCAGTGTTCAGCCATAACCTAACATAGATTTTGGCGAATTGTCAAGACAGCCAGTTCACAGTTTCCTTTGTTGTAGAATCTTTGAAATGAGTGCCCTAATAGCCAAATTTAAATTTCCCGCCATAATTTTTAGTGAATTAAATGTAGCACAAAATGGTGGGTAATTTTATGTTTCAACATTGATGTTACTAAGAATAATAGCGGGAAATTTAAATTTGGCTATTAGGATGTAAAAGCAATGGTTGCTTGGGCTGGTGCCAGATCTTTTACTTAGTTGGCTTGGTCGATTAGATGATATCTGCATCGTATGTGAATCGCTCAAAGAAATTTTGCCAGCACGATATACGTAGGTGGATCTCTTGAATGATAACAAAATTGATTGACTGATTATTTTTTAGAGGCTCGCAAAAATATAAGTACAGCGTATGTTCGCTAATATAAAATTCAAACTGCCAATTGCTAAACATCAATATATCAATTTCTTATCTCGCACGAAATAAAAATTTCCAGAAATGTCATTGATAATCTCGGCCAATAATGAGAGTATAATTTATGCCGGGGAATATACAAACAGACTTCGTAAGCATACGCAAATACACGGACAAATTATTCCAGATAATTTGAAATATATGTTTATACAGAAATTTTGCTTATCTATTAACCGTCACCGTATGGATGTAAACTCCAGCGGCACTACCGTAGGTTAAATTCGAGCTACAATACGTTTTAATATAATTACCGTATTACATGAGATCATGAGATGTTAATGAGTTATATGCAGATTTTGTATAGTCGCAAATCCAAAATTTATTTGGCGACATGTTATCCAGTTCACTATACAGGCTGTTTCAAATTAAGTGCGCACCATGGCTATCTCTGTTATTATTGAGTGTAGAATTTCTAAATCTGTTTTGAAATAAAATTTACTTCGGCTTTTGAATATTATTATTTTCCTGTAATTGTTCTCTAATTTTCTTAATTTCTTCCAACCTTTCAGTGTCAATTTCAAGCTGCGCTTCCGGTATACATCCAAACGTTTCCACCTAGTAGGTGTTTCAGATGATGTACTTGATAGTTCACTTGGGCTTGGTGTATTTTCTTTCTCCTGATTTTCTGCATCTGGTAAAGGTGCCATTGAAGATATAGTGTTTGTTGGATGAATACGTTTGTCGTCTAAAAAGATTTCCTGAAACCTGTCAAAGTATTCCCAGTTCAGTTTTCCAGTTCAAGTCCGGCTTTTCGTTTTATTGTTATCTATGATTTTCATGTATGTTGCCTTCAGATTTCTCATTTTTTTTTGTCACAGGTACTACTATCTACAAGGTAATTATACCTTTTCATGTGTTGTGATATTTATTGCTTTCTTATTTTGGGGTTTCTAAATTTAGACGACCGTTTCTGATATTCATCTAAGAGCATTAAAATGTTCTCGTGAGTCAACTTAAAATGTATACCTGTAACGCATACAATATAAAAAATATATTATATTATTATTATTATTATTATACTGGTATATTGGTGTTTGTCCCTCGTCTTCATCTGTTAATATTTGTGAAACTGTAAACAAAAATATTACCAATATTTTTCTTTTAAAATACTTCTTAAACAACTTACCACCGTGCTCTGTGTCACATTCTATGGATTCAGGAGTATCATCCATCCTTGAGCAGGTCGGCTTTGGCACATTCATATTGTGCATATTAAATTGCTTGGCAATTTTAATTTGGAAAAAATCATCAGCTTTTGCTATAATTCACAATTTATTAGGAAAGCTGGTTTTTAGTAAGCTAAAGTGTACTTACCTCTCGTTTCAAATACATAGTCTTGCAAAAACAAGATTCTTTTATTACAGTTACTATTGGTGCTAATCATTTTTGGATGCCATGTGTAACTACAAGATTAAAATGAACAAACAAACAATGGGCGCGTTCAGGGATGGTTAGCTGCTAAGTAACAGCAAAAAAAAAACGCTGAGATACGCCAACAAGCAGCAATACGAGTTTCCCTGAATGGTTTTTTTATGCCCTAGCCCAAATCACAGAATGAAACACAACCTATTGTTCAAATAAATGTAATCTGTCAAAATAATTACAATCTTTTTCGATAGTGTATAATTTAACAAGCTATACAAGGTTATACCTAAAACAGAATGGATTTTATTATTGGAGATTTTTTAATAAATAATGATCTTGATGGAAATAAACAAAACAAACAATATTTTCAGTTTAACTGTTATAGCTTATAGGTTCTTGGGAATCTATACGAAACCGATTCTAATTAACAATTAGATAACATAACCACACATAACCAACATATGCGCTCCCCACTACGACTTTTCACAGCGCTGAGGAAGGCAGCCTACAATTAGAATACGTAGCTGCTCCCAAGCGGTTTGGGAACTGTTGACAATTCGTCTCAAAAACGCAACGGTACATTTGCCCTACATCAGAATAAGATACAATGGAGCGGTCGCCATTTTGTGTAACTGAAACCGTTACTGATACTATTGTTTAAATATATCTAGTTAGTAAACGTAATGCATTTTCGGAAAAATAAAGTATTGCTCAGGGAAGTGCTGCACTCTATCGGTGAATGTAAATTGATTTGAAAACGTGATAAATATAACAGGTATCTCGGTCAGAGTGAGAGACAGATTTCTGTGTTTTATCCATCTACGGAAACGACGGAATCCGTATCGGTGATTTACTAGCATTGGCGAATTGTGTGGCCTGGGGGAAAGGGAGGGTGGATGCATGTGACGCTGTGATGACGCACTTCGCCATAATTCTGGTGTTTGTTTACATTAGAAGATTAGAATTCTGAGGTATTCTGCTATAAATAAAAAGAAATTGAAAGTATATTGCAAGGCTCGTTCTTGTTGACAAAACATTAATTGAACAATTTTCTAAATTGAGGTTTTTTCTTTTAAGAATAAAATATTTAAACTTAAAACAAAAAAAATCACTGAAAAGAGAAAAGTTCAATCTGAAAGGACGAAAATTTGCCGAGAAAAAACAAACATAAATCTACCTCTCAATTTTTATTTTCTTAGTTCTTAAATTAATAAGTTGTTTTGTTAACTTAATTTACTTATGTTTATGATTATATAAAATCAGAAAATGTTTGTTTTATTAAGAAGAATAAGTATTTAGTTTGATAAGATATAATCTGTAGTTCGACGGCCTTTGTATATTTAAAATTTTAATAAAACGCGGGTTTTTCTTTCAAACGTATATACGAAAACCTTCTTCTCCTCCTCTCTCCTATTGCTATCTTCGCTTACTATCGCTAACTTCAACTGGTGTAAAGGCGGAAATTTGAAATTTAAAATATAGCCTACTATAAATCGTTATTTTTTTACATGTATGTACCATTTTACTTTACTTTTTGACTTTTTCTTAGTTCTAATTTAATGTATAGGTACTCTATGTATATAGTTTTCTTATATTCACAAAACATTTTTTATTTGATTTACTTATGTTTACTATTACATAATAATAGAAATTCGTTTTTTATATAATGAATAAATATGTAGTTTGGGGGTACAAATCGCCATTTATTTTTACATATATGCACCACTTTACTTATTAAAAACACCATACATGATGACACATTCGCGCTCTTTCTCTTGAGCGGCTGAAAAGTTACGAGGTAACCTTTGGGGGCAACATCCGTATATACAAGGCTACATCGTAATTTTCAGCCAATCAAGAGAAAGAGCGCGAACGCGTCATCATGTATGCTGTTTTAATAGCTTTGTTTATTTGTGTGCTTGGAGCAGTATCTACTGACGTCATCAGAGTAACTTGAGAGCGTCTCAGATTGGATTAAACATGGTACAAACAAAACGCGCTCGATTGCAAATATAACCTTAATTTTATTATTTACTATTGTCAAATTGTCAGAGCTATTATGAATAGGAAAAGTAAAAGTAATTTTTCAAACTAATGAATCTAGACTACAATAAAAATGCATCATTATACTAGTATTTATGTACCTACAAGTGAAGTTTTTAAAATATAATGATCGTTCTTTACATCAATCACATTGGTATCATTATATTATCCATATCGTGCATATTTGATGCAAGTATAAATCGGATTACATTTACAAACGACAGTTTACAACACGGTGTTAGTGCGATTAGGTTATGTTGCACAAATTGCTCGGACGTCGGATCGCGAGCAGAAAGAGGAACCTTTTTGTGATCTGGATTTGCTTGCTCTAAACAAACAAACACGCACAAATCATGCTCTAAAATACAAGCAAACGCGTAAAATTCCTTGAATCTGCTTAGATCAGACAAACAAACAAACCTAATAAGTAACGTGGTGCATGTATGTAAATATAAATGGCGATTTGTACTCCCAAACTACATATTTATTTTTATAATGAAAAACGAATTTCTACTATTATGCAATAGTAAACATAAGTAAATCAAATAAAAAATATTGTACAAATATAACACAAAACTTAGAACTACACACATAGAGCATAACATTAAATAGAAACTAAAAAAAGTAAAGTAAAATGGTAAAAAATAACGATTATATATTATCATAACTAAATATTTTATTCTTCCTAATAAAACAAACTTCCAATGTAAACACGAGAATTATCGCGTGGCGAGTCATCACAGCGTCATCGCCTATCCACCCTCTCTTTTCCCCGGACCTTGCAATGCTATTGCAATTAAATATATTTTGCCGACACGTAAGAGGGCCATCTTGTATGTAGTAGTCTAACTATAAAGCTTATGTTTAAATCGAGATGGGCACCAACGCCGTGCTGCCATCTACCGCTTTTGTCCAAAATGTTCAAAAATCCGTTAACTATTTTGTCCATAAGGTTGACTAACTAGTATGTATATAAATAATGCTGATACGTATCATATTCGTACTCTGAACGTAGCCATTTACTCAGCCGCTGTTTGTCAGTGGCAGGTCAACTGCTCTATTCAGGAAAGTTGCTTACTAAGCTTCTCAGCCGCTGAGCGTCCCTGAACGCGCCCAATGTGTACATTATTTAGTAATATTAGGTTAAAAACTATGAGGGAAAATTATATTGCTACTCGCAAAATGACATTAGAAATATAATTACTTATCATAAAAGGTAAGCATCTTATTATAATTTGCAAGTTCTACTAATAGCTATTCAGTACCTACTGATATGTTATGTAATTGTTTTGAAACACTGTGTACTAACTTGACACACCTGTATATCTACATAAAACAAAAATTTCTCGCCAAGCACAGCCATACTTGTGCATAGAGAGATAACTTTTTTACGATTTGCAATAAACGAAAATTTATATTTACTATTATATTTACAACGTAAGCGCATGGTTCGTATGTTGTACGTACCAATATACATGTGTGAGTCAGGGCAATAACATACTGCCGTAATATTTTACAATCGCAACAATTTTTTACGATTGGCAAGTATGTTTTTACAGTTATTGTTAGAGCTGTCATTATGGGAAACTGATTATGATATTAGTTGTCTTTTCCTCTATAAATATGCTGTAACCCGTGCGTAATCTTGGAGAAAATGTATAGGTATCTGATTTTATTGATATAATATTTATTCAGAATTCTAAACAGGAATTACAATATTTGCGTATATCAATTTACTGATACATATAATTTCCGGCGAAAATACACGCTTCGAGTGTTTAAGCAGGGCACACCTTTCCATGTGATTAATTCGTTTAATTGCAAACTTTCCTTCGAAATCTATCCTTCAATTCCCTATTCCACGGAACACGAGACACAAATTCCTTTCATTCGTTTAGGCATGAAGGCGGAAATGACCTCAATATCACCCTCCATACAAAAGGCGCAATTGTATAATTGTTAGGAAAATTTGATTTCAAAGAACTTGCTTTTTGCGTAGAATAGAGGTTTCATCCGGATTTAATATAGAAATTGATCGACCAGACTGAGGCGGCAGTTTTAATTCATTCATATATATTAAAGATCTTATTCCTTCCATTAGGACAAAATGAAAATCTTTTATTAATATTCATTATTTCTACAGCGCGTGGTTCGAAGTATGGTTAAGAATTTAATATTTTCTGCGTTATTTCCAGTGTTTTGACTAGCAGCAATTTTAATATTATGTATTTAGGTATTCCGATGGTGTGAGACGGAGTAGGCGTTCTTATTGGAGAAGGTATATGGAAAGATTCGATTTTCCAGTTGAAGAAATCTTATGTTTGTAGATGCTTTTAAAATATTATGGGAAAATATGAATGTACCTAGTTAAAAAAAAGATCAATAAAATCCTGAAGTAAACTTCTCCTAGACCCGTCACCACAAACTGCACTAAACTGGACGTACGTTTCGATAGCAAAGCTATCATCATCAGCAGATACACTGAACTAAATAACTACACTAAAACTACCCTATTTTATACCTAAAAAAGGGCATGGTATAATGATCACGGTCATGGCTGACTGCCATCATGCTTAATTAGTCACTAAGTCCTAGCTCCCTCCTAACTCCGTCTAATCTATTACTTATATTTAATAAACCGTAAAGACAAGAATTTAAGGGTCCTAAATCTGAATTCATTAAAATATGTATGTTTGTTTTTATATATTTCCATACCCTCATAACAATTTAATTGCACATAGTGTTGTTACGTTTTTGACTAACTTTTATATTGTTACATTTATGGTTCTTTCAAGCACATGTAGGGCTACACTAGATTTGTCAAACCTTCTAAATTTAAGATGAGCCAAATGGTCCTTGTAACGCGTTTTAATTGATCTTTTAGTTTGCCCAACATATACACAAATTTTTTGTAGACCTTTCGTGTAACTTGGATAAAATCATAATTTAACATATTTCTTATTTTTCTTGTCACTAATTTCTAAAGTACTCACATTTTTAATTCTTATTTTGTTTTTATGTTTTCTAATGGTATTATATACAACGTCTTCTGAGAATCCGTTAAATGCAGCGATTTTAATAATTTCTTTAAGTTCTTTATTATATCGTTCTGTAGATAAAGGAAAATTAAGTAAGCGATATACCAAAAAGTTAATAGCTGCTAGTTTGTTTTTCCATGAATGATTTGAATCTTCTGAAATAAATCTGTTATTAGTAATGGGCTTTCTATATATACATATCTATTTCTAATTTATTTTTATTTCTTATTACTAACATATCGAGAAAAGCAATCCTATTGTTTGTTTCCTCTTCATGGGTGAACTTAATGGAAGGAAATTTTGAATTTAGCTGTTCAAGAAAATCTCTAATTGAGCACTTACTAGTATCAAAACACAAAAAATGTCATCAACGTATCTAACCCAAACCGTGGAAAATATGCAAAGTATTCTGAAAGATCGGTTTCAAATTTTCCATAAAGAGGTTAAGCTATGAAGGAGATAAAGCTGTTACCCATTGCTGATCCTTCAGTTTGTTGGTAAAAGTTACCGCTGATTTGAAAGAAATTTTGTTTCATGCAGAGCTTTGCCAAGGAAATGAAACAACTATCAGCTTCATTACTGCCCAACTGATTACCTTTCAAGAAATTTTCTAAAAAAGTCAAAGTGATATCAACGGGCACGCTGGGAAACAGTGAGCTTACATCAAATGAAACTAAAACTTCATTGTCAGTAAGTTCAATGTTTTTAGTCTTTTCAATGAACGCGAATGAATTTTTAACGGCTAAATCCGGGGGTTGCACAGGTAAGTGATTGAATTTGTCAAATAGCCATTTCGACAGTAAGTAAGTTGGACTATTGATATTGGAGACAATGGGTCTCACGCTCTTCCCTGGTTTATGTATCTTAGGTAAGCAATACATCCTAGGTAACACTGAATTTGATACAGTTAGTCTATATCTTAAGTTATTATTAATAATATTCTTACATTCTAATAATGTCTTCAAAATCCTGAAGATCTATTGGGCGCATTGTTATAAAGTTTCTAAGTTTTTCAAATAGCTCCAGTGCATAGTGGTTCGAATTTAGTTGAAAACGGAACCAATTATTTTTTTTCACTAAATCGACTCTTAATCGATTGTAGATCATGGGAAAAACGTAAAAAAATAGGTACGATTTAGTGAAAAAAAATTGATTCCCTTCACTTGAGGCTACTCAGTGCCCAACTCCCGTTTACCGGACGAACGCTTTACCAATTCATCTAAGAGGAGATGTAAGTTCGAGCGTTCAACCGAACATACTGCTGTGTACAGTCTGAATTTGAAAAATGCAAAATGAATTAAAAAATGAAAAAATTAAATTAGCTAGCTCAACAGTTAAATTTTTAAAAGAACGCAAAAGAACAATTAAACTCAGAGAGTTACCCTCGCAAATTGAATCTTGAATCTAACCGCAAAAATAAATTGTGGGTGAAAGAAATTTGACTTTCTTGAAAACCCCAAAAAATTGAAAAGGTTTAAACAAAAATAAAAGAACAGAATTTTGAATGACGTTAAATAACAAACAAGAATTTATTATATACAAAAAAAAACAAGTAAATTATAATTAACAGAAAAAAAAAACCCTGAACGTTTCTGGTCGAAATCAAAAACTGCTCGAGATTCTAAAATACAAAAGAACAATGTTAAATCCTATATCAAAGAAAAAAAAAACAAATTTGTTCAAGAAGATAATCCTTTTTATATCAAATCAATCCACGTGGTTTCAAAATTAAAACAAACTAAATTAAACGTGGACAATTCAAGTAAATTTACAAAAGAAGAACTTAAAACACGAAGCACGATGCTTCTATTCACCCAACCCGAGGTGATTAATAATTAAATACAAATCAGCAAAATTAAAAACGAAAAAAATTAACTCTAATTAAACTAAAGTATCTTCCCGAACAAAAATAATAAACGATCTTATATCTAAATTATGTACACAACAATATAATAACAATTATTATTACGCCGAGTTCCTTGATGGACAGAATAAAATTCAATTTAAGCGAAACAAAACTTTAACTCATAAGAATAAACAAAATGGCAGCAATGAATTCAAAAACACATGTACTTACGCGCTAACGTCTATCTCGGAACTAGTTCTTACAATCTCGACCGCTGCGTACAGCGAAGTCGCACAGATCAGTCCGCCAACGGACAAAATCACAAGAAAAATTTTTCTTTTGCAATTAATAGCAGAAATACATTAATTTGTTAATTTCTCAATTTAAAAAGCTTGCAATCCTTAACACACTTTTTGGTTTGTATATAAACAACACAACCATTGGATTTATTCAACCCATAAGAGCCGTTTTACACGTACGAGAATGTTTACATAAATCATACCAAAAATTATCTCGAAAATTTTGGTTAGAATTTTCCTAAGAATTTTGTCGCGACACTTTCAAGTCGTTTTACACAGGAATAAGGTTAGCAGTTAACCGTTAAACCCGCAAAATATGGATCATAATTGTTTAGATTTAGGTTACAACCTAGAAGTGCAAATGGAACTATTTGTTTAGGATTTCTATGCTTACAACAACAAATATCGTGAAAAATTCCGGTTAAAATTTATTCCTGTGTAAAATGACTTGAAGTATCACGACAAAATTTCTTAGAAAAATTCTCATCAACATTTTCGAGATAATTTTTGGTATGATTTATGTAAAAATTCTCGTACGTGTAAAACGGCTCTAAGACAGTGTTATTGGCATAGAATGTTGGCTGGACACTAAATTCAGTACCAAGAACACAAAAAGGTGAGTAATGTCAACGCAAAATATGCTGAACCAAGTTTATATTTGAAACAAACCAACATTGAAATAATATTATTTTTGTTTGACTCAATAGACAAAAAGTTTCAAAACCTCGTGTTGTAATGGTCCAGTGAACATTATTTTGGTGTATATTAATACAACAAAGTATGTTGAGTAAACAATAAAAGTAATTTAAAATAAGATTATTTCCTTGTGTTGTACAAAAATTATTGTTTTATATTAACATATTTTTTTTTTAATTGATCCAAAAAATTTAATGCTTTATAATATTAATCTGGCACATATACCAGATCATTGCTTAATAATTGCATTTACTTTGCTATTTATGCTTAACTTGTTCGGTTACTGGAATGAAATGGGGGAAGCGCCATCTATGTGACAGTTTCTGTGCTTTGTAGGGAGAAAACTATTTGAAGTAGTAAATGTGTGCTACTGTGGTACTGATATTTTTCAATTTCCATAACTCAAAACGTACTTTTATTTAACGCTTCGAGTTCGTTTATCTAACCGCACTTTTAGTTGAATGGAAAAGGTAATATGTTAACTTTGTAGTTCATTAGTACTATTATCTTTTTAAATTATAATAAATGTTTTTTTAAATGTTTTTTGCACACCTTTTAGTAACATATAGACTGTCAAAGTGATTGATGTGTGCATGCACTGAGATTCATCTGAGACCAGTGATTAAAAAAAAACCATGGCCTACTCTAATAAACGGTATATTAAACATGCCACAAAAATAAATAGTTTATAGAAAAAATATAATAACTAGATAATTGTGTTGGCTATGTATAAAATACAAGGTGTTTCATTTAAAATAAACAAGTTTTCAGCAATTAAAGTTTGCCCAATGCAACCTTGGTTTACGATCACACAGTTTAAAAATTATAAATTCTAATGTGGTTTTAAGGTGCAGAGTACTTTATGCTGTAACACAACAGAAGCTGATTGCCCAACCTTATACCAATTTTTTAAAGAGAATTAAGAATAATTGAAAAACTAAACAGTTTTCGAGAAAATATTTATAACAAAAGATGTTCAGAATTTAATATGGAACACAATGAGCTACTTATATATAGGGTGTTCCATTTAACATATATCTTATTACTCCTTCCAAGTTTATAGATCACTCGGTGTATGTTAAAATATTTTCAGATTATGAAGCTGTTACAACAATATATATCCCAATTATCAAAATTTTAATTCAGCTAACAGTTATTTAATACATGAACTTTGCCATTTAAAAAGCTCACCCTGTATATGTATAAATACTTCATAGAAAAATACAATTTTTCATAAACAACAATTTCTCCTCGCATATTAATTAATAATGAAGAATTTTCTTGTCAAGTTAATTCGGGAACTCATCGTACAGGAACATATATATGGATGTATTCCTGCATACATAAAAGGTCATCAAGTATACACACCTGCAAGTAAGAGGATACTTCGATATCGAGTAACACCGTGTATCCTATACCCAACACCCGATCCCAATATATAAGTTTCTTTAAGTTGTAATATACTAACAGTAGCTACTATAATTAAGAATAATATTCCCTCAAGATATGTGCATACAATAGATATGTATAATTATTTATTATACTTAAGCAGGTGTAATAATTTCTGGGATAGTAAACTCACTTCATACAATTAATATTAGATTAATATAACAAGATATGTTGCATGCAACATTTTCATTAGGAAATACAGAGTTGTTGTTCCTTGCAAAGTGTCCTGATAAAGTAAACAGATGTGAAAAAACATGAATGTGCCTTCTTTAACATTAATAGTTAAAAGATAGATATAGAATAGCCAAAAGACAAAAAAAATACTGTTACGGAAGCTCATGATTTCTTGTAGAAATTATTATACTAGCAAAAGGAATGAAAGAAGAATAAGCATTAGAGATGGGTTCTAGTTTCGTCTACCAAGCTACATCAGCGTCACTCCGAGTGCAAACCCATTTTCGTCGCTATTGCGTGTCAAGTTTTATCTACAATCGTCCATTGAGCTGTCAAGGAATCCAGACGTGCGCCCTCTAGCGGGACCCACACTCTATGAATTCTACATTCGAGCTATATCTGTATTACCGGCTATTCTGCTGTGTTCGTCTGGCGGTATGGGAGTTTGTCAGATGTCCCCTAAGGGGCACACGTCTGGACTCCTTGGCTGGCTACTTAAGCGATCTCGAATAAAGTAAATGTAAATAATATATTTTTTTTTACTGTCTGGAACTCACGTGATCGCCTTGTCTGTATTTAATACCCTTGAAGTTTTATCTATTATTTAAAATTTAAGATAACTAAGAAGCGATAATGTGAACACAATAAATAACTTTTTAAATTGATAAGCGTTTCGTATGCTATTGAGATTCCTAAATATTATATCAGAATGTGGGTATTATAAATATTAGCGATAATGCGAAAGTTGACAGAATCGTTTAAGTCAATATTTGCCGGTGTCTTAAAATTTAATAAAATGAATGTATAATCATTCTTAAAGGTATTCAAAACATGTAGGTATGTTAGTTTTTAAGCACTTATGTTTATCGAAAGTTTAAGGGTACTGCATCAATCGCAAAAAAATAATGAATATAAATATGTAAAATATATGTAAATATTATTTCGCACTTGGCAAGGACGATGTTCTTATTATTATATAAATTTAACCACTGCTATTTACTACAGAAGAAAAAATGAATTATACCAGGCTTTCATTTTAAAACTAGCTGCCCGGCATAACTTTTAAAATTTAAAAAAGAAAAAAAAATATTAGCTAGCTCAACGAAAAAGAATTAAAACTTTAATCTAACCACGAAAAGTAAATTGTGAGTAAATGAAATCAGACTTTATTAATAGCACGAAAAATTGTAAAGGTTAATGTAAAATAAGAGAACAGAATTTTTAACCCAGTGACGCTAATTAAACAATCAATTTATTTTAACAAAATGAGCTAAATTACAATGGTGCAGAAAATAAAAACCCTGAACTGAAGGTTCTGGCCTGAAACAAAAACTGCACTAGACTCTAATTTAAAATAGGACAATGCTAGAAATTTACAGAAATGAAAAAGCTAAATAAAAGGAAAATGCGTCTACTCACCCAAACGAGGTGATAGAAAAATTAAAAAGATACAGCAAAATAGATTAACAGAAAAATTAACTCTTTAAATATAACCGAGAAAAAAAACTAAAACAAATCTTCCTAAACAAAAAAAATAAAAATTGATCCTATCATACAAAGTGAACACTTTAATACATTAACATTTATTACAATAAAAATTCCTTGATTAACTATAATTAAAGAAAAAAATATTATTTTTTTTAATATAAAATGAATTACAAAATGGCAACAAATATTTAAGAAATACGTCTACTCACACCAGTAGTCGAACAAGGAACCCTATAATTCTTTTTCTTACAGAAATCCCTCTCTCAAAAATCGTGCAACGCAGACGTAGAACATTACAATGACAATATTAAATAGAATACGCATTAAATCAGCACAAGCGAACAATAGACATTTGAATGACTGGATTAATTAAAAAAAAAAAACTTAACACAACATAATTAAAATTATACAATAAACCCTTAAACTAAACTTATACAAAACAAAACAAAATTCTGAAAATTCTCGGTAAATTGAAAATCAGCTGTTCAGACAATCAACAAAACACAACAACCATAATATGCAACTTAAAATAGATCTCAGTGATAAAAGGGTTGTCCAAACCACAGCAGTATGTATGTTTACTCCAGTCTACAGCTCAACCCAAAACGTTTAGTTTATCAGCACGATATACCTATGCATCCTTGATGATATTTGTCAATAGTTTAGGGTTTATTTCATTGATTATTTTATTATTTATTATCTGATAAAATACAAATCCAGTTAAGTAATTTATATTGAAATTAATTTATCGTCCGTCGAACATATTCCAGTTAGAAATGTAAATATAACTACTTAAAGCTTATGCTTAGCGATAGCTATTCATAAAGCACTGTAAATATAATCAAATATGAAAATTAAAGGTATACGGTATTTTGCTCATAATAAAGCAATTTTATTAAAGTCTTTAATTACTTCAATATGAAAATTCCTTCACGGCAGGTATTTTGTAAGAAATAAATTTGCTTGGATGCTTGGTAACCATTTTTTTCCCACTCATTTTTGCGTCAGAAAAAGAAGATATTGTTATTTATTCCATAACGCTTTTAAAACTGTTAGAGTAGAATGTTTATAAAAATAAGTTAGAGCAACTGAAAATTATGCGTGAGATAAGCTTAAAGTGTTCTTTTTAATTTTAAAATCTTGGATGAGAGTGTTTTTATGATAAAGGAATAATATGCGTTAAGTGCAAAACGCGATTCACTATGATAGCAGGGGAAAAAATGCACTTCAAGAGACATGTAAGAACAAACACACGTAAAATTGTGCTTTTACTAAGGTAAACTGAGGTTTAGCTGTTTACGGGATGAAAAACAGTAAAATCTCCGTTGGTTTACCATGAATAGACATTTCAATATAGTTATACCAGTGCGTCACAGTTGATATTATCTGAACGCGTATGCAATGGAGCACTGACCCTGTGCTTCCCCTGAAAACAGCTGACATCAGGTGCGCAAAGATGTTAGTAAATGAGGAAAACGTAAAAATTCCTGAAAAGAGAAGTGCCGCTATATGTTACTTTGGACAGGATGTTTATAAAGGAGAGTTATTTATAATTCAAAATGAAATATGTAATTTAGAAAAGAAATTTTCCAAAAGACCATGTGCTAGTGTTAGGCAAAAAGTAATTGATAACACCCTAGTTACAATTACAATGTAATTGATTACATACAATGGCATTTTACATATAAAATAATTTTACATTTTCAAATACAAAGTCATTTAATTACAGGTTAACTTAATTGCAAAGTAATTGGGCGCTTATAATTACAACGTAGTTGAATTAAAATATAATTTGTTATTATTAATTACTTAATTTAACTAACTTGTAATTAATTAATCCCAACAGCCTTTGTATATTGATATGAAAGGATTAGTGATCGATTTCATAACAAGCAAACTGGTATTTTGTAGCAGCTAACAGCCGTTAGCAGTTTGTAACAGCTACTCAATATCAAAAGAAGCTTTCGTAGCAGTTTCCTCATATAGTAAACAAGTGCGAATGTTGTGAAACATACTACATGTATATTCATAGCAGTAAAAAACAGTCTATAAATAATAATATATTTACAATTAAAGACCTGACTATAAAAGGAAAATAACTCAATTTTTTACCAAAGTAAATTTTACATACTAAATTATAAAACTCATCATTTTATATAAGTGACAGCTAAATCTTAAATTATCAATTCAAAATAAATTTAAAGTGACTTTATTCAAAACCGAACCAACGGCGACATCTAGTGGCCTATTAACGAAATGTGCATTTGACAGTTTTAATAAATTCAAGACGATTTATTTTTCGCATGTTCGACGCGAATCTTGCATACGTTTAGTGAGTGATTTGTGCATAAAAACGCCAAACTTAAACTATCATGGAGAGCAATGCAGATCACGAAAACGTCAACGCAGAATCTTCCACTAAGAGTATGTATACACTATAAGCAAATATTAATTACTTTATTCTTGCTGGGAATATGTTCGTTAATGCATCTTAGCGGTCAATTAAGAAGTACTACGACCATTTAACGTGTGTAACATTCACGTAATTCTATCTAACTTTCCGTATTGATATTTCATTACGATCCCGCTGCTGTTTTGTGTATCTACATACGTCTACAAATTCAGTTAAACAAGAATAACAATACGAAACGAGGGCATGATCTGGCCAACGCCAAAACCGCTAAACACGTGTTATGTATGTAGATGTACAAAAGCACGAGACTAGCAAATAGGTATTAGCCCTTTAGGAGTTTACAGTGGAGCCGAAAACTAATATTGAATCGGGGTTGCCTTATCACAACATCCAGTAAGTCGCCCTTGTTAGTTTAGCTGTTTATTTATTGTGATTGTTGCGATGAACGCGAGATAGAATGAATATTGCCTTCCCTAATATAATGCTATATAAAAGGTAGAATTATTAATCAGTTTTCGCGTTTCAATCATAAATTGATAGATCACTAAAACGAATAACTAAAAAGCCTGGTTAAACATGAAATAAAGCTTACAAATTATGACAACGTTAATCGACAGTAACTTCGTGCAATCTCGGCTAATTTTATACCGTCGTTATGCCCAGGAATAAACCCGAACTTGACACGTTCTATCATTTTGACAGTTGTAAAGTTTGGCGTATCGAAACGTTCAGAACGAGCTTTTAAACGGTCGTTTTAAACCAGTACCGCTCTAACCGACGTTCGATAAGTATCAGATAGGGGATTAAAAGCGTTTTTAAAGTCGCGCGGTGATCGTTAAAAGTGATGATAAAATTACAACAAATGGGAATGCGACGTATACCGTATACCGTACTGATCTGTGCCATTTTTTTTGTGTGCAAATACGGTAATGGATTACGAAATACACTTTTTGGATTGTGTTGATACGGACGTGTAAATAAATTATGAACTATCGGTCCGGCACGGTATGAAAAGCCGATGTTTAGGATGGGTTGGAGGCTTTTTTTTTCGATGAGAGCTAGTCGGTTTCCCGGTCTGTGAATGTTGTGTTATCTTCTTTTTTTTTTTTACTACGTGTTCGCACATACGTTTGTGTTTTATGGCCGGCAAAGGAATTTTCATGAGTTAATTTTTTATTACCAGTGGTGGACAGAATGCGTCCTGGATACGTTTCGAAATGTAAAAAGCTGGACTCTGTTAGTGAGTTTTAAGAGGGTATTTTATTTATAATTTTTTTTTTAATAAAATTCGAAATGTATTATTCAGATTAGTCTTAATTCCGTATATCGCCCACTGATTTGGCAATTTATGCAAATATGCACATTAATGGATTGAGCTTGTTTCCCTGAGTCCAAAAAGGGTTTTAATTTTTTTTTTTTGTTTAGAAAATGAAAAGGAAGTACATAGTGAAAACTATGTTTGAAAAGTGCTATTTCCAGGTTATATTTGACGCGATTTTGACGCTTATTGAGCATGGTCATCCTGTGGTAGTGGTGAAAATTACTAAATGTAACCCAATAGGGGAACAGAGGGTAAGAGTATGCACTTAATCTAGGAATATTCGTGTAGACGTTAAACGATTTATTTAATACTTGTTTTTTTCTATGAAAATTTACAATATGTTTATGGTTAAGGGCCAGAATTTATGTTAATATATCTTTCTTTAACCGAGATAAAAAAATATGAATAATATGTTACAGATGCGTACTATTGGAAGCATTATTAGCAAAGAATACGCATTGTAAAGTTTTATAGCACATGAGGGATGTTATACTTCATTTACCATAACAGACGAGGTACGTCATTACTTGCAAATTCGGGCCATGCAATACCATATTATTAAAATAACCGACTAACATATAACTTATTCATGTTCAATTAAAGATACTATGTTGGTGCCTACTGCTTTTTAAAATGCATACTTCTCATATCTTCCCAATGTATTCCCACCAATTTAGTTATAGCTGTCAACTGTCAAAGGGTTATATTCTGCATTTGCAGTAGTAAAGTGTGGGAATTTGCGTTTATACTTGGTATATATTTATTTAAAATAAGTAGTTATTACAACTAAACCATACTGAACAGACCATTACTTCCGTTACCTTTCGTGTGAGGAGTATAAAATCCATATATTTTTAATGTCATATTTTTTACAGTATTTCGTTTTTAGAAAGTAATGAGTGTTCTAAACATTCATATTGCAAACATAAGCAAAATTTCATCCATGAGTAAACAAGGAATTACATCCACTAACCCAGAACGAAAATGCATACGAAATAAATGTTGTAAAAGTTGATACTCATTGTCAATGTGCTATTGGAAACACAATTTATGACATGTACGAAAACAGTAAGTAATACAAATATTGTTTACAGAAGTGGTTCTTTCACATATATTTTTCAGACTAAAATAACACATTAAACATTTTGAACAGTGCTCTTAAAGAAAAAGACATTTCTATGGTTGAAACACATTGTTGTGGTATATATTATTTGTTCTCAAAGAAAAGGAAGTTTGTTACGAAGCGATGGATGAAATATGGCAAATCGGAGGATGCATACAATTGTATAAAACGGATTGAATGAAATTAGTCTAGAAATTTGACGTACTTGGTGTACAATATACTGGAAACGAAATTCAGAAGTAGTAAATCAGAGAGATTGGTTTGGATAGAGAAGAAACTTGCATACTAATCGTTACTGTGAATACTTTAAGCGATAATGGTCCCGATTAAATTAATTATATTCACTTGTGCTTTTTTCTTATTTTTTTCCACTGCTATCATGATTAACATACTTTAGATCCTGATTTTCAAAAAGAATCATCACTAATATTAACGGTAAATGTTATTTTTAAGAGTTTGTGTATTCACCTGTCAAAAGTGCTTGACAGTTAAATAACCTAACGGTTTGTTTACGTTTTGACGAACAGAAAATTTGCAACACGGTCGTGACGTCATAGTAAACTGACTCACGTAGTACCTCGTCTGTTACAGTAAATGAAAACTATAGTACTGTGTAGCAGCCTTCAAACGTTTTCTCAGGGTACATTCATTAATCCCCAGGAAAGTAGCAATCGCTCTCTTGCTTTCACCATGTTAATAAATAAACACACCAGATAGAAAGATTTCATTTTCAATAGATAACGACAAAGAGTACGCATGAGAACTCTTCGTCTGCGTACTCTTTACCACCAGGCTTACTGCTTGCATTTGAAACAACTATCTAAAGCTACAATCATAATTTACGAAATTTATATCAGAAATGTAACCCCAAAACATGTATGCTTATGTATACAAACGGAGAACTTTTAGAAATACTAAATACAATCATTAAAAATTTTTAAATTATAGAAATAACATGTAAACGGTCGAAAATCAAATATTTTACCTTATAGACTAAACTGCGTCTTACTTGAAACTAAATTTTTGTTTGCAAAAGAAACAAATGACTACACAACTATAAACAGTGCAAATAGCGACATCTGTAAATCGTGAAAAAACTATTTGCAATGCGTACTCTTACCCTCCTTTCACCCAATGTTGATAAAACGCGCGAAATACAAACGTCTAATACAACTTTCTGTCTAGGCATCGTAAATTAATGTTAATGAATACAAATGAATTGATAATTACGTAGTTGATCGAACCATCTGAAATAGTGTCTCAGTTCTTAGGATCTTACATAATAAATCGACGTTTCGTATTATGAAATTTAATTTGATGTTGCATATAAATCTGCTGGGATAGATTGGTACACCCTGGATTATAAGAGAGGGGGTGGCCCGTTTTTTATATAAATATATTTAATTAGTTATTTAGTCTGGATTGATTAAAGTAAACTAATGTAAAGAAAAGATCAGATATCAAAAACATTCCAGTTAATCTTGCTCAATACGTCCCTGTTAAACTAATTAACTATTTAAAACTGCAATATGCATCACTAAAGAAATAAAACATCAAATGAGTCTCCGTTTTGCGTGACACATATAGTAAGTTCTTTCGGCCTATTTTTACTGTTTTAGTGTCGGTGATTAAATTAGATTACCCCTAATAAAACGCGAGGCGCTTCAATGGATATAACTGCCGAAAGCAAGAAGAAGGTTATTTGAAATACACGCTATGTTGCTTTTATCTCAGGATTTTCTAGGAAATCTACAATAAATAGATTAAAGGAGAAAGCGACGTGTTTTTCTGATAACAGCTTCAAATTTCCAATTTTTTTTTCTTTTTTGTTGATTCTCTTATCGGGAAAAAATAGTATCTTTGTTTTGGGATTATAAATATATAGATACGAAAATGCTGATAGCGAATGTGAGAGATTAAATGCTCTCTTATTTCCAGAGAAGTCTAGCGAATCGTGTATTCAAAATGGTATAGAATATCGTGAGCTGTACAGGGTGGGCAAATTTCGATGTTTTTATAGGGTACAGACCAAACGGTAATAGATATAAGAAAAGTAAGCAGAAGGTTACGATCTCTTTTTTTGAGTTTGGCTTGGTGATCCAAACAGATTGAAGTTAACTTGTTTAGTTCTCGATATACCAGGCGCTTTGCAAAATCAGCCATTTTCTTTCAATCGTTATAAGTCCGATACCATAATATATGGAGGAAATATGTTCAGATATATTTTATGTTGTTTTCTATGAGGAATACACTGGCATTGCTTGCTTCTTTTTGAAATTTATTATTATACAAATTATTTGCAAAAGTTATTTTTTTAAATTGAACACCCTGTATATCTTTAGGTAATTGAGTTGCATTTTTTCCCCGCCATATATCTAGATATAGTTTAATATATATCTAACTTTCTAATACGTCACAATTTAAAAAATCAATTTTCGTCACCAAAAGTATCTTACACCGAGCGTAGTAGGCATGTGTCATTAAACATTGACGTTAATTTTATTTAATACCTTCGTTGCGCGAAGACTGAAGTCTTTTCGTCACTATCCTAAACATTCACTTGAGATGGCGTATGAAAATTACGAAAAGTATGATATGCTAGAGTGCTTTATTCAGCATAATAATAATGCTGATGCGGCAGCTGAAACATACTTTAACCGTTTTCCAGAGAGAAGACAGCCGCATAAAAATATTTTTGCAAGACTAAAAGAAAATATTATTAATTTTGGTTCGTTCAAGCGACAAACACAAAAAAAATATAACATTGAAGAGTCGGAGAACACTACTATTAGTGTTATTAGCGCTGTAGTTGCCAATCCTTCTGTTTCGAGCCGACAAATTGAAGCTGAGAGTGGAATTTCTCGACGGAGAGCTTTTTAAAGAGGCATAAATTTCGACCATATATATTCAGGAAACAACATTTGCAACCAAATGATCAAGAGCGTCCCATGCAGTTTTGTAATTGGTATATAACGAAACTGCAAGAAAATCCACGCTTCTATGAAAAAATTATATGGACAGAAGAAGGCCATATTAGTAGTGCCGGAATATTTAATCGACACAACGAACACTGGTGGTCTGATGAAAACTCACATCGTGTCCTTAACGTAAGACAACAGGGACGATTTGGATTTAATGTTTGGTGTGCCTTGACATCCTATGGTAGTCTAGACTACGTCATATACATATAATAATAATCTAGGATGGTATACTTTATCGCCAAATTATAAACGAGCACGTAATTGAACAGCATTTGGACAATTTACCATTAAATGAAGTTGGGCGTATATTCTTTCAGCACGATGGTGCACCACCTCACAACACTAGGACGGTAACAGAATTATTAAACGCAAATTTTGGTAATAAAATAAAGGCACTAACGGACCCGTGCGGTGGCCACCTCGCTTACCAGACTTAACGCCGCTAAATTTTTTGCTTTGGGGACACATTAAGGGTAAATTACATAAAAAGATTAGTAATGATGTGGATGACTTAAGAGATATTTTCATTGAGATGATTAATGGCATACCTAATATTAATATTTTTAACGCAATTCAAAGTGTTGCCAAAAGATGCAATCTATGTGTTGCCAATAATGGAGACCAATTTGAGTATTTGTTTTAAAACTTTAACTGGTTTTGCGTTTTATTGTATACATTAGCTCGCTCTTCGTTCATGTGCTATTGTTTAAATGAATAAAGTATTCCATATCATAATTCTCATAGTTTATATGTGTTTGTAGGTATATAGATAATATGACTATGCTTGCACTAAATAATTAATGTCAATGATTAATGACACTCGCTTACTTCGCTCGGTGTAAGATACTTTTGGTGACGAAAATTGATTTTTTTTTTTAATTGTGACGTATTAGAAAGTTAGATATATATTAAGCTATATATAAATATATGACGGGAAAAAAAATCAACTCAATTACCTAAAGATACACAGGGTGTTCAATTTTTAAAAAAATAACTTTTGCAAATAATTCGTATAATAATAAATTTCAAAAAGAAGCAAGCATGCCGGTGTATTCCTCATAGAAAACAACATAAAATATATCTGAACATATTCTCTATATATTATGGTATCGGACTTATAACCGATTGAAAGAAAATGGCTGATTTTGCAAAACGCCTGTCATATCGAGAACTAAACAAGTTAGCTTCAATCTGTTTGATCACCAAGCCAAACTCAAAAAAAGAGATCGTAGCTTTACTTATCTTTTCTTATATCTATTACAGTTTGGTATGTACCCTATAAAAACATCGAAATTTGCCCACCTGTACATAGAAATGCCGTCAAATAGTGCGGAATGGATAGCCTGAAAATAGCAAAGGGAACTGAAATAAAAGTATATTGGCTTAGAATCAAATATTTTAAAAGCTTGCGGAAATACCGAAGGATCTTCCAGGGGGAAACATACGTTATTGCCTAGGGAAATTAAACGAGCTGGTAAAAAAAAATACAAAGTTGCCATTCTATGAGTTTCAGGACATACAGAAGTGAAAAAAAAGACAACAGATAATCTTGCTAAGAGAAAGACTAAAACATTACACTGTTATTTATTTCTTTTTCTGCCGAATAACTGTCATGGGTGTCAAGTTCTTACAGTCTTTAATTGAAGGTATCTTTCCACCACGTCTAGTTTTAGAGTTATATAGGGTGATTCACTATCATTGATTTTGGTGCCCTAGGGACCACGATCGGGCATCAGGACGACGAGGAGACCATTGATGATAATATATAAAATATGTTACTGAGAACAATTGAAGAAAGTGTGGGATTAACCTCCTAAATTAAAAAAAATTCCCAACCTTTCTGAAGAAGTATTCTCGTTAAGTGACATAAACATCAATAATGACCCTACATTGTTAATCTAGTTGTTTCGGCAAATACAATTAGCTAAAGCATCTTAAATGAGGCAATTCCACAAACCAGATGGATATCACGTGTCTCTTAAGTGGGGTGTATCCTGAAATTTAAACAGAACTCGGTCGACTGTGCAGCTACCCAATTAGACAAAGGTTTAATATCTACCGCAAATATAAGCGAGCCACGTCTAACATTTGAGTTTGCTACATGTTAGTAAAAGATTTTGCATAAAATAGATGAAAGCAGGCTATTTCTAAAGAAAGAAATCGTTTCGTATATATACTTCAAAAATAATTAGAAATATTGCTGTGATTTTTCATTTAATTTTATAACGAAAAATTGCTATAAACATGTACCTACCCAGTGAACCAAATTCAAATTTTCCACAATTATTTTTAGTAACTTCAACTTAAAGGTATTCAAATAACTATGAATCTAATACAAAAACGTAGGTAATTTCATGCTTTAATGTTGAAGTTACTAAAAATAATTGCGGGAAATTTGAATTTGGTTCACTGGGTAATTATTTTTTTCGAGATATAATTTTTTTTCTATTTCGCACATACAAGAGCACTTTGTAATACTGTTTTTCCACTTTGTGACACTGTTTATGGTGATATTCCCTCTTATGCTGTATTATTTACGTTATAAATAACGTAAAACGTCAAAAATAACATAACATATAACATGCAAGCGTCGTCATAACGAATTCCCGTATGTTGTATCACTATACATTATCCCACGTGTTAAAATTAAAACGTTATTAGAGGAAAACAGTATAAAGATGGGAAACGTCTAACAACAAAGGCAGCTTTATGCGTAATTCTGTCAATTAGAACGAATAATTGCGGCGCAAGCGTAGCGGTTAGTATGGTAGTGGTGTTGTGTCGTTGACAATGACATTTTGAAGAAACTATTTATACAGATTCACTTGAGAAGCGAACATAAAGATTAAAATGGTAAAAGAAGAATGAAATTCCGCTTTATTACTTATAAATATTGATTATTTCACGCCAAAAATATCCAAACGAGCACCATCTATAGAGTCAAACTTCAGTTACCTAAAAATAAATGAAATATGAAAATGTCAAAACTAAAGAAACTCGAAATATTTGTTGTAATGAAATGCTGTCAAGGATATTATTAATAAATTAATTACAAGAGAAGGTTCTAATTCCTGCCAATTCAGTATGATAAATTAACGTTACTTTTAACGCGAACAGTCACATAGAAGACGTGTGTTAGGTTATGTTGAACGTATGGTCGGTGCTGTGAAGTAAAATCCGGTTAAAATTAATAAGTGAAGTGTTTTTCTGTATTATCATCTTCCGAGGCAACACGAATAGAGACAGAGTTCGAAACGAGGTAGTAAGACCAGATTTAAAACCGATCCAAAAGCAGTATAGAGAAACAATTAACGTGGTTTGGACACTTGATTCGACAGGAGGAGCAGAGGCAAACATAGCCACAGAGGAAGAGGATAAGAGGGTGATCATGTTAAAGTTAAAGTGGAACAATGTGATGGGTTAGTGCTTCGAGGAGAGAGGCTTGGATTGAAACAGCAGAAAAGTGCTACCAAGGAACAGGAAACATTGAGCAAATATGTACACAGAGATTCAAAATGATTGTCAAATCCGCTCCTATAGATAGTAACAGGGTGTAGGTATATGCCGCGGTGTTTGTAATGAAGGTTTGAACTAAGTCAGTGTTGGAACATAAGAAAGTAAACGGATCTGTCATAAATAAGGAAAACGTAACCTATATTTGAACTCGCATTATATAAACGACTATGGATTGGTGTTTCTGCTTGTAAAAATGAAATGTAATTAATTTAACTTTACTAAATTATGATTTTACAATTCAGTACTTACTAACTGGTGTTTAATTAAATGTATTTATTACTTTAAATTATAACATACAATTAGTATAATTATTAAGTGACAAAATTGCATCTCTCAGTTCTTCTATGGTATGCATGCGGTTTCTATAGATCCTATTTTTGATCAGGCGATCTTGGTGGCCATCTTTGTGCTCTAACGACCCTGTCAGCAAAAAACTGTTGAAGATATTGGCAGGTTTGTCGAGCAGTATGTGCTGTAGCATTATCGTGCTGAAAATAACCTGCTTCAGCTCATTTTCTTGTAACTCTGCAATAAACAATTCCAACATCTGTTGGTAACGTTGGGCTGTTACAGTTTCCTCGAAGAAAATTGGCCCTATTATTCGCTGCCTGGACATAGCTAACCAAACTCGAACTTTTACGGGATGCAATTGCGTTTCTCGAATTCATGTGGATTTTCTGCAGACCAGATGCGATAGTTTTGTGAATTGATATAGGTTGTTAGATAAAACCAGGCTTCATCCGAGAAAAATGATTAGCCTATCGTGATCTAATGGTAATAATTCCTGTACCGTAGAAACTTTATAGGGATGAAAATGTAACTTTCTTTTGACAGCTCATTGCGCTGAAGTGTATGATAAGCCTATCAAATTATAAAATGTAATAAACTATTTCACTTAATGTTAATATTGATTTTTTACCTGTTTATTGAGCTATTACCACAGATAAATTCCCTTATTTTCTTACAGTATTCAGAAATACTATTGTTGGTGATATTAGATGTAAATATAAACGATTTGAAAAAAATTATAAGATAAATAATCGAAAGATACTACAACACGCACGCCAATGTCGCTAAATGTCAAGAAAATTCATTTAATGTATGAAATTTGTATGTAGCTAACTTCGCTCATTAAATTGGTAATAAGTATAGATAATTTTTTTTCCGGAAAACAGTTTTTTTCTTACGACAATCATTTTGAATCACATAGTATAGTGTGAAGTATTGAACACTTTACTTTGGTATATAACAACTATCATATACGTCACTTCCGTTTTAAATGCTTAGTATCCCTACATAGTCAAAATTAAATCATAAAAAACTCTTTTTCTATTTTGCGTTCATAAAAACGCAATTGTAACACGCTTTTATCGAAAAGTGCTTCATTGTGATACGCCTTTTTTCATTTCTATAGGTTGGCTGTATTGAATACATTATGACAGAAAGCAAAATTGACGTTTAATGCATGTAAATTGTAAATACTTTAATCAAAAATTCTATACAAATTTAGTTTACATTGTTATTGTTATGAAACGTGGAATTACTGTATACATTTACACTGACGGAACAAGTATCTTGAGCATGTATTGTTATGCCAGGCAAATCTTCGTAACAAAGTTTTGCTGAGTTATGTTATTGGCTTTAATGGTAGACTCTTGTGATTGAGAATCATTCGGATGATATAACTCTAGAATGACCAGATGTACTTGGCCTGATAAGTTGTGCGCTACAGCCACTTACTTTTCATAGATGTTTCGATGTAACCCTCAGCTACCGCAGATGACTTCCATCACCATGACGTTTTATAGTCAGCAAATCACTGCCTGCGTCTGCTAAGTGTGTAGCACTAGAACGTCTGAAGCAATGTCCAGTATAAAGCTTGAATTGGGCAATTTTAGAAAATCAGCTATTAATTTAGGCATTTTGCCAATTCGTATTAATTCCAATCGGGCACGATATACAATAACCATTGCGATATGTAAGGAAGAATCTTGAATGATTAATATTTTTGGTCGCAGGGCGACATATTTTTTAATTAAGTAATCCATCTTTCATCCGTAATTGCAAAAACTCTTACGATATTATTTTTTGTTTTAGGTACTGTCACCAAATAATATCACTCTTAAATTCTAAATCATGTATGGACATATTTGTTAATTCATCTCGTCTACAGGCACCTGTGTAACCATTATTAAAACGATCTAAATTAAATCCATTACATAAAAATTACATTTTGCAAATAATATCGTACCTTTATTGCTAAATACAATGCGTCAGAACCTTCTTCTATAAATTTATTAATATCTTCAATGCATAAAATTTTAGATTTCTTAGCCTCGTATCCTCAGAGAATCGTTTTAAATAGGCTGTAATTTAATATATTTTGATATGTCTGTATTTTATAAATGGAAAAGCAAGAACGAAGCATGGAATACATAGACCATAAGGTAGAAGATTTCTTATTTTTACCTTGTAATTCAAAATATGCCAATAAAATGTTTTCAGATATTGTGTTGACATTATTCTTACAGCCATAGTTCAATTGATGGTAGCATTTTTCATATACTGCTTTGATTTTTTCGGTAATAAATTTATGACGGCGTTATCCGCAATTTCACGCAGTTGTGGTGCGTACAAGATAAATTTGTCTCAGTATCACTCATTTTTTACAGTTTACAGAGACTATATTATGAAATATATTGTTTAAACAATTTAAATAGCCGAATTTGAATTTTGAATTCGTCAAATGTCAATCGTATGTCAATGTGACCAACTTCATATAAAAATAAAACTCAACATTTTTAATGAGATTTTTATTAAGTATTTATTATCAATTTATAATGCAAAATAGAAAAAATAGTATAAAGGACTCGTTTCATAAGGTTTTTGTCGCACTCGTTCATTAGAAAACTCGCCTGCGGCTCGTTTTCTAAACTTGAACTCGTGCGACAAAATCATGCCTTATGAAACTCGTACTTTAATATACTATTGTGTGTTTCTTTTGTGTTGATATGTTCGATTTGATCGATCTTGGTGTCGAATGAAAAACATTAGAATGATATCGATGAAAGTAGTCCGGATTTAGAGAAAAAGAAATTTCATGTGCGCAAAGTTGATTGCGTAAAAAATAGCAATGCATCTGCTACTACACGGGTAGAACACTTTGCGATAATGTTTAGAGTGGAAAGTGGAGAGGATTAAATTTAAGAAAGAGTAACATTATAATTGCATTAAATGAACTGCAATTTTGGTTAGATTAATCCTTACTTTGGCAAAAAATTGACTACTTCATCCAAATTCAATGTGCTAATAAACTCTTCTCGCACCAATTTGATTATAGAGAAACGCTTTAAATATTAAACAAGTTTGAGAACACCGCCCACTTTGCACAGATAAATAATCTTGCCTCCTCCTTCTTCTCAAATATCAAACTTACTAAGTGAGTTACAGAAACTTTAAAATATCCTTCTAAGAGATATTACGTTCTACACTTTTATTTCACTATTTACCTCCCTCTCACCACTTCTAATTGCTGCCCATAATCCCCACCAAAAAGCGAAGTTTCAACAGTTTAGCGTAGAAAGATATCACAGCGTACCTCGAATAAACTCCTCTCCAAAAAGTTTTAATACATTCGCAAATAAAGCAAATATAGAAGGGTCGCCAGAAAGGAAGGTATGAAAGAGAGCTCGCAAATAACAGGCGATGAGAGCAAATATTTATCTTTGGGGAGGCTGTAGGATAGGAGGAAGTTTATTATATGATGGAAATTGTATTTTAAGTTTGATTTCTAAGAAAATACGACTTTTCTTCTCTAATATTCGTGGGTACGATTTGATCATGTGTTGGTGTGTTTTATGTTGATTTTCGTTCTGTTTTTGGGATCTTCAGGTCGTTTTTGAAAAACAAAAAAAAACAAAGTTTCTCTCTGCTTCAAATTTTTTTTTCAGGCGGCTGCGTTGCAGTAAAAAAAAAATCCTAAAGTTTAAAAAGTGATAAAATTAAGACCCAATTTAGAAATGGCATTTGATGTTTTTGATTATCGACAGAAACACCACTTTCCACTTAAGAGAAATACTTTTTATCGAGTAGTGACGTATTTTACAACTTCATTTGATTTTACTCTCAAATATAAAAAATTAAATGTTGAATTTGATCATCGTGTAACATAATAACTGTACTTAGAATACGTATACGCATAAATAAAACAGAATTCGTAAAAATTAAGATACTTTATTCAAAAAAGGATTTTAAAATCAGTAATACTAAACCGATACTATGTTCGAATTTTCCGCGATGACACAATAGGCAATACTACACACAAAAAAAATAATTACTCAATTTGAATATAAATGCATCACATTGAATATAACATAACTTCCTACATAAGCAATAAGATGATGTATTTATATTGAGAATAAAATTTGTTCAGTTTTCCAAACCCGTGAATTTGTTAGACGAAACAATCTTTTAGGTCAAATGTAATCAATATACTAAAATCATTATGAACTATAATATTTTACCACAAAATAATTTTTAGATTTGAGTAAATAGATTTTCTCAACCGGAAACTATCATATTTATGCCTTAATAATTTATGTACATTTGATAGAAGTATATAAAAGTATTATTTGAAGTATTGCCATTATTTGCTTCCAAAATATAAGTATATTGAACTGTTAATACTTACCTGCTTAATCAAAGCATTTCTACTATTCAAGGGTAATAATTATATACCTACAAATTTTGTCTGTAACACCAAAAAACCTCGGTTGGGGGAAAATTAATAAATAAAGAAATATTATGTAATTAAATAAATTTACTGTCATACTTTATAATTATACAATGTTTGGGAGAAAGTAGCGTATCGGGGTACTCCAGGAGTGCGCACGGGATATTGATGCGTAGAGGTATAGATGTTGTGCGTATCCGTCGTTGCGGCCGGTGTTGTCGTGATACTTCCCACTCAATGCCTGGGCCTGATATCTAGTCGGCGTTGGTTACTGATATAATTTCAATCAGTATAATAATTTACTGATATTACCTACTGAAAACTAATAACTAGTAAATACCTACATATGTTTGTTAATGTATATACCTACCATGCTCATATATTATCGACACAATGGCGCTGACTCTAAGTATTATTTCAAAGCCTTTTAAACCAGTAATCCTTTAATATTAGATAACACGTACGTACTTACCTTCGAATATTTTAATGGTAGCATCTGTGCATCAGCCTCATTCCACCCCATTCTCTAAGTAGCTGTGAAACGGCTGCGGTATCCATTTAGATTTACTTACACTCACAACCAACAACACTGTTCGTTGGTCTGGGCAATCAAAAAGTGACGCAAGTAAAGCGCATGTATATGCAAATCCCCCTAAATCCCCCTAAAAAAGAGGGCACCAATGACAGATAAGTTTTAGAGCAATAAATGGTGGGGTAAAATTCGTTTCAAAAATCTTTCAATATTATGGTAATTTCAATTTGATATTTCATGTTTTCAGTACAAAACATTTAATAATTTTATATAGTGATTCATTATACTAAACGTATAAGGGATTTTATTTTGAATCTACAGACTTTCTCACTATGACTGCATAGATTTATTCCTTACAACAATAGCAATGTTCATTTGGAGGAATGGGATTTGGGATACTTTAATGCAAATATTTATACTATTTGTTCTTTTCTTTCTTTCTTGTTTTCAGAGAATTTACTCTTACGTTCTAACCAACAAGATTTAGTTCATTCAAATATATATTAAGTTTCGATTTCTGAATAAATAAATATATTCAGATTGATAATAGATTTTTATGTATGTAGTTCCATGCGGAGATAATAGATGACCGCACGCAGATCATCATATAGTAGTGTCTAATTTTAATCGCTGTATGTATACTTTAGTTACTTTACGTCTTAAATGTCACCAGGAATGTTAATGTGTAAGGCAAATTAACAAATTTACTAAAATTACATTTACAAATATCTACTGCATCAATATGGTGCAGAAGCAAAATGGCGCTAAATTTAAAATTTTTAAACTTTTATAACGAAAGAACAGCCATCATGAAAGACCAATCTTCTTTTTCATGTATTCATATATACTTTACTTTTTCCCCATCCGCAACACATCATACTTTCCTCCATCATTCTCATTGTAAATTAGGCAAAATATATTCAGCACGGAATAAAGAGAACCAAGTGCTCCTTTCCCGCATACATTCGTACGAGGCGTAAATGCGGCCTTCAGAAAATGAACTAAACTATACGATACATAGAAAGGCAATTTCGAAATACGCCTGTCACATCGTACACAGAAAAAGGGAGAATAGACGACACGAATCAAGCGTCTGGAACAACTGGGAATGCGTCTCAGACTCTTGCGCGTCAATTTAGTAGCACGTCTTTTTTTTTTTTGTTCCGGCGAGCGGCGAAGCGAAAAGTTTGTTCGAGACACAAAGAAAATGTGATTTAAAGAATGCTGGTAGGTCAGATCCATGGTATTTATTTGTTAAAAGTTTGTGAGGATGATACGGGATCTAATATTGACTTAACGATTCTTCAAAAATATTGCACCCTAATAGAGATAAGATATCATTTTAGCACGAAAGTAACTGGCAACGTCACAGTTTAAATTTACTTTAAAATGCAGGGTTTGTTAATATTCAAAAGATTGTATATTCTTGACAGTTTGGTGGATAATAAGTTGATTACATCATTGTTTGTGTATGAAGTAATTATCTACTTTAAAGAGTGGTAGACGTCACTTGTAACACAATTCAGTTCTAACCTGATGTGAGTTGGAGCGCTGTGAATAACCTAAAATACCGACTGTTTCAAAATGAATTACAACTAAAGTTCGTCTCAACCTTAAGATGCAGTATAGGATATAATAGCCACTGTGCATCTCTTACTATCCCTAGTTGCTGTCACTAACGCTATCTTCACTTCCGATTTATATGTTGCCACTTATTTACATATGTCGGTGTCGGCACCAATACCTATCTGTCATCTGTCTATTAGCATCAACTGTTGTCAATCGTCATCATCGTAGTTTTAAAACAGTTAAGTTCCACGTTAATTAGTTTATATATAGCACAAATCGTTCTTTTCAGAACGCTTCTAACTTTATATTATTTTAGGTCGAACCATAATATATACCGATGAATCATGGGTAAATACAGGGCATGCAGTAAATAAAACTTGGACAGACACCACTATTCAAAATAGTCGCAAGCTTTTATACAAGGATTAAGTACGGGCTTGAAATCACCCACTGGCTCGGACCTCGTTTTGCATTAGTTCATGCTGGTGATGATAATGGATTTGTTCCTGGTGCTCAATATACATTTCTCTGCAAGAAAAACACTGCTGATGTTCATCATGAGATGGACTCAGAAACATACGAGGATTGGTTTATTAAGAAATTACTTCCAAGCATACCGCAGATGTCAATTATTGTTCTTGACAATGCTTCGTATCACTGCAGAAAATTAGAAAAATTCCAACGGCAGCACGGAGAAAAACTGATATCATAGATGGCTCCGTGAGAAACAATTCCACAACTGACGATATGTTAAAAAGGACTTGCTGTTTGCGTGTCACAAATTAAACCGCAGTATGATAAAAGCAGGATTGATGAACTTGCTAAAGAAAACGGTCATCATGTTCTGCGATTACCACCTTACCATTGCGAGTTAAATCCCATTGAAATGGTTATGGGCACAACTAAAAACTGCATAAAATGAACAATACCACATTTAAGATAAAAGACATGGAGGAACTAATTCAAAGAGCGTATAGCACTGTAACTGTTGCTAATTGGCAAAACTACATCAAACATGTAAAATATTGAAAAGGAAATGTGGATAGTGGATAATTTGCAAGATGACATTGAAGAATTCATTATTCGTTAACAGATTCATCATCCGAAGATCAAACTGATTCGTCGACCGACTAAAAAATTTAGATAAGACGTGTGTAATTACTATTCCTTTCATAAATATTATTGTATTATGTGGGCATTTGTATGATTCCAGCTATTTTTGTTACAAACGTGGAAACTATAATTAATTAAAGGATTGTATCTATTTCTTTGAATTTAATAAATTGTATCATACCCCATATACAAAAAGTAAATGTTCGAAATGTAAATTACGTTAATGAGTAATAATAAATAAAGTTATCGGCTCTTTTTACTGATTCTTAAATAAAAACAGTATATGGTTTTTTATATTTTACTGTTTTCCACAGATTCCGTTTAAAAAGAAACCCAAAAAAGTTTGCGAGATAACGATTATAATTGCTTCAATTCAGTTTTTTTATGATTTAATTTTGACTATGTAAGGATACTAGCATTTAAAAGGGAGGTGACGTATATGATAGGCTTGTATATACCCCAAGATGTAAGGTGTTTAACACGTTCACTGATATACAAATTTGCTCAATGTTTCCTGTTCCTTGGTAGCACTTTTCTGCTGTTTCAATCCAAGCCTCTCTCCTCGAAGCACTAACACATAACATTGTTCCACTTTAACTCTAATATGATCTCCCTCTTATTCTCTTCCTCTGTGGCTATGTTTACCTCTACTCCTCCAGTCGAATTCCAAACCATGTTAGTTGTTTCTCTATACTGCTTTAGATCGGTTTTAAATCTGTTCTTACTACCGCGTTTCGAACTCTGTCTCTCTTTGTGTTGCCTCGGAAGATGATAATAAGAAAAAACACTTCACCTATTAATTTTAACCGGGTTTTACTTCACAGCACCGACCATACATTCAACATAACCTAACACACATCTTCTATGTGACTGTTCGCGTTAAAAGTAACGTTAATTTATCATACTGAATTGGCAGGAATTAGAACTTTCTCTTGTAATTAATTTATTAAAAATATCCTTGACAGCGTTTCATTACAACAAATATTCGGGTTTCTTTAGTTTGAACTTTTTATATTTTATTTATTCCTTGGATAACTGAAGTGTGACTCTGTAGATGGCACTCGTTTCGATATTTTTGGCGTGATATAATATATCACGGCCGTTTGCACCGTCTGTGATTAACATTTTAATTAACTAATCAAAGATTAAATTTAATTACGAATTAAATATGAATAGGATTGCACCGACCAAATTTAATTAATGATTAGTTAATTAAAAAGTTTGCGTCAAAAATATAGGTTGGTAGTGCATTAAGTTTAGTTTTTAGTCAAAAATCGTATTTATATTGGGAACAGTGTTCCATCATAATGAAAATTGCCGCTATGCGAATGCGCGATTTTAAGCGGCATTTGAAAGTTATTGGAATTTAAGCTGAAGAAAATTGCTACAGAATTAGATATTGAAATAAAAAAAGTTGAGTAGTAGTTTAAAATGGAAATTAATATGTGAATGCAGGTTTTTTTTTCATTATGCAATTCTTTTATTTGTTGGTCTCAAAATGCTCCAATTTTTGATACTTTATTTGACCTTGCTATTACTTGTTAGAATTATTTTTATTACCATCATTCCCTTATATATTTTGTTCCTTTTATTTAATAAATAAATGGTCAATTACATACACAATATTTCTTTTAAAAAAATCAAAGTGATAATGCGTTTATAGTAAATAAAATATATTTCGTTTATACAAAAGCCAAAGAAAACAAATACAAAAAAAAATGTTCAAAAGTTAATTTCTATATAGCAATGAATTACAAATTGTTGAAATAATCATTAATTAGTAATGCCTGTGTTGCAGCAGGTACATCATCAACAGCGTCATAATTAATCTCATGAAATTGTCCATTTAAAATGTCTTGATTTAATTTTTCTTCATTGATTTCCTCTTCACCGACATTTATGTCTATATTGTGCAATACTGAGGTACCAACTACTACTGCCATAATGGTATCCAGCTTGAAGCAACAAACATATGCCAGTAATGGAAAACATTCTTCTTAAAAACATGCTTTCAATGACATTCCGTATTGTAATATGGCTTTCATTATAACGATTTTTCACAACTGTTTCAGAATTTAACAGTGGGGTCAATAAATATGTTTTTGAGGCATATCCACTGTCGCTTATGGAAAAGAATGGATCGTTAAAGTGTGTATTTCCTGGCCATCATACTACGATATCCATTATTTTTAAATTAGCATCATAAAAAAATTGTAAATTTATAAAAAGATATCATTTCCTATTACAAAATACCTCCGGGTCATTCCCACCTGAAACCACGAGTAATCCTCAAATACATTTATTGCCAGTTTTTATTTCGGGAATTAATTTTTGATTTACCTTGGACTTTCTAAAACCCTGCCAAATATACACTTCTTGCACGCCGCTATTCCTTGTCCTAAATCTTTAAAGTGAACACTTTAATTAGCCAGCTATTTCTATTTACAGTCACAGATATTTGTATTAAAACCAAAAACCGCAGAACATAACCTATAATCGCCTATTAAACACGATTGTAAACAAAGAAACTACGCTTGCGCCAACTTTAATTCGTACCTTGAGTACTGATTAAAGATAATCACGAATTAAGGATTTAATTATTAGTTAATCAGTCGGTGTAAAGGAATTTAAACTTTAATTATGATTAAATTTTAATTATAACTTAATCACGAACGGTGCAAACGGCCGTCAACATTTTTAAGTAATAAAGCGGAATTTAATTCTTCTTTTAATATTTTAATCTTCATGCTCGCAACTCAAGTAAATTTGTATAAATAGTTCTTCCAAAATGTCATTGTCAACGACACAACACCACTACCACACTAATCACTACGCTTGCGCCGCAATTATTCGTTCTAATTGACAGAATCACGCATAAAACTGTCTCCGTTGTTAGACGTTTCCCATCTCTATACTGTTTTGCTCTAATAACGTTTTAATGTTAACAGGTGGGATAACGTATAGTGATACAACATACGAAAATTTATTGCAACCGTTATGATGACGCTTGCATGTTCTAGGTTATGTTATTTTTGACGTTTTACGTTATTTATAAAGCTGGTTTTACATTTGTCAATTTATTGATCAATTTCTAGAACTTAGGCGACTTGACGTTAGTTAGGTTTTTACATCTGCCAATTTCAAGTTCAATTTTAAGCTCAATTTCTAGTTCAAGTTCTCTTCAATTTTAAGCTGATACCTCGGGTTTACACTTGTCAATAAATTGATCAATTTCATGAACTTGGGCAAGTTCTAGAAATTGATGAATTAAAACATGTTCTATTTTTGCGTCAATTTAACTTCAATTTTATAGTAATTTTAGTAACTTTTTGTAAAAAGATGATGTAGGTAGTAGACAGCGACCAAAACTCTGTTACACCTGTGAAGTAATTCTATATATATTCATTCATTTGAGTTGGAACAATTGTAGTTAATCGAATCACAATATATTATTTTTCTAATTATAAGTAGCTTAATTTCATGTAGATTGTTCGAAATAATTGCGAATTTGCAGTCTAATGAGGAGAATGAGATCAAAATGGCAACGAAAAAGACTAAGAAGAGTTGTCTTCTTTTTGATGTTAGTGAAAATTATAGGAAGAACAAGAATATCATAAATGACTGTGTACTAAACTATTCCAGCAAATTTCCACTACTAACATTTACAAACGCGACTTATAATAAGAGATATACATATATATTTATATATATCTTTTTCTAGTTATATATATATATACTCTATAGTAATTTAATTTGAAAATACAAAATAGAAGAATATAATGAATAAAATTATAATTCATTATTTACTTGCTCATTAATTAAATTTTAGATCTCTTTAGTTTCAGAAAATTCACCTTCTGCTGATCCTTCAATCTTCTTATTTCTGAAGCTACCATTCTACAAAAACACAATTTAACTTATTACTTGATAGTTTGTAAGCACAATACCCTTCAATTGATCAGTTTACATGAAACATTAAACAATATTTAGCAATTTTCAAGATACATTTACTATATCTATGCACTAACCAAAAATTACAAAGTAGGTATATTGCTTCAACTACAAACACCAATCTCTGAAATTGGAATTATCCAGAATCTTCTACATGTAATAAACATCAACACAAAAACCAGTCAAAAACACAACACGAAATCTGACAGCAACAAAATTCCCTATGGTGACAGAGAGCAGTTCCCATTACCACTGTTAACACTAAAAAAGATCTAAACTCCCTTCACATATTACACTTTACGTTCAATTAATTGATAGGTGTAATGCAATAAAAAGTCCTTGTTTAAGAACTAGAAATTGATCAAGTTTAAGATTTAAAAAGAACTAAAATTTATTGATTAGTGTAATACGAAATCAAGTTCTAATTTTAGAACTAGAAATTGATAAATTTCAAGTTCTAGAAAGTGATCAATAAATTGACAAATGTAAAACCAGCTTAACGTAAATGATACAGCATAAGGAGGAATATCTCAAAAACTGTCCCATAAAAAATTTCCGAATTGATTTCCGAATTCAGCGAGAAAATCCATAAGAAAGATCACCCTTCATCAAACGCACATGAACAAGAAATTCATTTTGGAAACTAGTAATATTCCGAGATCCCACACTTCTTCCTTTATAATATTTGATTTAAAATATCCTTCCTATTACCAATATTATACCTCGAGGCTCCTAAATAAGTACCAGGTCACGAAATTCCAAGTTTCCACCTCGCATAAGACCGCACACCTCACATCTCCCAGACACCGCCACCTTGATAGTCACGTCTTACCATCTAAAACTTAATATAATTCCGAGGAAACACCTCGCCTAGTAGGCAATATCGCCACACGAGGCTCCTCCAAGTATATATAATACGTGTGTCATCTTTGCGCGCAGCTTTTCGCTCCCGACCAAAGGTTCTATACGGCGCGGCGCTGTGTAGAATTGCGGAATTATAATTTTAAATTACCAGAATCTCCCCCAATATAATTCCAGGTAACTGGGAGAGTAATTTTTTACCACTCACTAGGGCAAAGGTTGCAGCTATAATACAGAATAATTAGACCGAGTGAAATATGTTTTTTGGAGACGCAGAACAACGTGTATACGAGTCCGGTGTGATGTGTTGTGAGTTGTAATGAGGTCTTCTTACCCAGAGGAAATGTAGATTATTTTGTTGAATGAGGGTGAATGACGACAGCTAGAGAATTTACACCTGTAAAAGGTTAGTTGCGCTTCAGTAAAATAACGTCTCACAGTTCGCCCTAAAACTGAAATGGCTAAAAGTTGTCCGAATTGTTTTCTTGTATTTTTACTTTGCCATTAGCAGACTTACTATACTAGCTCAAATCACATCATCATCTCAGGTTTGATCACCATTAGGGCATTGGGATTTATGTCTAGTTCTTTCTTCTTTGAACATTCTAAGATCCAATACTAGTATCAAAAACACAAAAAATGCCATCAACATATCTAACCCAAACCCGTGGAAAATATGCCAAAGTATTCTGAAGATCGGTTTCAAATTTTTCCCATAAAGAGGTTAGCGATGAAGGAAGATAAGCTGTTATCCATTACTGCTCCTTCAGTTTATTGGTAAAAGGTACCGTTGATTTGAAAGAAATTTTGTTTCATGCAGAGCTTCGCCAAAGAAATGAAACTATCAACTTCATTACTGCCCAACTGATAGGTTCTCATAACCTTAGCTATGCGTGCGGCAGATTAGTTCTTTTGCTCCAAGCTATTGGTGCATAAGTGATGATTGGTTTCACTATCGCTGTGTACATCCGAAGTAGCATTTTTGGGTTGCATCACCAATTTTTCCTTTAAAGTTTCTGCACACCATCAGGGCTTCTGTGGCCTTGCTGATTTCAGAGAAGTTTATCGTCTAGAGCAGTGGTTCTCAAACTGTGGTACGCGAAAATTTTTAGAGGGTACGCGGCCGGCCACCAATAAAATAAAACAACCCGGGACACGTATGGACACGTTGACGTGCGCGCGCCACTAAGGGTAGTCATCAGAGGGGGCTGTGTGGCCGGCCAATCACTCGTGTCACTGCACTGCAGTAGCATTGCCTGTTATTACAAGCTCGCTCTCAGTATTGTGCTATTTTTGTGGTGTGTTGTGTTATTCTGCGGACACTCAATCCTGTTGAAACACGTTTACGGACATCTGTTTGAAAACTGAGTCAGGTACCACGTAAGTGAATTTTTACAATAAAAATTAACAATGGATAAATGGCTCCTAAAGAGAAAGCCCTCATGAAGATCTGCATCAATGGCCATCAACTTCACAAAATGAAAGTAGACCTGAACGTCTTGTTACTAATGAGCAGCTCAAGGAAAAATAAAAAACCCGAAAAACTGGCAAATGAATATAAAAGTAAAAAGAGAAAATATGACGAGTTGTACTTAAAATTAGGTTTTACTTGGACTGGAAGCTCAGACGAGCCTAATCCACAATGCGTTGTTTGTTCAGAAATTTTATCAAACAATTCTATGAACCTTCTCTTTTAAAACGCTATTTTTGAAGCAAACATGAGAACTAGTCAAAAAGGAGTTACGGTACTTTGAACGTCTTTTGGAAGACTTGAAAGTAGGAAAAACACGATAAAACACTTTTCTGGTACAGAACAAAATGAAAGTGCTCTTAGAAGCTTCTTACAAAGTTAGTCATTTAATTGCGAAGTCTGGTAAAACCATACTATTGGCGAAAACCTAATCCTCCCTGCGCAGGCAGAAATTGTTTCTTGTATGTTGGAGAGAACGAGGCAAAAAGAATTACAGCAATCCATTATCAATGATACAGTTTCAAGGAGATTAGTGATATGCGTATGACACAAAGAACAACTTGTTGGAGCAATTCGAGCTAGTCCTTGCTTTGGTATACAACTCGATGAAACCACGGATGTCGCTGGCTAGCCCAACTGATCGTTTTTTTACGTGCATTTTTCAAGATGAAATATTTGAAGATATTTTTTTGTAAGACACTTAAAACATCGACAAAAGGTGAAGATATTTTCAATTTGTTAGATTCTTTTTTTCCGAAAACCAGCTCGAGTGAGAAACTGTGTGTCAGTGTTTATGGATGGTGCTAAGCTATGAGCGGTCACATCACAGGGTGTAGGCCATATTAAACGATTTCAACTGAGTTTCACTCATTGTGTCCTTCACCGAGAGGCTTTGGTGGCTAAGCACCTCCCTGATGAACTTAAAGATGTCCTTGATCAGAGTGTGAAAATTGTGAACTTTATAAAACTAGGCCCCTAAAATCTCGTTACTTTAAAGTTCTATGCCAGGATATGGGAGCCTCCATGAGAACTTATTGCTACATACTGAGGTACGATGGCTTTCTCGGGGAATGTTTTGTCCGTGTATTTGAACTCCACAAAGAATTACATAATTTTTTTACGAACACAAATCCCATCTGTCTTCTGTACTTACTGATTTTCATTGGCTTTTGAAGTTGGCTTATTTAAGTGATATTTTTGGAAAACTCAACATCTGGAATTTATCGCAAGGCAGTGTTTCTGATATTTTAATATAGAAAAGAAAACTGATGCAATGGTAAAAAAGATCATTCTCTGGGAAAACAAATAGAAAATAACAACGAGCCGTTTGAAAGATTACTTACATTTTTGCAAGATAATGAGAAAAACATATCTGATTTCACTGAACTTAAGACTCAAATGGGCCAGCATTTGAATGCATTGAAGATCCGCATAAAGAGAGTACTTTCCACCTTTGAAGAAACAGTATAACTGATACGTGACCCTTTAATGCTGATGCTATGGACACTAACCTGACTATCTTTTCAAAGGAACACCTCATTGAAGTATCATGTGATCCCTGTTGAAAAACAAATATTTGACTGCTGTACTACATTGTTAGATTTCTGGATCGGTATTGGGAAGGAATACAAAGAACTGTCAGCACTGCTGTTAAATTTCTTGTTGGTTTTCACCACTTATTTATGTGAAAAGGGTTTCTCAAGTTTAACTATCTTAAAATAAATCTAGAAACAATATTAAATGTTGAAGATGATTTTAGATTGTATTTAACCAAGTTAAAACCCTATTTAAAACTGTGCAAAGGGAAACAAGCTCACCTTCTCACTAATTCTTTGAAAGTAAGCGCTTTTTGTTCTTTTAAATTTTGTGTGTTTGTTTTATGTAATAAAAATGTATGTAACAATATCTCTTTGTTTTTATTTAAACATGATGCGTAATTCAGTTTCAAAGGTTAACACTATCTTCTATGCTACATAGAAGCTTTAAGATTGTTTAATATTTTATTTATAGTTTACTTAGTACCGGTAACTGAAGAAGGGGTACCTAAAATTTTTGTGGGTAACAAAAGGGTACAGTGTCTAATAAGTTTGAGACACTGGTCTGAGTCTAGAATAAGGTCTAGGTATTTAGCTTCTGTCTCCAATCTTGTTTGCCTATCATTTTTATGGTCTTTGAGGTTAGGTTTCCTGTCTAGTGAATGCTACTAAGATAGTTTCAGTGGGGTTAACATTGAATTCCACCGATGGACACCATTTTCTCGTAAAGTTCAATCCTCTTTGAACTACGTCCGCAGAGGGTATTCTCAACATTTACCTTTTGCGTATATGACAATTATCATTAAGCAATGCTTGACAAGTATGCCTAATCAGTCAGCCCGCATAAGAGTTCATCTGCCTTAGACTTCACATATGTGGGAATATAACTCCCCCTGCAGACAGCCTTTGATCGTATTAAGCCGAAATGCCTGCCTCTCCTGGTAGACTGCAACCTAACATTCCATCTGAGGTCATGCCATCTACCCTTCGTTGAATTAATGCTTTTTTTAACAGAGAGTGTTGTTTCATATGAAAACTCCTAATTTTCCTCTGGCTACCCACGGTGAAACAAATGCCATCATAATGCAGCCGTCACTGTAACCTACCAGTATTGAAGGTAACTTATCAGGAAAGTTTTCAACATCCAGAAATGCTTTTGTATGCAATTGCATGGCGCATCTATAAATTCTTCGACCCTCTTCAATCACAGGAAACTTTAAAGTCTTGCACACCCAAACTTGTAGCAGCAGCCTTTTTCTAATCATCGTACCAGAAATAAGAACATTTTTATTTTGTACTGCAGAAAACAATTTGAATGTTATTTAATCTATGCGACTACCACTTAAAGACACAAAAAGCCTCCTCAGTTCAGTTCAGATTTAGCATTGGATTTGAACTCTGACAGTAAATCATTTTACTTTCTCAATATATCCGACGCTTGTAATTTTCCAAAGCCAAAAGTTTTAGCAATTTCCCTAACAGTTTCCTTGATCTCTCCCGAATATTTTATAACTTCTGCCTCTTCCTTCAAAGTCAAGATTTTTCTTTTTGGTGACATTTGACCTAAAAATATGGACATGCTATCGTTACTGAGGAAGTACGTAAAAAAAAATTTTCTCACCTGTATTATGCTCTTATAAGCTTATCTTATCAAGTCTATTTCGACAAAACAGATGTCGGTTATGGGAGATTTCACTGTGCAGGGTGTTTCAGACCACTCGTCCACTATCTTTTTCTCGAAATTTCATGGCCAGCTAGATCACCAGACCTGACATGTTTAGATTATTTTTTTTGGGGAAGGGTGAAAGATATTGTTTTATCAAAATAGTCCGCAAAGATACGGAAGAAATGAAAATGAGAATAAGGCAACGTGTAGATCCATAAAGCAGAGAAAGAACTAATTCAAGTTCATAAGAACTTTGAGGCCAGATAGAGCGATTTATAGAAAGAAACGGCAGACATTTTGAATAATTTATTTTTTTTAGTTATTTTACATTAAATGCAATAATTTTTATGATTATTGTGATGTATTTATTTTAATGTAATATGTACCATCATTTTATCTGGCATCTTAAATTATTGAGTATCATCTATTCCCTTCTACATAAGCAATAAATGTAAAATATCTTTTATAATACTCCTATCAACCTCCACCTTATAACCATGGAATCAGCAATGGAAAAATTGGATTAATGATGAAGTAAAGTAACACTGCTTTGATGATGTCAAACCTACTTGTCATTTCCATAGCCTACTGCAAAAAATGTACTAAAATTTTCATAGCCGAGTAAATAATGGATATCTTGAAAACGACTAGGAATAGGTATATGCATCCTTTATACTTATCGGCGGAGAATTTTATTTCTACATTGTATGGTATAATTAGAAATATAATGTTACATTTGAAAAAAAAAGAATTTTCTAAGGTTAAATGTATTCGAATTGACAATCGATTTAATGAACACTCTTGTATACAATTTAGTGGTTCTCTTTTGACAGAATTTGGTACGGACAACTATTTTTTCGGGATACTAGTAAAATGACATCATTATCTATTATGGTATGTTTTCGAAGAGATGAAAACGTCAAAATTTTTACAAAAATCGTGAATATCTCAAAAACGGTTGGATTTAGGGATAGAGAACTTTAGTGAAAATTGTGTTCAAATAATCTGTAGAATTCATTGAGATAAGAAAAAACATATGATTCCCATTTAAAATAAGAAACTTGCTATCCACTTCCGGTATATGGAACGTTTCCGGAAGTTAAAAATATTTTCGAATGATTCTTTAGGTAGGGTTTTGTTATTAAATTTTATGTCGCATTAAGTCTAGCTGCAATAGATCGCGAGAAAAAGATAGTGGACGAGTGTTGTCTGAAACCCCTGTATATGACAATTTGTGTGTGCCACTCGTGACACGCGTCTAAAATGTTAGTTCATCACAGGCACTTCTTACCTAGATGGCGTATTCAATAATAACCAACCATGACAGATGCCAATCTTATTTATGGTAGATTCAGACAGAAACTTTATTTTAGTATTGGCCCTAATCTTAGTGTTAATCTCAATCTAAGAAAATGTTTGTCGTTCATAAAAGAAAAAAATAATTAGCACTGAAAGTATTAAATTTTTAAACATAACCTTATACAGCTGAATAGAAGGCTGAACTACACATTGGCTCATAATCTAAATAGGCATTTTGAATCACCATGAATACGAAAAAATTATTATTCATAATTATAAATAGAGTGGTCAAACGTGTCTACTTACACGGGCCGCACTCGCCTCGCGCTGTGCACTAATGTTTAGCCATGATATATAGGCAGTATAGGCAGTAAAATCACTCCCCCGATTCGTATGTATCAGTATCAGTGTTGTCGAGTCAAGACCTCGACAAACTTACAATTAGTCGTAAAAGTTAAAGTTGGAGTTAGTAAGTTAACGCTAATACAGGCTGAAGCTCAATCATAGAGTTACATTATTAATCTTTGATGGTAATCTTGCCTTTCCAAAGCATTTTTTGTCAACAATTAATTCTTACAACAACAATCTCATATTTATATAATAGTAATTTCATAGATTGTCTTTGCTTGAAACTTTAACGGAAATCGATTTTCTATGAACAATAGAAATCAATAATTTCTTATTTATAAATCATAGTCTGTTTTTGGGTTGTTTTAACCTTTTCACGATGCAAACGTCACCGAGAGCTTTAACTCCGATCTAAGAGATGGCGCGCTGATTTATTTCCGTTTGATTCTTTCAATCCCGGCGACAAAGAAGAAAATAACGATCGTCGCACTGTAATTAGAGACCTTTCACACGTACCCTCGACAATACTGCGCCCCGATATTCCGGGATTGTAAATCCTCCCAAAGCTCTACGGCACTTTTTGTCTTTAGCGTGCGAATAACTCTAACGCGCATCCACCGGATTCCAACGGATAACATGGCCCCGAGAGATTTCGAGTGTCACCGAGAACACGGAGAACAAAGAGTTTCAATTACTTTGTATGTTTTATACACCCCATGTCCTGGATGCGAAAGTGCGGAGCAGCCGAACGCTAAATGTTTAAAGTCACTGGCGAATATATGTATATGAAAAGATCCGGGAAATGGGATGTGTGATTCTGATGTAATTTGCAGGAAACATAAAGATGAATTTGCCTGTGTTTTTAAATGAACATTGAAAGTAAATAAATACTATAGATGAAAATGCTTGGCACGTCCATGGAAAAGATTTAGATGCAACATTGCGCTGGGAAGCTTAACTGCAAACTTAATTAAAAACAAGGAAAAACGAAACATGCATCAGTGCTTATTCTGACGCTAGACGTAAATAAAAAGACTCGTTTATGGTCATGGAAAAAGTACTATACTCAGGGATGTGAGCTTTTTCAATTGCATTCTGCACCATCTACTGAGTTTTTATCTGACTAAATGACTCATGCCTGCTAAGAATTTTAAGTTTTTTTTGTAGTCTATATAACATAAAAGACTTTTTTTAAAACAGTCTTTCATTCCTTTACTGTTGAACTCCTATATATTCAACAATATTAATGATGGGATTCTATGCACATTTGTAGTCCTGTAAGATTATCTGTAAGACTGTAAACATGTATTATGGATACTTACAGATAACTTTACAAACGTTCTAGATTTACACAAAATCTTACCATAAATTTTGAAAAGCCGTAACCATGCATGTAGGTATAATAGCGAATACATTATGAACATCAGAGCAACCTATAAAAATCAAGCAATACCATTGAATTCAAATGATTGCCGTAAGAAAAAAATGTTTTCTGGAAAATTTATCTCATACTTATTACCAATTTAATGAGCCGAAGTTAGCTACATTACAAATTTCATACATTAAATGAATTTTCTTGAATTTAGCGACATTGGCGTGCGTGTTGTAGTATCTTTCGATTATTTATCTTATAATTTTTTTCAAATCGTTATATTTAATCTAATATCACCAACAATAGTATTTCTGAATACTGTAAGAAAATAAGGGAATTTATCTGTGGTAATAGCTCAACAACAGGTAAAAAATCAATATTAGCATTAAGTGAAATAGTTTATACATTTTTATAATTTTATGGCTTATCATACACTTCAGCGCAGTGAGCTGTCAGAAGAAAGTTACATTTTCATCCCTATAAAGTTTCTACGGTACAGAATTATTACCATTAGATCACGATAGGCGATTGGAATATTGTCATTGTGTTAATAACAATTTAAGGGACGATGATTGCTAAACCAATCATTTTTCTCGGATAAACTGGTTTTATCTAACAGACTATATCAATTTACAAAACTATTGCATCTGGTCTGCAAAAAATCCACACGAATTTCGAAAACGCAATTGCATTTCGTAAAAGTTGGAGCTTGGTTAGCCATGTCCAGGCAACGAATAATAGGGCCAATTTTCTTCGAGGAAACTGTAACAGCCCAACGTTACCAACAGATGTTGGAATTGTTTTATTGCAGAGTTACAAGAAAATGAGCTTGAAGCAGGTTATTTTCAGTACGATAATGCTCCAGCAATACTGCTCGACAAACCTGCCAATATCTTCACAGTTTTTTGCTGACAGGTTCGTTAGAGCACAAAGATGGCCACCAAGATCGCCTGATCTAACCCATTAGATTACTTCATGTTCGGCTATCTAAAAATAGATCTATAGAAACCGCCATGTATACCATAAGAACTGAGAGATGCAGTTTTGTCACTTAATAATTATAGTAATTGTATGTTATAATTTAAAGTAATAAATAAATTTAGTTAAACACCAGTTAGTACTGAATTGTAAAATCATAATTTTAGTAAAGTTAAATTAATTCATTTCATTTTTACAAGCAGAACACCAATCCAATAGTCGTTATTATAATGCGAGTTCAAATATAGATTACGTTTTCTTATTTATGACAGATCCAGATGTTCCAACACTGACTTAGTTCAAACCTTCATTACAAACACGCGGCATATACCTACACCCTGTTACTATCTATAGGAGCGGAATTGACAATCATTTTGAATCTCTGTGTACTTAAAATAATTTTCAATTAAAAAAAAAATTGAAAAAATTTGCTTTTCCTATTTAACAATAACTTTTTTGAATTGATATTTTAGAATATATAAATATAAGTGGCTTTCACTGTAACTTATGCCTAAAAAAGCCTAAGGAATTATTGTCATTTTTATTATACTTGCACGGAAAAAAAATGTTGTCAAGAAACCAACAATTGTAGAACAGTTAACTACAATTTGTCGTGGGAATACAACTGGCTACAACTTATCTAAATTTCTATCACACGATTGTAGTTAACGGATTGTATTTCTATTAAATACAATATTTTTGTAAAAATTACTGAAAAAATTTATTCCAAGCGTTGACACAATAGTGTGTACATTTTAGTTACAGATATTGTACGAAAAATCACCTTATTAGGAAGTAAAATTTAATATAAATTCTCTTACTATTCACCACACTTCTGTATGAAAACATATAACAGTATTGTTTCAGATAACACTACAATTTTGTAGTAAAAAGTACTAGGTGTTGTATCAATAATAACGCATTTAAATGCAAAATTTTATTCATATATGAATAAATAATATAATATTAAAATATAACAGTGTGATAAACATATGACATGTAAATATATTTTTTGTACATTATGCGAAAAAAAAAAACAAAAAACTTCAACAACACACCATGTAGCAATCAGCAAATCAACTCGTGGTATGATGTGCAGGCGCATATGACATGACTCTGATTTGGTGACCTAAACTGTGTTTACTTATAGAGTTCAGAAGATACCGGTACAATTGAAAAGTATTCCTTGAACTTGGCCCCGATTAGTTTTCGAACACCCAATACAAGAGAAGTTAAATTCTTGAAGCATTCTTCATTTACTTCGTTATCTAAAACAAAAATGAGTTAAAATTAGATAACACGAATGTGTTCTCTATCATAAGCAATTGGAAATAGCGTAAAAATTATACTCTTAGTTATTCTTAAGAAGTATTGTTAGTAAAATTTGAACCATCACCCACTATAAGTTACACACCCAAATATTTACTTATTGTTGGATTAAATTAAATTTATATCGTTTTCAATTAAGACAAATATGTTTACATATATTGCCGATATATGTGCCTACTTATTCCATGCTATAATATTAAATTTTCAATTTCTCTTACCTTTAAACACATCCAGTAGTTGTTCTAGGTTCCACTGTTGCACTTTGATTACAACAAACTCCTCCATCGCTCCGAAATTAGGTATATCTAATAGGTGCATAAACCACGTCAACAGCTCAAAATGCTCAAATGGCCGTGTAAACTATGATATAAACTGACTATCCGTTAAAAATTTGATGCCGCAGTACTTGAATAACGCCCTCTGACGACTGCAGTATCTCATTGTTAGCTTTTGCCATTCGCCAAAATAGGAAGTTTTGTATCAAAAAATACCACAATTTTATCGTGTACACAAACATTGTTGAAAAAAAATGTCACAGTTGTGTGAAATTATACAACAAAAGTTTAAAGTATTATTTGCGAAAACAACATGTAATAATTAACACAAATCTGTGATAAGGTTTACATAATTATGCTAATTACTGCCATAATATTTTCTCTACAATATTGTTGTATATTTTTCCAAGAGATTTTTTTCCGTGTGCCTGGACCTCTACGTGTAGATTTATTTATTAAACTATTTCTTATTACTTTAATAAAACCGATTACTCATTTTGTAAGTATCTTTTTTCTATGAAAATACAAAATTGTTCTACATTTACATAAACAATATAATACACTAAATAAAAAGCAGTACGTAATTTATTTAAAAGGTTGATTTATTATTTCCTGTCACTAATACAAATTACCGGTTTATAAAAACTGATTTATTAACTGTTTAAATTCATACAACAGATGCTCCTATTATTCCAATGCACGATGTATACACATATAAATTACTACTAATTTATTAATTATTTAGAACAAATTCAAGTAGTTACAATAAATATTGGCATGTAAAATTTATTTTACTGGGTGAGTATCAATTTTCGTCTCAATATTTTTAATAGCCCTTCCGTGCTAAGTTGCAAAAATTAGTTCGATACAAATTTCTAACAACACACCTTCGATCAGATATTCCATCATAGAGGATAGCTCGCTCTACACTAGAATACCAATTGGGTATTTTAATTGCAACATCATAACAGGGCAGCTTGTCTTCCGAAGACAACCCGGAAATAATTAATCCAGGATCTGTGTTCCTGCACTGACACACCCATTAACTATTATACCCGGCTACGTGTTCAGAATTCCAGAAATTGTTTCACTGCATTTATGGCCTAAATTAAGCATGACAAGTAAATTGCTTATTGTCCTGTGATTAGCGCTGTTATTATTACACCACAGCTTAGATATTGCAATCAACGCGGTGATGTGCTTAGTGGTTTACTTATTCATCATCATATACAGGGTGTGGCACGACGAATGTCAAATTTTAATAATAATAATAAGGTAGAAAAAAATAAGATATTCCATTTGTGACTTTTCCGTATTTTTCGTAACTAATGTTTTAACAGTTTTCATTTGCGCACGCCCTGTATAAGATACCATAATTTTTATGCGCCATCTCGATACATTTACCTTAAGCAAATATAATACTAGTATACATATGGTCAAAGACGTATAGTTCCGCTGGCGTACTTTAGAGCGGCGACACTGTTGCTTCTTCGCGGTGACAGTTAAAAAGCGGCGGGGCAAGAGACGTACGAAAATAAACGGTGGACCAATCGAACTATGTACTTGATATGGAAGCACTTGAATATTACAGCTGTGGGTAATTCAGAAATCTATTTCTATTGGCAGTAACGTATATAATACGCGTAAATAATCGCAGCAAATATGAATTCTACCCCCTGACATATATGGTCTGAGAATCGGATGAAAGAAAGTTTTGCGGTTTATATTTGTCCAAGTTATTTTACAGGATAACTGTATGTTTGGAGAGTTGTTCTTTGTGAATGCATCTATTATACTTTATCGCTATTTAATTAACATACCAAACAGAGGTACGCTATAATCGATGATTTTATTGATGATTTATAAAAATTCCAATTTTATGATTTATTATAAAAAGTCTGCATTTGCTCTTGGTTGCATACCTATAAAATTTTCTAGTATTATGTCTCATTTCCAAAAGCAATCTGAGATTTCCTATAAACAGCGAATGAAAAAAAAAATGAAAATCTTTTAGAAATATGTAAATGCAGGAATGAATTCTGCTAATTCTCTCCTTTTTTTCTATTTTTTATCATTTTTTTGTTACAAATATATAGTTTGACAGTTCTAACCATTATAAGATATGTACAATAGTATAATGTACAACAATTATATTTTCTATATTGATTCCACAAACAACGAAACAGAAAAAGTTCAAGAGCGACAAAAGCTTATGTCTGATGCTAGCGTACTTGTACTTGTACACTTTGATAAAAACAAAATTGAGGAAAATACCTTAAAAGCGCAACCAGATAATAATAATGTTGCATATTTTTTTTTTTGTAAAGACCCCTCCCAGTAAACCAAATTCAAATTTCGCGCAGTTATTTTTAGGAACTTCAACATTAAAGTATGAAGTTATCTACGATTTTGTATTACATTAAGGGGGCGTTTACAAACCTCTTTCGCGCCAACATAATGGCAGTATAACATGGGTTACTTTGTTCAAGTTATTTTCGCAACATAGGCGGTTTTTCTGGAAAACAAGGGCATTTACACATTCTCCATGAATATGCGGAGTGAAACGATACATTTTCCATTGCATACTTAAAATATATTGTTTAATAACAGAAAGTGAAACATGCATGAATAGGCGATGTAGAAAATTAACAAAAAATTTAAATGTGGAGCTGTAAATGTAGATAAAATTGCATGGCTTCCCTCGGGAATTGTTGTAGAAATAAAATAAACATAAGAGTAGCTAATTAAACAATCTAATTATGTATAACAACTTGAAAACAAAATTGGGATACACAGAAGAGAAGTTTACAGATATCTGCTACAACAGATATTACTTTAGTTTGGCATTCGTGACATAGATAGCACACCAAAAGTATGGTTTTAATGTCATTAATTAGAAATACTTCATGCTTTTATATGTTTCTGTAGCGCAATTCTCTGACGGAATGTATTCTATTGTAATAGCTTGTTCATTTCTTCTTATAAACTATGCAAAGGCTATTAGATATTAGAGGAATTACAGTGTAATATATTATTCAATTAAAATAGAAATTGGAGTTTTATTGCAAAAAAAAATGCGGGGTTTTATTTTATTTTTTGTAATTTTGCAGTGGAAAAAAACAATATTATGTTAAAAAAGTTTATTTTAAAATCCTACTATTTCGTCTTGAATCTCAAAGAGTAAAATGTGTATTTCACAGTGTAACAGTAAGGACATAATTGTTGGCACCTCTGATGTTTTGTGGACACGCTTTCGTGACCTACAAATACAAAGTGAACTTAGGGGCATCTTCTAGCGATAGGGAAATAAATAATCTTAAGTATTATATTATATGTATACCATAATAGATATTATTTTATTAATGTGATGTTTGAAATATTTAAAAGAATCATGACTAGTAGTGGAAGTTATAAGCAAATAGCTTTATAGGTTTTTACAGAGACATAGAAGTTAACTGCATAATGTATTATAAATAAAACAAGAAAAAAATTTTATTCACTGCTTTAATAATTTAATTTGTTTAATTATACCATTTTACTACTTTTAACAAAATTCTCCTTTCAAATCTTTTTAGGTTTTCAATATCCTAATTGATATGTAATACTTATTGGTACAAAAAAATCATGGAAAAACATTCATTTTTAAAATATATTCGCCTTGTCACATTTGTTTTTTAATAATCTATTAAAGCGTTTAAATTGCAAGTCTTCGGAATGTATTTTCAGAGTATTCGAGCAGTTTTCCATAAATTTGCCTATATAAATATCCTACTGTTTTACATTTCTCTGTCCACTGTAAGGTCTGTAAGAGCACTATAATACAAAATGGAAAATGAATATATTTGATATAGGAAACATATGTAGAGAATTTACCACATTTTATTTATCAGAAAGAAAACAAAACTACATCTTGTTTTTTTAGAATTATTGAAGCATGTTTCCACAGCACAGTGTATTGCAGTCTTTGATCACTTTTTATTCATTGTAAGATGTTATTTTTGCACACTTTAGAGCAAATAAAAGCAAAACTGTATGCTACGATGAAACAATCTAATGTCTTTCGCAATAACTATACACACCACGCAGAAATACACACGAACTAGTTATCTAATAAACAGTATACAAAATTAAAAAGATAAAATAATCTGAATAAAACAAATTTCGTTTATTTATAAAACATAAACAATAACATTACGCCATCTTGAAAAGATTTTGTGCACAAAATATTCGATACCACGAAAGTCCGTCAACTGTAACTAGTATAATAATAACAATAAAATCACTAGTATCCCGGTATTTCAATTCAAATGCATAAGAGAAAGTGAATACGCACGCCGCGATGTATTAGGCAAGCGCCTCAAACGTATAATCATAAATCATAATTCAAGGAATTTCCCAAGAATATGTTTACCAGATGTTTACAGTCGAAACACGCACCATCTCTTTTCAGAACTACCCATCACTTTCTAAATTGTCACCACAAGCGAATGGTACTAGTAGCGCCATCTCATGTTCAATATATTCGACAGAAAGTTGCATTAGAGTGATTTAGTTTGTGTTACGAAAATAGAGGGATGTGTACACCCCCTTAATGGTTATTTGAATACCTTTAAGTTGAAGTTAGTGAATATAATTGCGGAAGATTTGAATTTTGTTTACTGGGCTGCGGTTGAAACTTGTACTGTAATGTTTTAAGTTACATTTTTAAGCAAAATGATCATGGTATTTCTGAGAGTGAATTTAAAAAAAAAGAAAAATTTATAGATTTTATAGATACACTTCTTTAATGTTTTCTGATATTTTTATTTCAGTTTTTAGCAAGATAATATTCTTTCGCTGTTAACTGCAGATATATTGACAAGAATTAGCAAAAAAAAAACATAAATTTATATATCAAGAAACAAAGATTATTTTAAATGTCCACTAGTCCACTAAAAGCAAAAATATTTTATCACCGCAAATAAATCAACAGTGGTAAATAAGATATAATATGTGTTATGAAAAAGTTAATAGTCATTTGACGAAATAAATAAAAGCAAATATTCCGTGTGTATAACTTCGCTTTAACACAAAATTATGTTTTAATTTCATTATAAAACGAATATTAATCCATTGAGCCAATATATGTGTTTTGGTTTTTGTTTTATTTACTAAATTGTTACTTGTTTTGATTCCTTTAATATTCATTTCATAATAATTTTGCGAAATGACAATTCATTGAATGAACGCTCTACCACTTCGCTGCGCGCGCAGTTAAACCACTTTCATTCGTCTCGCACCGACTCTTCGGTTATCTTATATTTTTACCGGTTTGTGCAACGGAAAATTCCACTTACGTTTAATCACGTCAGATCACGTTTAATATTTGTTTGGTCGTACACTTTTCTAAAATCAGCCTAGCTGGGACTATAGTACGCTAGCGGAACTATTCTTTGTCCTTAGTTAGAGTTAGAGTTAGAGTTAAACGGTTAGAGATAGCAGATTGCGCTTTTCACCATTGGATTCGCTGTCAAAATGCCCTTATTCATCATCATATACAGAGTTCTGATATGTGCTATCGGAAGGCTCTAGCGTTGACTGGATTTTTCAAAACTTTGACTTCAAATATATCGGAAACGGTTAGAGATAAAGAGGCGCGCTTTTCGCCATTCGATTCCTCGTCGGAAGACGCTTCTAAAGGTCCGTAGCGTCGATTTTAATTTTCAAACTTTGAACGCCCATATCTCGAGAACGGTAAGAGCTAGGAGGATGGGCATGGTGCCGTTCGATTCCTCTGGAAGAGACGAAAAGTCATTTTTCTGCAAAGAGTCGAAATATCTCGAAAATAAATGAAATTAGGTGTAGGATTCCCTACGCAATTTTAACTAGAATTTTAAGGGCGATTTAAAGATATAAAAATATACAGGATGTTGCGTTTGAAATAAGAAAGTTAACGTTAACACTCTTTTTAGCCGAAAGTGCGTATTTTTCTAGATTCGGCCGTATTAATGTAGGCTCAAATTTTTAATTTTTGCTGGAGAATGGTTTTCCGTATATATCATGGCGGCATCCTGTATACGGAAGAAGACAGTATTTTTTCCGGAAATATGCTCGGACACGTCGATTAGTATTTTAAATTGCCCACTTTTTCATCTTAGAAAATTTTATACAGCATGTCCCAAATTTGAGATATGACGTCATCGACAATTTTTTTTAAATGGCAGCCCTATTTTTTTTATAACTATTCTTAAAGGGTATATCAAATTACACATGCGTACCAAATTTCAAGTTTTTATTCCTTGTCATTAAAAAGATATTTAACAATAACTAATTCGAAAAATGAAGAAATCTGATTCAAATTTATTTTTATGAAGTTTAAAAATGGCACGCCAAAGGGTTTTTGTTTATCTTTTTTTTTGTCATACCAGGTTGACGTCTTATCACAATGTCAAAAAACAAGGTAATAAAAATAAGTAAGAAATGAAGCTAGTATTCGACTCATATTGAGCGAGGACACTTATTAGTTTGTCGTTTAGTGAGAAACACCGTTTGTTGAAAAATCGACCATAATGCCGTATTTAACTGAAACCCACAAAATTGATGATTTTAATGATGATTGGCTGCGGAGATAGGACAAGAACACAAAATGAAGTTACTCATTTATTCAGAGAGAAGTATCCTGATTTACCACCCATATCTCAAAGTACCGTAAGCAAGATTGAAAAACAGTTTCGGGAAAACGGGCATTTAAGGAAAACAAATAATCATCCTCAGAGTGCGCTCAATGAGGAAGTAAAACTTAATGTACTTCTTTCTGTTTAAGAAAATCCTTATATCTCCAGTAGGCTGATAGGTAGGGAACTCGAATAGCTAGAACTTCGATAGCAAGAACTCTTAAAGCGCACAAATTTTATCCCTACAATCTTCCAGGAACTCACCGAAGATGATCTGGATCGAAGACTTCAGTTTTGCGAACAAATGATGGATCTACTAGACAGGAATGTTGTAAACATAGAAAACGTTCTATTTTTTGACGAATCAACGTTTATGTTAAACGGTGAGGAAAATCGTCAAAACTGTCGTTATTGAGCAGACAACAACCCACGATGGATGAGGGAAAGCCACACTCAACATCCAGAAAAAGTCAATGTTTGGGCAGGCATTGTTGGTGATCGAGTAATAGGACCAATTTTCTTCCAAGAAGATCTCAATGGAGCGAGATATTTAGAATTCTTGCAGGAAGAACTAGTTCCGAATTTGGCTACTCTAATTTCCTGATCCGCTTGAAGCTGGTGTCCAGAATAGAAACATCTGGTTCCAACAAGACGGCGCGCCTCCTCATTTTGCAAGACCTGTCCGTGAGTATCTAGATGATGTGTTTCCAGTCAGATGAAAGAGGTAGAAGAGGACCTTTTGAATGGCCACCCAGGTCTCCGGATTTAACACCAATGGACTACTTCTTATGGGGGTACTTGAAAGGCAAAGTTTTTAAAACCAAACCGGAATATATTGAGGTGTTGAAAAAACGAATAAGACAGGAGTGTAGGCTAATTTCCGTTGAAGTAATTAGAAATGTTCAAAATGAGTTTCGGTTCCGTTTAGGGTATTATCAGGAAGTACATGGAGAACATTTTGAACATTTATTGTAGAAGAGAATGATTGCGGTGAATCAGATTTCTTCATTTTTCGAATTAGTTGTTGTTAAGTATCTGTTTAATAGCAAGGAATAAAAACTTGAAATTTTGGTACGCATGTGTAGTTTGATATACCCTTTAAGAATAGTTATTAAAAAATTAGGGCTGCCATTTAAAAAAATTGTCGATGACGTCATATCTCAAATTTGGGACACGCTGTAATTTATTTATTTTTCTTAGATGAAAAAGTGGGCAATTTAAAATACTTATCGACGTGTCCGAGCATATTTCCGGAAAAAATAGTGTCTTGGCGTTACTGAATTTATTCCAGATTACAGACTCACACTGTATATTAACCAAATCAAAAACGACATATGATATAACAGAAAAAAAGAACTAAAAATTTAGTTTCTATCATTATATAATTATTTTGTTTATTTACAAAAAAAAATGGCAATTAAAAGCAGTTAATATATCTGCTTAAATATATAAAATAGATACAAAATCACACAACAGCAAATTTATTTCCTGACCTTACCCAAAATTAATGGCACTAATAACTTGAATAAACTTAGAATCACTTATGTATCTCTTTGTCAAATAACAAATCCCAACATTAAATGGGGCTTGAGTCCAAGTATACGAAACTTTCTCAAGAGTTCTCCTTTAGTGGACTGAATTAGCGTAGACGATGTGATGTAGGAGCTAAGACAGAAGTTAGATTGTCGTAATTCAAGTTAATAGTCTGTGGAACGCCTGAAATTTAACATTTAAACAAAAGAAGACGACATTGTAACAAGATCCGTCCCTTCTTTATGATAATTATGTAACGGATTGTATGTACAGGCTGATTCTCAATACAAGCGACAAACTTTAAGCGCTGATTCCCTGCGGTTATTTTGATCATAAATGTTCATAAGAACATATGTCCAAAATCGCTTAGTTCTAAAGTTGTACAATGTTTAATAGTAAGTTAACATAATTAATGTTTTTATTATAAATTAAAACAATTAGTAAAACATATACTAATAACATTATACTAACTGTTGAAAATGACCGCCCCCAAACTGCAATACATGCTTCTATCCTCCATCGTATTGACTGGCGAGTCCGTTCTAAAATACCAGGGGTATTTTCGAATTGAAAAGCTGCGATAATGCGATTTCTCAGTTCATCGACATTTTCAATGGGAGTCGTATAAACTAATGATTTAAGGTGACCCCAGAGAAAAAAGGTCCAAAGAATTTAAGTCTGTAAATCGAGGAGGCCACGGTTGTAGACCTCCCCGTCCTATCCACCGATCTGGATACGTATTGTTCAAAAACTCGCGAGCAACTAAACTAAAATGCGCTGGAGCACCGTCATGCATAAAATGCATTTGTAATCTTAATTGCAACGGAACTTCTTCCAGCAGTAGTGGTAGCTCCTCTTCAAGAAATTTGCGGTATACCTCGCCATTTAACCGCATCGGTAAAAAATGTGGACCTATCAAGTAATCTCCAACAATTCCGGCCCACACATTGACAGAGAATTGATGTTGATGACGGGCATTCACTAGTTCGTGCGGATTTTCTTCGGCCCATATGTGATTATTATGAAAATTAATAATCGCGTTTCTAGAGAAAGCAGCCTCGTCGGTGAAGAATATTTGAGCCAAATAGTCAGGATTTCGTACGATTTTGTGTTGCATCCATTGACAGAAAGCCACTCTTTGCGGAAAATCTGCCGGCAAAAGTGCCTGCACCCGTTGAATGTGATGTGGATATAACAGTTAATCTTTCAATATTCTCCAAACTGTGGCCTGACTAATGTTTAAAGCAAACGCAATTTTTCTGGTGCTTGTAGTAGAATGTTCCTCAATTTCATTTAGTGTCATTTTTTCAACTTGTGGAGTTCTCACTGTAGATGGGTACCCGTTATCAGTCGTCCGTTTTTTTTAAATTTCCCGTTTCACTAAGACGTTGGTGAAGACGGGGCAAATATTGAATGAAGCAGGATGATACGGTTCGGGTGTCGTTCTTCATAAAGACGTCTAGCAGCACGCGAATTTCCATTGGCAAGACCGTAAACGAAATGCATATCACACTTCTCAGCATTCGTGTAATTCATTTTAGAAAACAGAAACTGGCAATAAACTGAATGAATACACTGACAACTATTGACAAATATTGAAATGACAAATAAACAATTCCCTCTCAACACAATAGTTTTTGAAGAACCAATTGTGATATTATATCGTGTTAGTTATAGTTCATAATTTATTATTAAACATTCAATAAATTTAAAACCAAACCGTTTTAGACATATACTCATATGAACTTTTATGATCAAAATAACCTCAGGAATCAGCTCTTAAAGTTTGTCGCATATATTGAGAATCAGCCTGTATAAGTATTTAAATATGTGTAGATAACAAAAGAAATATCTTTAGACTTATATATCTAGTTTAAACACACCGCAAAAACCAGATAAAGAAAGTAAAGTGGGTGGTCCTTGTCGTAATTGCTATCCAAATTTGTAGCAACGATAAATATGGCACAATAACCACATAAAAATCATTTTAAATAGCTATGCCTTAATCATTACAACTCAATTAAAAATTTATACCTCAACATCCTATACCTACAAAGAACTAACTAACCTCCGTATGCAATATATATCTTATGGCAATGCGATCCGCGATACTATTTCCAGTGCATTATTTTGCGCAGGTAAATCATAACCTTTATTTGCTTTTTTGACAGTTAAATGCGTGAATGACAGTAAAGAAATATTATATCTTTCATAACCATCATATTTAATTTCATATTAACTTTAAAACGGATATTAATAATTTAAGTATTACTTATGCTTGTCTAATGAAAATTATGTTAAAAATATAAATAGTCACATAATTATTTATTTGAGAATTAGGAAAAAGGAGACATCGTTTCAATAGAATTTAACTCGCAATGGTAAGGTGGTAATCGAAGAACTTCATGATATTTCTTTCTTGCAAGCCTGTTTTTATTATAGTGTGATTTAATTTGCGATACACACAATGATGTGATTTCCAAAGACGAACGATTATATGAATCAATCGAAAATTCCAGTAAAAGAGATAACAGTACAACAAATTCCACTGTGTTCCCAGAAGGTAAAGTATCGAATTTCACGCTGTTTAGTTTATACTTGACCTTTACTTGGTCTTTAGTGATAAGAAATAATAATCAATTAGACTAATACCATAATAAACTCTTAATGGCCGATTCACGGTGGATAGAATAAAATTGACGGCTTCTCATGTCAAACACTTGTAAATACGTCCCTTTTAGATAGATAGAGAGATATAACATTGCATGTTTAGGTAATGGATTTTTTTATCTTGCAAGAGCGAATGACACAATAACATGATGCTCATCGGCGTCTTCTTTCACGGTTATCTCACTTAAACCTAACAATATAATATATAACAAACTATGTAAATGTTATGGCCACTAACCTTACACAATCCACCTTACCAAAAGTTGATGACTACGAATGTAAACACTAACAAACTGCCATATTGAGAGGCTGTTGTTTGAAGTACAGTTAGACATAGAAATTTAGACCCCGATGGCTCATCCATTGGCCTAACTGTTTAAAGTGTGATGTGATCTTCGGTTAAGCACGAAATGAAGCAATTGTCCCGAATTAACAAAACGTGTGGCACGCGGATTGATCAGATATTTCATAGGTTAAGGGACGTTACAGGATGTTAAGATCTTAACCAGGCCTTAACATCCTGTAACGTAAATAAATACAGGGTGATTCTCAATATATGCGACAAACTTTAAGCCCTGATTCCTGGGGTTATTTTGATCATAAAAGTTCATAAGAACATATGTCCAAAATCGCTTAGTTCTAAAGTTATACAATGTTTAATAGTAAGTTAACATAATTAATGTTTTTATTATAAATTAACAAAATAAATTAGTAAACAAAATTACTTTAGTAACTGTTGAAAATGACCGTCCCCAACTGCAATACCAAGCTTCTGTCCTCCGTCGTAATGACTGGCGAGTCCGTTCTAAAATACCAGGGGTATTTCGAATTGTTTGAAAAGCTGCGATAATACGATTTCTCAATTCATCCATTTTCAATGGGAGTCGTATAAACTAATGATTTAAGGTGACCCCAGAGAAAAAAGTCCATAGAATTTAAGTCTGGAGACCAAGGAGGCCACGGTTGTGGACTTCCCCATCCTATCCACCGGTCTGGATACGTACTGTCCAAAAACTCGCAAGCAACTAAACTAAAATGCGCTGGAGCACCGTCATGCATAAAATACATTTGTAATCTTAATTGCAACGGAACTTCCTCCAGCAGTAGTGGTAGCTCCTCTTCAAGAAAATTGCGGTATACCTCGCCATTTAACCGCATCGGTAAAAAGTGTGGACGTATCAAGTGATCTCCAACAATTCCGGCCCACACATTGACAGAGAATTGATGTTGATAACGGGCATTCACTAATTCGTGCGGATTTTCTTCGGCCCATATGTGATTATTATGAAAATTAATAATCGCGTTTCTAGAGACAGTAGCCTCGTCGGTGAAGAATATTTGAGCCAAATAGTCAGGATTTTGTGTTGCATCCATTGACAAAAAGCCACTCTTTGCGGAAAATCTGCCGGCAAAAGTGCATCCACTCGTTGAATGTGATATGGATACAACAGTTGATCTTTCAATATTCTCCAAACTGTGGCCTGACTAATGTTTAAAGCAAACGCAATTTTTCTGGTACTTGTAGTAGGATGTTCCTCAATTTCATTTAGTACCATTTCTTCAACTTGTGGAGTTCTCACTGTAGATGGGTGCCCGTTATCAGTGGTCCGTTTTTTTAAATTTCCCATTTCACTAAGACGTTGGTGAAGACGGGCAAATATTGAATGATGCGGGATGATACGGTTCGGGTATCGTTATTCATAAAGACGTCTAGCAGCACGCGAATTTCCATTGGGAAGACTGTAAACGAAATGGATATCACACATCTCAACATTCGTGTAATTCATTTTAGAAAACAGAAACTGGCAAGAAACTGAATGAATACTCTGACAACTATTGACAAATATTGAAATGACAAATAAACAATTCCCTCTCAACACAATAGTTTTTGAAGAACCAACTGTGATATTATATCGTGTTAGTCATAGTTCATAATTTATTATTAAACATTCAATAACTTTAAAACCAAACCGTTTTGGACATATACTCATATGAACTTTTATGATCAAAATAACCTCAGGAATCAGCTCTTAAAGTTTGTCGCATATATTGGGAATCACCCCTGTATATTTCACCTGTCAAATATCAATGAAAATCAGAATTAATTGCAAATAAAGCACATTGTCGTTATTATTAGTACGATTACACCTTGGCAATACTCAATATTCATTCCATATTTTCCACCTCCCACTCCATCCAGCAATAAAGACAAAACAAACCGCAGAGACATCGTAAAACGACGGAGAATCTATTAGGGACACTTTCTCTCGTAAAAACGGCGTTTAAATATTTAAAGGGTTGATTAAGGCCCAAGTACTAGAGCGTTGGAGTTGAATTACTGCTATTCGCGGAAAGTGGGGGTAGTAAAATTGTTTGCTTAACGTTTACGGTCGGGTAATAAAACCCATATACCTAATACATAACGCGGTATTTTTATAAAATTCGATATGAAAAAAAAAAATTCGAATTTCCCGCTTGAATTGACGTTTCTCCTTTTCCACCCTAGTTACGAACCAAACTGTAGTATTTAAAACAGGAACAAGACTCAATCTTCTTAAAACAAGATTCGCTGAAACGTATATTAACGTTGGGAATGTACGCGATAAAAGCTTCAGTAATTCCGACATAAAATACGCGGATTTAGTTCGAAAATTCCGGAGAGTTTGAATCTACGCTAACCACTATGCGCAGTAGATCTATGTATGTACGAGTTGCGGTTTTTTTTTACGTATGAATATGCTATTGCGCATCCAAACGATTCAACGTTGATTTTTGCTCGCGTAATTTGCAGTCGCTGTATGTATATCTACCCGTTTTATCTAGCATTAATGGTGCATACATTGCACATTAGCGCGCTATTAATGTTTAAATATAATGAAGCACTTACCTAAAGTAATTTAGAACGGATATCGAATGATCCGTCATAAAATGGCGAGGCACTCGAACGCACGAGGATTTTAAATTGAACACGGAGTTTAAATGAAATCAGCGGCAGTACAATAATTATTAACACATACATTGATAATTTACAATAATTGCTCGTCCAAGTTTAATACGAAAAGCGCCTTTTTCAATAATAGCACGGCATGTTAACATTTGTAATTGCAAATGTTCCCATTTTAATGAGTCACCTTAAATCACTGCAATTGTAATGTTCTACCGTTCTTAATTTAAAACTCTTTCAGGGGAAATAATGCACTAGATATGGTGATAATTTATTTTGATATAATTTTACAAAAAATATATCAACCTATCAATCTAACATACAGGATGTAGCAATAGTAAGTGTATCTTTTAAATGAATATCCTGGGCTGTATTTTAGATAGCAATTTGATATTTTGGGGATGTAATATATAGTTAATTGTACAATTCTGTAAAATATACGGAGTATTTTATACAAAAGGGCGCCACAGCATAACACATTTTCTAATAAATCACTGTAATTGTAATCTTCTACCGTTTTTAATTTAAAACTGTTTTAGGGGAAATAATGCATTAGATATGGCGACAATTTGTTTTGATATAATTTTACAAAAAATATATAAACCTATCAATCTAGCATACAGGATGTAGCAATAGTAAGTGTATCTTTTAAATGAATATCCTGGGCTGTATTTTAGATAGCAATTTGATATTTTGGGGATGCAATATATAGTTAATTGTACAATTCTGTAAAATATACGGAGTATTTTATACAAAAAGGGCGCCACGGTATAACTCATTTTCTAATAAATCAGTGTAATTGTAATCTTCTACCGTTTTTAATTTAAAACTCTTTCAGGGGAAATAATGCGTTAGACATGGCGATAATTTGTTTTGACATAATTTTACAAAAAATATATCAACCTATCAATCTAACATACAGGATGTAGCAATAGTAAGTGTATCTTTCAAATGAATATTCTAGGCTGTATTTTAGATAGCAATTTGATATTTTGAGGATGTTATATATAGTTAATTGTACAATTCTGTAAAATATACGGAGTATTTTATACAAAAAGGGCGCCACAGCATAACACATTTTCTAATAAATCACTGTAATTGTAATCTTCTAACCGTTTTTCATTTAAAACTGTTTTAGGGGAAATAATGCACTAGATGATGGCGATAGTTTATTTTGATATAATTTTACAAAAAATATATCAACTTGTCAACCTAACATACAGGATGTAGCAATAGTAAGTGTATCTTTGAAATGAATATTCTGGGCTGTATTTTAGATAGCAATTTGATATTTTGGGGATGTAATATATAGTTAATTCTACAATTCTGTAAAATATGCGGAGTATTTTATACAAAAAGGGCGCCACGGTATAACTCATTTTCTAATAAAACACTGTAATTGTAATCTTCTACCGTTTTTAATTTAAAACTATTTCAGAGGAAATAATGCATTAGATATGGCGACAATTTGTTTTGATATAATTTTACAAAAAATATATCAACCTATCAATCTAGCATACAGGATGTAGCAATAGTAAGTGTATCTTTCAAATGAATATTCTAGGCTGTATTTTAGATAGTAATTTGATATTTTGAGGATGTAATATATAGTTAATTGTACAATTCTGTAAAATATACGGAGTATTTTATACAAAAAGGGCGCCACAGCATAACACATTTTCTAATAAATCACTGTAATTGTAATCTTCTACCGTTTTTCATTTAAAACTGTTTTAGGGGAAATAATGCACTAGATATGGCGATAGTTTATTTTGATATAATTTTACAAAAAATATATCAACTTGTCAACCTAACATACAGGATGTAGCAATAGTAAGTGTATCTTTGAAATGAATATTCTGGGCTGTATTTTAGATAGCAATTTGATATTTTGGGGATGTAATATATAGTTAATTCTACAATTCTGTAAAATATGCGGAGTATTTTATACAAAAAGGGCGCCACGGTATAACTCATTTTCTAATAAAACACTGTAATTGTAATCTTCTACCGTTTTTAATTTAAAACTATTTCAGAGGAAATAATGCATTAGATATGGCGATAATTTGTTTTAACATAATTTTTACAAAAAAGATATCAACCTATTAATCTAACATACAGGATTTAAAAGAATATTCTGTATTTTAGATAGCAATTTGATAATTTGGGGATGTAATATATAGTTAATTGTGCAATTTTGTAAAATATACGGAGTATTTTGTACAAAAAGGGCGCCACAGCATAACTCATTTTCTAATAAATCACTGCAATTGTATTATTCTACCGTTTTTAATTTAAGCAATCATCTTTAATTATCAAAATTTATAGTAGATGTCCAAAAATATATCCTCTTCCTTTTTCAACAATTCCACGAAATGTATGGACATCCCGCCATCATTCTATTCTTCCTATTTTCCTATGTGGATGGTTCTCTCTTATATACAGAAGTTATATAATCCCCTGCTGTTAGAAGAACCTTAAACTGGTTAAAAGTTTAATTGAAATCATACTGACTTATTATTCTTTCCACGACCTGCTCGATGACTGTTTTATACGGCCTGTCGAATCATGAGTTGCACGTGTTCAACGCTGGCGCCACTTACCGGACTTTTTTGGGAAAATGGCTTATCCTTCGGTTGCGGGATTGTGACAGCAAAATGTCGATCTAATTTAAGTGAACGTCATATTGACAAGTACCAAAGCTAATATTTCTCAAAATTATTCTAAATAACCTGTTTGCTTCGTTAAAAAACCGAACTATTAAGGTTTTTAATTAAAGTTGTATTTCATATTTTATTATTTTTTTCAGTGGCATAATTATTTGGTTAATAGTTTTATACTATTTAGTTTTGATGTAAACCAAGTTGTCATCAGCTGCGTCCTCCATTACTATCATTTTGACATATCAAGAAAGTAGTTCTTGTGTTTTCAAACGTCATGCAGATGTCGCTACTTACCAGAATCTGGCGTAACATTCAATCTAAGTCCAAGTTATCAAGCAGGTCGCGATTCTTTCAATCCTGACCCTTATTAATACTACTTTATACAGTGAGGTCGTAAATGTTCAGAAGCCATGTGCGTATCTCTATAGGCAAAAAATCACAAATTACCTCTAATTTCACTTGGTTTTTGTTTCATTGCTCTATCTCATAAATTCAAAAGTTATTGAGGGGGGAGGACCATTTACGACCTCACTGTATAAGTATACTGAAATACAAAATTCACGTCTTCCTAAAATTTCTTCCTGAGCGAATAATATATCAAATTTAAATGTAAACATATTTGAGACAGCATCACTCTACGTAAACTTAAGCGCTTAATGTAACAAGAGCCGCATTTTAAGCAAATATTTTGTTCATAAAATAGTAAGAAATAATACTTTAGGGAGACACGAGCTTTGAATTTGATTGTACACACAATACCATTGTGTATGTTGTACCTATGTATATCAATACATATTTCTCATAAATATTTATTTAATGTATGTGTAACAATAAATAAGATAATTCATTTTATTTAATTCTTTTCGAAGTTGTTCGCCGTAATTATACACTAGAAATCTAAAATAATGCGGAACTTCAGCTTCTTATGATATGAAGTTATCACATTTGAAATACCCGGGCGAATAAAATATACAATATACGATCAAAAACTTCTATTTTCTTGCTATTAGTAAATGGCTTATTGTTAAATTAATTGCCACAGCTAATAAAATAATGAATTAGTATTTTACACAAAGATTAGATCATTAAAAAAGAAAAAAAAATACAAAAAAGGTTGAACACGTTAATTATCCTATTGCCCGATAGATGCCTGTCAAATCGTTTGTACATCATGTATAGGATAATTATAATTGAAGCGTATATTAATTACTTCCATAAATCATGTTTGATTAAATAGCTTTTATTAGATAATTACGCACGAAAAAATTGCTTTAAGCAATTAAAAACCAACAATTAAGAAAGTTGATTGAAATAAAATTTTATTTTTAACACTAACTCGGTTGGTAACACCGTGACAACTCCATTTTAAAACCGGCATCCAGAAACGGTTGTCAAATATTAAAAGTTTGCTTTTCCGATGGAACGTATTTTAAAGTGTTTATATCGCATTTAATATGAACAGTTGTTTAGTGTCTATAACATTTACAAGCGATTTAAAGTGGGTGTGATGTGAAAATTCAACAGTAAAATAAGTTATTAGTTGTTAAATTTACTTTTGTATCGTCAAACATATTTTTAAGGTAACATACGGCAAATATTTCCGCGTAAAGCTGAGAGATAAAGTGTACAACAAATCGCGTAGTGTCAATTCTTAATGATATGTTAAATTATTCGTTACTAATTGTTTTATTAACGCACTGTACTGTGATGTTTAGTTTATTATCAAGCAGATTTCGTGGGATTTATGGAGGATATTTTGGTTCTCTGTGTAGGTATGTTTGTCGTTTCTGTTTCTTGTGATTTCGGTGCCCATTGTCAAGTGCAGGTATAGCAAAATGCACCCTTACAATGTATATGAAAAATGCTTCTGTTATACCTGCGTACCCGCATTATGTACTTATTCTTTGTATTGTATATTAAAATTTAGGACGGATGTAGCAGCTGTTCCCTATTTTAATTTCGCAGAAAAAGTACCGGGAAATATAAATTGAAACGCACGTAAAAAAAAACTTTATCGTCACCCATTTCATCTACTAAGCGGTACTACATTTTCGATTGGTCGATTTTAATTAATTTCTCCTGCCCTGTATATTTCATACTACGCACCTGCACGCCCTCTACCGCAGCTACAATATACAATAGAACAAGAGCGGGCATTTCAATACATATTTTTTGCAGGTAGCCGATGTATTCGTATTTTTTTTTGAACCTCTTTCGCAGAACAGAACAAAGTTGGCAGCTTTTGTCTCCGCGTATTTTTATCGTCCTCCAACCCCTCACACCCCCGCACGACCGTGTTCATTCCGGTGAAAGCGATATCTGATAATTCCTCTCGTAAAAAAAAAAAAAAAGTTTGCGGTCAAGCCAGTGGTGTACCGATATGAGGGTTGCCCTTTTTCCGAGCAATTTCCCAAATGAAAACGAAATGAATTTATGATTGGCTGTCGCGCCATAAAGGATTCTTGTTGCGTATCGAATTTCGTGGTATAGAAAACGGCTTATTTCCCGACGGAGGCCTCGCCTGTTTAACGGGAAATTATTCCATTTTTCTTCCGTGGGGCTTTTTTAATCGGCGAACGGTGCGCGAGAATTGAAAGTATCGCGAGAAAATAGCGCTTTTATTTACGAAGCCCTCGTTTTGCGAACTGTGTTGTGGAAATTTACCTTTAAAACCATTATTTTTTTTTTTTTCTTTCGACCGTATGTTACGTTGCACTGCAGCGTTGTTATGTATGGGTTATAAGCAAACACTTCCAATGAATACAGGAGAAGAAAAAAAAATACTGGCAAAAAAGTAATAACACAAGTGACAGGTTAAATGAGAGTGGGCCCAACTTTAAATTGAAAATAGTTCAAAGTACACTGTTGAAAATATTACGGTGTTGGCGTTAATTTTGCGCTAGTCAAATATTTTAGTGTTGATTTTTCCAAACTTTGCCAGACGAGTTGACTACGCGTATTTAATAGAACAGAAATGACTAGAATTTCGTGTGAATTCTTTGTTCAGATATGAGGATTGACTATTTTTCTAGACATTCAGAAGCGTCAACCAATCAGAATTTTTCCCTCGGATAGAAACATAGAAACCCCACCTATTCTAATACAGTATTGCATTATACGCACCACCTGCATTGCACGTGTATCTGTTTTCGTGTTTGATTCTCCGTATTAACATATCCAGACAAATCACCAAATGTGACTGACTTGCAAAGTGTAACCTCGTGTTATTAAACGTTAATTCCAGTGGGCATAAAAAATTTCAACATCTTAAAGATGTATTGGGAACATCTATTTACGCAATTAGTTTAGACTTGAATCAAATAGCATAAACATTCACTTAATTTTATAATGGTTCTCAAAAAATCATTTTAAAATTGGTACGTTTAGTTGAAACCAAAACTTGTGAATGAGTGGTTTTGCATATTTATAATTGAGAAAACGTCTTAAAGAGAGAATATCATAGCACTAAGAAATAGGAGTTGCATATTAAAAAGACGTTGTGTTTAGAAAATAGTGTTAAAACACCCAATAGATCGCATTCATTTAGTTAAACAGCTAGTAAATTTGTCTAGTCTAGATCAAATAAAATGTGACTAGAAGTATTTTATAATTCCACGTGTCAGTTGGACAAAATAACCCCTTAGCAATAGACAATACTTAGCTATCTTTGCTCGTCATATTTAAACTTCTATAGTTCTCGACAAAATAACACGAAAAGAGTGTGGACCTCTCCTGACTATTAAATTAGTCAAAAAAGTGTTAAAATTTTCAACAGTGTACTCTCCAAAAGAACACTCCCCAAAAAAAAATATGGAATCACCCATTTTTTTTTGAAATTTTTTTATTTTTTCAAAATTGCATATTCTGTAACTAAGTAGTACACAAACATATTAAAAAATAGAACAAACTGCAAAGGAAAAATCAAAGACCGCAACTTGATAAACATGACAATTGAAAAACTAACTCCGACGCAAAGAATTTAATTAATGAAAACTTGAACTAATAATGAGTATTTCCGCCTCGGGCCCGTATTACGGCGGCCATCCGCCTAGGCAAAGACTCCAAAAGACCTCTGATGTAGTCTTGACCCACTTGGTTCCATTCTTCATTGACCGCTGCTTCTGGCTCTTCTAGCGTTCTTGGTGGAACTTGCCTGGTGTGTAGTTTCCTCCCAATGTGGTCCCAGGTAATTTCGTACAATGTTGGCGATGTGGGGACGAGCGTTATCATGCATTAAACGGAAATTCGGGCCTATATAAGGAGCAAATGGAAGCACATGTGGCTCTAAGATAAACCTAATGTATCTATCTGCGGTCATAGAACCATTACGAATAACCACCAACTCCGTCTTAGTTTCTGAAGAAACACCTCCCCATATCATAATCGAACCACCTCCGAAATTTGTTGTGTTCCTGAAGTTGCACTGACTGAAGCGCTCACCATCTCGTCTATATACTGGCAGGCGTCTGTCTGATGAGAACAGGCAATATCTAGACTCATCTGTGAACAAAATGTTAGCCCAATTTTCAGCGGTCCAATCACGATGATCTCTCGCAAATTGTAGTCTGTGAATTCGGTGTTCTCTAGTGAGTATGGAACCTTTAGCTGGTATTCTTGCACGCACGTATTCCTTGTTCTCTAAGTCGGTTCCTTACCGTCTAAGACGTAACATTTACATTTCGAACGGTAAGCAGCTCGTTTTTAATCTGTCTTGCAGCGCAATGCCTTATTGGCAAGGCTGTAAGTCGTAAAAAGCGATCGTCTATGGCCGTAGTTGACCGCTTCCTACCTTGACCTGGTCTCCTCTTATATTCCCCAGTTTCTCTGTACCTGCGCACCAGTTTTGAAATTGTCGATTGTCGAGCACCTTCCCAACGTATCTTTGACCCCTACCATCGTTAAACGAAATAGCTTGGACAATTTCTTCGTGGCTCAAATTGCGTGCATTGCGCATTGGGTGACCGTCATTCATCTTTACCAAACCAGGCAAGAGGGCTCTACAAGGAAACACGTGATAAATGTTAAAAGAAAAAACTGTAGTTTTCAGCTTAACAATTTTTGAAAGAAATGAAAAGATGTAAAGCACCTAAAGCTCAAGAAATTTTTCCCAAGAAAAATTTTCCTCCTCGCGCGGGATTCGAACCTACATCCTCCCGCTTGCCGGGCGGGTGCTTTACCAATTAAGCTATTAGAGGACGAGGTTCGAGCGCTTTTACCGAACATATGTCGATCTTAGATCTTGAAAGGCCGGCAGTACGGCAAATATGCAAAGTTTGCAAGTTTTTTGCAGTGAGAAAATAACAAATTAATGTAAAAAAACTTGCAACTTTCAATGAATCATAAAGTTTTTATTATGGAATCATGCTTTAGAATCTGGTGTAAAATTAGAAAATGAAGAATGGTTGTACTCCTCTTTGCTTAGGAGAATTTCGAACAGAATTTCCAAATTTTTCAGTAACATATGACAGTTTGCGGCAATTGATACAATAATCAGTGGCAAAATTGCGTGAAGGAGAAACCGAGGTAATGGTAGCAAGCAAAGACTTACGGACCGCAACTCAACGAACAAAAAACTAAGTACTTACGGCTAAGTAAAAACCATGTAAAGAAATCTTTCTTGTGTAACGGAACGGGTTTTCTTATCTGGTAAAATTTTGGGGTGGTTAGTCTAAATTCTTTTTACACTGAACCGAGCCCCGTTTTACAAATAACCCCACCTGCTCTTTTGACTGACTAGCCACCGCTAGAAAACAATCTTTTCGTTCGGTAGCGATTGGTTTTAGAAGAAATAGCCGAAGATGTTTTACAACGGTGTTTTTCTTTTAGTTTGCCTGAAGTTTGTCGAGTTACCCACATCGTCAGCTTTCTCTTTCCGAAATGATTTCCTCTCCAAAACTTTACTAAGGGTACAAATTGAACTTCTTTTTTTTATAGCAAAATAATAGAGTGACTATTTTTACAATTATACATTGAATAAATTAAAACAATGGAATTAAACTAACAAGCTAACAAATTAAATAAAATAACAAGAAAAAAAAAAACAAATCACAATTAATAGGATGAATATTTTAAAATTTAATAAAGTTGTTTAACATAAACACTTTACAAAATTAATATTAAAAAGAAAAGGGGTTTTTTCGAACGGTTTTAGCACAAAATCCGAAACACCTCTCGAGGAAAGCGTTTGCTTCCTGTTCTTGAATTTTCAAGCTTATTTTAATTTTATAAAATTTATCAAGAGAAGTTTGATTTTAATTTTAAGATATGGAAACGCCCGATAACGAAGGGGTAACGCGTGCTTTTTCTGTAGCTGAAACGGGCTCCGCGAACTAATTAATTCAAAACAGAAATGTTAAGGGTTTTTATAAACTGTAATTGAGACGTCATTCCGCACCGATATACTAGTTCCGCTTCTCTTTACAAGACGGCGCAAGAATGATAGTTAGCGTTATTTTTCTGAAGTTCAAACGCCCTTCTAGGGAGTAATGTGGGACTCGCTGATCAGCAATTGTGACAAACAATAGACAAAGAAGTAGATAAAATTTAAAATAAATACCGTATTATCTTAATTACCGGAGACTTTAAACAAAATAGACTGTTATTTCCTGTGAAGTAGACGCTGCTTCAGCAAATGTCGCAGTACTTAGCATCAACGCATTAATAAAATGAATTTAAATACTTGGTATTATATCGGATGGAATTTCGAATTCTTACACTTGCAAGCTGGAACCTATAATATCGAGAAGTAGATAACTTTAGATTCCCCGGTGCGACTGTGCATGACTTTATGCGATTGGAGAAAAAAAATTAAAGGGACCTAAAGTGTTTAATATACACAGAAGACTGTTAAGAAACCACGCATTAACGATAAAAACCAAAATAACGATTTATAAAACTCTGATTAGACCGGTGGTAACGTATGCCATGCAAACATTAACAATGAATAAACGGGAAATGGAGGAACTGATTGTGAGAAGATTTGAGAGGAAAATAATAAGAAGTATCATGGGGCCGATAAAACAAATAAAATGAACAAACAAAGAAGTGGAAGAGGCATTAGCTGGAGAGGATGTAGTACGATTCGTGAAAGTTTTAAGGCTAAAATGGTTTAGACGTGTCAAGAGAAGCCACGAGCCAAAAACAATCAAGAAAACTACAAATTGGATACCAACCCTTCAAAGACCTATACTATGCTACAACCTATATACATATATTTATGTAGCATTAGGGGGTTAATGATTCGCATTGTGAATGTGTGTGGTGGTGGAGAAACAGCGGGGCATGTTTTATTTGAATACTCACTGATGAGTAGTGATGAGCGTACGAAAGCTAAGGGATTAAATTGTCCACGACGCGAAACAGATATTAGAGATAACGAGTCGGTCGAATGGTGGGGATAATTATGTAAGCTAAGACGATTCATATAAATCAAATAATTTAAGTTGTTCATTACTAAATATACTAAGCTATTACATTAAATTCGCCCATTAGAACAACATATGGAAATTTCTGAAACACACACTCGAAGATGAATGTTAATCTATCTATTAATGAAATCCTGGAAGGCACCTTTTGGTGATCGATAAAATGTTAAAATACATATGTGTTGAGATACTCAAGTGTCCTGGTTGAGATACCATATCCAAACGTGCGAATATTATACTGCTCTCATGAAACTTATCCCCCTTTGACAATAACAGGAGACCATACTATAATTGCAAATATTGATAGATAATCAGACATGCTCAATATCCGGTAATTCCCACTGTTATAGGGCATCCTTCGTTCAGAAACAATTATAATCCATCAACCTTAGCTACAAAGCTATGCATATTTAGATAATGTAGTAATAATGTTAATAAATACTGAAATAAAATATTCTCATTGTAGTATTCTTTTCCTAGAATTTTATTTCTAGTTGCTTCTATTTGTTAAAAAAAGAAAACGATCCCTTTTCTTATGGTTTATCAATTTTACCGTTCTTATAACCAAAAACTTACACAATATATAATATGTTGATAATTAAATGCAAATGGAGAGGGCATTTTAGGTAGACAACCAGTCTAACAAAATCGTTGTTCATCGTTCATCATTGTTTTTATCACTACTTTCTCGTTCCAATGAAAATGTTGATATTTTTTTCATCTTGACATTTCAGAAATGAATAGGAATGTCAACAGAAACGCCCAACGCCACCAACGACACCTCGGACTCCACCCCCATAGACACGGAAGATTTGGCCCTGGTCGCGTTACTAAGCATTGTAATCGTGGTGACTATCATAGGCAACACTCTCATCATCTTAGCAGTATCCACAACCAGGAGGCTACGAACAGTCACCAATTGTTTCATAATGTCCCTAGCGGTAGCAGATTGGCTGGTGGGCGTGTTCGTGATGCCCCCGGCAGTGGCGTATCGTCTGATGGGTAAGTTTAATCAAAAAACAAAAAAACAAAATGTATTGCGAATCAAAATGAAGATTATGTGACGGTTAGAATAGAAATGGATCTTTTATCTCTGAAATGACATAATCAATATTATTACTATTACTACTTTAATAACGCTTAGCTGTCAAATGTAAAAAAAAAAAATAGGTTATTATGTTAAAAATTTCTCCGTGTTATCAACATCCTTCATACAGACTTTGCGAAAGGTCTGAACACAATCGTCTAGCACTCTCATGACTTGCTCTACAAATCTTGTACAGGTGTCCCACTGGTGTATTTGATTCCAGCTGTATTTTTGATTTTAGAAAGATATTTTGTATAAAAGCTTTACAGAATGTAATGCTGCATAACCTAAAAATATTTTTTGACTCTACAGGTTGTTCCAAAAGTAGGAAAACGCATAATAAAATGTAATAATATATAGGATGTTCTATTTAAAATAACGAAGGAAGTATGCGTTTTCCTACTTTTGGAACATCCTGTATAGTCAAAAATATTTATAATCCACTGAGACTGCATTAGTGAAGTTGACGGATCAAATCCAAGATGCACTGGCGAATAAAGAAACCGCAGTGTGCGCCTGTCTAGACATAGAGGGCGCTTTTGACAACACTCCACACGAGTCTGTCAAAAAAGCATTAATTAATAGGGGGGTAGACGGCGTGACTTCTAGATGGATGTCGCAGCTACTGTCTACCAGGTCGATGGAGGCGGAGGTGGGACATAAGACCATCTCGGTTAGTACAACCAGAGGATGCTCACAGAGGGAAGTTACATCCCACTTATGTGGAGCCTAATAGTAGACGAACTCTTATGCGGACTGACGGATCTATGGATACCTTGTCAAGGTATGCTGCTGATATTGTCATATACGCAAGAGGCAAATTTGAGAATACCCTCTGTGACATAGTTCAAAGAGGATTGAACTTCACGAGAAGATGGTGTCAATCGGTGGGACTCAATGTTAACCTCACTAAGACTACCTTAGTAGCATTTACTAGGAAAAGAAAATCCAATCTTAAAACCATAAAAGTGGATCGGCAAAATATAGATTGGAGAACGGAGGTTAAATATCTAGGCCTTACCCTAGACAATAAACTTCTATGGAACAAACATGAACTTGAAGTAACCAACAAGGCCAAAAGAGCTCTAATGGTGTGCAGAAACTTTGCAGGGAAAAATTGGGAATGCAACCCAAAAATACTGCTTTGGATATATACAGCGATAGTGAGACTTATGCATCAGTAGCTTGGAGTAAAAGAACTAATCTGGCCACCGCGAGAATTAACCTCTCGAAAGTGCAAAGACTAGCATGTGTATGCATAACGGGAGCTATGAGAATCTGCCCAACAGCAGCTATCGAAGTAGTATTGGACCTTATCCCTCTCCATATTGTAGTAGAGGGCGTGGCAAAAAAACCACACTCAGAATGGTCAAGGAAGGAATGATTAAGCATAGGCCTCAATCTCCTAACGGTGATCAAACCTGGGACATGCCCTGGGATGATATGTTAAAAAAAAGGAATTCATCGTAAAGCTCAGTAACAGGAGCGAGTGGGATCATAACACCATCTTGAACTTGAATAGAAATGCCATCAAATGGTATACTGATGGCTCCAAAACGGCAGAGGGAACTGGAATAGGAATATATGGGCCTAGAACCACATATTTCGAAAGCTTGAGAAAATATCCAGGTGCTTTGAAATACACGCTATTGAAAGATGTGTTCAGTTCAATATTAATAGAAATTATCGAAAGCAGGAGATTATCATCATGACTCATAGCCAAACAGCCATCAAGGCGCTGAGCTCATATGAAATCAGTTCCAAGATGGTCTGGGAATGCCTAGGGAAATTAAATGAGCTAGGCAAAAGGAATAAAGTAACCTTCCTGTGGGTTGCGGGTCACACAGGAGTGGAAGGAAACGAAATAACGGATAATCTCGCAAAAAAAGGGGCTGGAATACCTTTTGTAGGGCCTGAACCCTTTTGCGGGTTAAGTATCAGTACAATACTGAAGAAACTGAAAATGGAACAGAGAAAATCCAGCTACTGGGAAAATCTCCGTGGAATGAGGCAAAATAAAATCCTTCTGGGAACTTATCACCAGTAGAGGTTTACAGAATGCATCAACCTGAGTAAGAACATTGTTCGCATACTAACAGGAATACTTTCAGGGCATTGTAGACTGAAAGGATACCTGAGTAAGCTTGGATTGGAAAAGGAATCTGAATGTAGATTTTGTGGGGAACAGGATGAAACACCCATCCACCTCCTTTCAAACTGCGTAGCACTGTGTTACTCGAGGGCGTTGCTCCTGGGAGCATGTGAAATCGAAGAGGGAGACTTACCTAACCTGGGGCCTTCTGATATCCTACACTTTCTGAAAAGAATAGGATTGGAAGGCCAACTGTAAAGCAGCAATAATAGGGGACAGATCTTTTAGGTCGCAGTGTAACATCACCCTTCCATTTATATACATACATACATACCATAACTAACAGCTTCTTGCGGGTTTCGCCCTGTGTCAAAACTTTCGCTCGACCTTTCGCTGTTCATACTGACAGCTTCTTCAGGATAACTGAACTGATTCTCCATGGTCCGATATTCTTCTTATATACGCCCCTGGTGCATCCAACCGTGTAGTTTCCGCTCCATTGATCGTGACGGTTCGTAGTAGGCTCTTCCACGTGTTGCTAAGGTGGTACCCTTCTTCTCTGTTAACGGTTTTATTCTTCTCTATTTCTATGGCTTCCCTGATGAGTCTTTTCCCGTAGTTCTTGGTGGTAGTTATTACTTTCACATTCTTGAAATCCATTTTGTGTCCGGTGTCGTGCATGTGTTCTGCCACCGCTGATTGCTCGGTCCTTCTTAATCTTGCGTCCCTTTCGTGTTCTTTTATTCTTATGTCGATGGCTCTTCCTGTTTGTCCGACATAGCACTGTCCGCATTGGCATGTTATCTTGTGGATACCTTCTGTGCGCCCCTTGGGTATCTTATCCCTTGCGGTCGGTAGATACTGCTGGATCGACGTTGCAGTCCCAAAGCGTACTTGTACGTTACGTTTCTTCAAAATTCGGTCTACTTTTTCGGTTATTCCTGCTATGTAAGGTAAACACGCCATCCCTATTCGTGGTTCTGTAGTTGTCTCCAGTGTCTTCTTCTTAGTGGCTCTCCTTATGTCGATGTCAGTGTAACCATTCTTCTTTAGTGCTTTCTCCAAATGTATCTTTTCACTGGTAAGATGTTGTTCGGATGATGGTGAGATCTTGCATGCAGATATCTATCGGTGTGCGTCTTCTTTTCTATATACTGCGTGCTGTAGCATTCCCTCTTTTGTTTTCTTAACCATAACATCCAGGAAAGGGAGATTTCCATTTTGTTCTTTCTCCATGGTAAACTTGATGGCTGGGTGCTGTGAGTTTATGTGTTCTAAGAACTGTTTTAGTTTTCCTTCTCCATGTTGCCATATTAAAAGAGTATCATCGACATATCGCAGCCAACACTTGGGTTTCATATCGCTGGAACTTAGGGCTTCTTCTTCAAATGCTTCCATAAACAAGTTGGCTATTACTGGTGATAAAGGGCTTCCCATTGCTGTTCCGTTCTTCTGCTCGTAGTATTTTCCTTCATACAAAAAGTATGTCGTGGATAAACACAGTTTCACTAATTCAATGATGTCTTCTTGTAGTCCAAGTTCTGGAAGTAAGGCCAGTGCGTCCTCCGTGGGTATGTTAGTGAATAGCGATATGATGTCGAAACTAACTAAAATGTCTGTAGATACATACATACCGTAAAGAGAATTAAAAGACCTTTTGAATGAGTGGTCACGAAACCCATCAACCCCCCAAGGGTGAGGGCTGTTTCGCCCCTAGAAATGATTTTAAATTGGCAGGGCGGTCATTAAATACACAAGTTTAAACTGAAAAAGAAGTAAACTGAAATACACATTATAAATATTGCGACTGCGAATGATCATGTGCAGATATGTCTAAAGAAAACATATTTTTAAAATTCACGTTTTACTTACTTTTGAGACAGCCTGTATAGATAGAAAAAAATGAATAATGCAGTAATTTACTGTATATTTTTGTAGGAAACGTGTTGTAAACAACACATCATCTGAGTGCTGAAGGATTCTGTCCAGATTTTGTTTTGACAACCTCATATAAAAAAAAAATAGAGAGCATTTTTATCGATTCTGTGTGTCGCTTCAGTAATGGGCTATGGACTGGGTGTCATCTTTTGGAAGGATATAGGTACTCATACACCGTATTTTTAATGAATAAAAACTGGAGCAAAAAAAAAAGGAAAATAACTAAGCCAACGGGCATCGCACATTTCTCTAACGAAGGTGCTTTGAAGCTGGGTTCTGTCTTCTTAGAAAAGGCGCAAAGATTTTGGAAAGGACGGCATTAATAGTCTGTCATGAATTATAAATGCGCGCTCGTTCGTAAAGTACTGGAATGAAACGGGCTGTTGATTTTGCAATGCAAAATGAATAGAGGGATAATGTGATATTTCCAGTTTGTTAATCCAACGAAGAAACTTGGGAATTACGTTAATAGCATTAGCGGGAAGAATAAGAGGTGCTCTTGTGAATGAAAAACGAGTTTGAAAATAAATTCAAAAACGAAAGTATACAAGAAAGATGTATTCAAATCGTATCTTCAGGTAGATATCTCATAAATACCGGGCTTTTAGGGAGAAATGTATTGGAATGAATTGTTCCTTACGTTCTGTGTTACTTCTGGAAGTTCATTTAGGAACACCCATATTATTTATTTAGAATTTTTAATATTTCTTTTTTTTATACATTCCGTATGACGTAATTCACTTACTAAAGTTTACTAAAATGCACACTGTCATACATTTAACCACCAAAAATATCTGCTTCTATTAGCACCATCTGTATACCAAAGTTTCCAATTTTCGTTAATATCTCTTATGCATTTTTACATAAAACTGTTACAACCTTTATTTTTACAATAGCTTGTATAATTTATTATTTTCATAAGTATCTCCGTAAATATCAAATCTATTAAGCATCTGTCATCGAAACTACATTAAAGAAAATGTTCTTTTGATCATTCCCACCGTCAGCAGAAATGTCGGCTCTCATTTTTGAAACACCTTGTACAGTAAAATTATTGTTTTTGTTTAAATCTCGTCTGCTACGTATTTAGCGACAAAATAAAAAATTATTCGATACATCATCATCTCTCAAAGTTATCTATCCGTAATTTTACATCCAGCGAAATAAGATTTAATACTTTCGCGAATATCTCTTGTATTATGCATTTCTAAACGATATAATATTTAGAAAAACTATTACTCTGATCATCCTTTATCTTCTAGCTGTCTTCCTACAATTTTTGATCACACTGTATAATAAAATTAACTATTTTCGCAAATATCTCTTGTATTTTACATTTTTTTGAACAGTTTAAAAAAAAATTGATCCCCAGATCATGCCGTATCATTCCCAAAAATATCTCCCTATAATTTTGAAACACCCTGTATGATAAAATTTCCTATTTGCGTACATATTTATTGTATTATGATGTGTTTTCAAACAAAACCATATTAACAGAGTCTCTCAGATCATTCTTCATCGTTCCCAGAAATAATCCCCTATAATTTTGAAACATCCTGCATAATACTATTTACAATTTTCGTAAATATCTCTTGTATTATGCGTTTTTAAAGGAAACCATATATAATTCCTATAATTTTCTGACACCCTGTATAATATAATTTATAATCTTCGTAAATATCTCTTGGATTATGAATTTTTAGACAAAATTAAAGTAAGAAAAATGATTCCTACATAATCATCAGAAATATCTTCCTAAAGTTTTGAAACATTCTGTATAATAAAGTTAACTATTTCCGTAAATATCTCTTATAGTATAAAATATTTATAAAAATGTTCCTCGGATCGTTCTTCATCATCTCCGAAAATACCTTTAGTAAAGTTTTGAAACACCTATATAATAAAAGAAATTTATTTTCGTAAATATTTGTTCTATTATGATGCATTTTCAAACAAAATGATATTAACAGAGTTTCTCAGATCATTCTTTGCAGTTCCCAAAAAACGTTTCCTATAGTTTTGAAACACCCTGTATCACAAAATTTACAATTTCCTTAAATATCTCTTGTATTATGCATTTTTATAGGAAATCATATTCAGAAAAGTTGTTCCTCTGATCATCCTTTTTCATGCCCCTAGGAATATTTTCCTGCAATTTTCTGACATCCTGTATAATAAATATCTCATGTAAGTATTTTGCATTTTTAGAAGAAGAAAAAAAATATTAAGAAAACCTATTTCTCGGATTTTCTTCCATTATCCTCAGAAATATCTTCCTAAAGTTTTGGAACACCTTGTATAATAAAGTTAACTATTTACGTAAATATCTCTTGTATTATACATTTTTTGACAAAATAATAATACAATAAAAATTGTTCTGCGGATCATCTTGAGCAACCTCGGAAATACCTTCCTAGAGTTTTGGAACACCCTATATAATAAAATTTTCCATTTTCGTAAATATTTGTTGTATATGATGCATTTTCAAACAATACCATATTAACAGAGTTTCTCAGATCATTCTTTAGCGTTCCCAGAAATGTTTTAAAGACATTCTGTACAATAAAATTTATAATTTTCGTAAAAATCTCTTGTATGTTTCATTTTTAAGGAAAACCATATTCAGAAAAATTGTACCTATGATCATTCTTTTTCGTGCCCAGGAATATCCACCTACAATTTTCTGACACCCTGTTGTACACAAATATTATAAATTCTATTAATATTTGTAAATATCTCATGTATTTTGCACTTTTTAGAAAAAAAAAAAGATATTAAGAAAAACTATTTTTCAGATTTTCCTCCATTATCCTCAGAAAATCTAAAGTTTTGGAACACCTTGTAAAACAAAATTCACTATTTTCGTCAATATCAGTTACATTACGCATTTTTTTGGAAGAAAAAAAAATATATATAAAAAAAATTGTTCCTTCCAGATTCCTTTTCATTCGCAGAAATATCTTCCTATAAACACCCTGTATATATAAAAATACTATTATATAATAAAATTGATGTCTTGTCTCTCATAAATTTCTAGACAAAACTTTATTAAAAAAAAGTTATTCCTTGCATTATTTTCAAACATTTCGAGAAGAAAGAAGTCCATAATTATATACATATAATTTTAAAACACGCTCTATAATGGTAAAATCATATAATTAAACATTCTACGGAATTATTTGCCTATGCCTATAATTTTGCATACCCTATACCTAAAAAATCGTATCAAATTTTGCGTTTAAGAGCTGTTTTACATGTACGATAATTTTTACATAAATCATACCAAAAATTATCTCCAAAATTTTGGTGAGAATTTTTCTAATAAATTTTAATAAACGTTCAGGTCGTTTTACACAGGAATAAGGTTACTTCCATTTGCACTTCTAAGTTGTAACCTAAATCTAAACAATTATGATTCATATTTTGCTGGTTTATCGGTTAACTGCTATTTATTTAGGATTTCTATGATAACCATAATCATTATCATAATTTAATTTAACAAATGCGCCTGTTTATAGTAACAAATATCGTAAAAATTCCGGTTAAAATTTATTCCTGTGTAAAACGACATGAAAGTGTCGCGACAAAAATTCTTAAGAAAATTCTCATCAAAATTTTCGGGATAATTTTTGTTATAATTTAGGTACAAAATTCTCGTACGTGTAAAACGGCTCTTACGAAAATTATCACCAAAATTTTCGAGATAATTTTTGGTATGATTTATGTAAAAATTCTCGTACGTGTAAAACGGCTCTAAGTTTATATTTATCTAAAAAAAATATGTATTAGAAGAAACAATTTAATATTTCGGTAGATATAACAGTTAAATAGAAGGTAAATCGAGCACTGTGAGATACCACATATATACTGTTTACCTAAAGTTCATAAACCAGGCAATTCATATAGACCTATAGGTCTATTTCTAATATTGACTCTCCCACTTATGCAATTTCTAAATGGTTAGTACAAGAGTTTAACCGATTTAAATTTGAAATAGATTTTTCCATAAAAAACACAAAAGAACTTATAGATAAACTCTACAATTTTCAAATTTCCTCTGGAGATAAATTAATATCTTTTGATGTAACATCTCTGTTTCCAAATGTTCCTATTGACATAACTTTGCAAAATCTTGCATCTTTTAATTTTTAACAACGATCCTTTTGATAAAATTCTTGAATACATTAAATTAACGAAACTGTGTATGGAACCAAATATCTTTAGCTTTAATAATAAGTTTTATAAACAAACATTTGGGAACTGCAATGGATAACCCACTCTCTCCTTTTTTAGCAAACCTCTTCCTAAATTATTTTGAAAAAGATATTATAAGTAAATTTCCTTCTTTCCCTAAATTGTGGATTAGATATGTAGATGATATTCTTGCTGTAATACCACTTGATTTTGATATAGATATTTTTCTTAATTTCATTAATAATCAGTATCCGTCAATAAAATTTACGTTTGAAATTGAGAATCAACATAGTTTACCATTTCTTAATTTATTACTTATGATTAAAGATAATACATTCCACTTTGATATACATAGAAAAGCCACACACACAAACAATTATATACATAACTTATCTTATACAAGCTATAAACAAAAATACACAACATTCTTTTTCTTAATAACTAGATTATTGAACATACCGCTTTCGGAAGATAATTTTAAAAAAGAATTAGAATATATATATCATATAGCAAAAATTAATGGTTACAAGAAAAGTGTGATAGATAAAATTAAAAATAAGTTAGAAAATAAGAGGTTATTAAGAAATATAACTACACTTATTCCAGAAAAAATAGTTGAGAAAAAGTTTTGCAGATTTAACTTTAATAAATTATGGGTTAACCAGATATTAAACTTGTGTAAAAAATACAATCTTAGTCCGGTTTTTCAAAATTCTAATACTTTAAGAAATAAATTAAAATTTAATATTGAAATTATTGATTTTAAAAAATGTTCTGGGATTTATAAGATCAAATGCGGTGTTTGTAATAAAGTATATATAGGCCAAACAAAGAGGAATGCGGAGATTAGATTTAAAGAGCATTTATATCATATTAAGAATCACAATGCCGATAAATCCGCTTCGGCGTATCATTTTGTTAATACAGGACATACTTTTTCAATTGATGATTTAGAATTAATTAAGTCTTCAAATTGTAAGAATCTTAATATGTGGGAAGCAATTTATATGAAAAAACATATTAATAGCTTGCTCAATACTGATTTAACACCCCTTAATTACAAATATTTAGAATTTATTGAATATACTAGTCCAGATGATTAATTTTTGTAGCCTAGGATATACTTACTATATTTACGCATTTAGTATTTGACAATACACTTGTATGTACACCTGAAGATGTTAGCTTAGCTAACGAAATGTACATTGTGTTTTTGAAGATTAAAGAATTTCTGAGACTGAAGTTTATTGGTATTTCCTGTTAGATATAACAGTTATTCAACCGATTGAAGTACCTTTGGGTGTCTCTTAGATGGCGTGCAGCGTAAAATTTTAAGCTGGTGCAGAGCGGCATCTAACAGACACCCAATGGTACTTCCAATCGGTTGAATAACTATTAAGAAACAAGAATGTAATGCATATTTTGAATTATCTATATATTGCAATTTGAGTTTTTTTTTGTATTTTTTTCTTTCAATTGTTTTATGTAAATGTTTCACCATCCGTTCTGCATCTACTTCCAGGCCAATGGGAAATTAGGTTGGATATTCTGCGACATCTGGGTCTCCTTAGACATCCTCCTCTGCACAGCGTCCATCTTAAGCCTGTGCGCCATAAGCGTAGACCGGTACTTGGCGGTCACGCAACCCCTCAGCTACTCCAGGAAGCGTCGCTCGAAGAGGCTGGCCTTCAGCATGATCCTGGTCGTCTGGGTCCTATCGGCGCTGATCACGTGTCCTCCGATGTTCGGCTGGTGAGTAGTCCGGCATTCCTTCCATTGCTGCTACCTATCCCCTTTTTTATTGCCTTAATTCCCGCGAATCTCAGCAATTATTTCTATTTCGCCTTCGCAAAACATATCCTATTAGAGAGCGGGGCAGAAAGTGCGGAGTTATCATTAATTGAGAACCCGCCATCGCACGGGTCGTTATTGGGGTTGATTTACTGGCGTCATTATCTCGGGGATGACGGCACCCTACCACTCTTGGCGTAATCGCGAGGAGTTCAGGAACTCGGATAAAAAGGATATTAAATAATGAGATACTGAGGATGAATTCGCTGAATTAATTGAGCGAGTTTTGGAAGAATTGTATCGAGGAAGAACGAATTATATTTTCGATTCATTTAAGAGTATGCCATTAAATTTAATAAGAGTTGATAGTCAGCATCAATATGTATAGCTTCTATTAGTAGCGGCATATTAAATGAAGAACAGCGAGATAATCCACCTTTCCCTATACATACAGGCAGTTAAAAATTTCACAATTGCATGAAACGACATCCTCGTATTATATTTAGAACATTTATTCCGTAAAAAAAAAGCTCGTACATATTGTTCATTTACTATAACAGACGAGGTACTACGTGAGTCAGTTTGATATGACGTCGCGACCGTGTTGCAAATTTTCTGTTCGTCAAACCGTAAACAAACTCTTAAAAATAACATTTACCGTTAATGTTAGTGATGATTCTTTTTGAAAATCAGGATTTAAAGTATGTTAATCATGATAGTAGTGGAAAAAAATAACAAAAAAGCACAAGTGAGTACAAAAAACTTAATTGGGACCATTGTCGCTTAAAGTATTCACAGTAACGATTAGTATGCAAGTTTCTTCTCTATCCAAACCAGTCTCTCTGATTTACTACTTCTGAATTTCGTTTCCAATATGTTGACACCAAGTACGTCAAATTTCCAGACTAATTTAATTCAATCCGCTTTATACAATTGTGTACATCCTCCGATCTGCCATATTTCATCCATCATTTCGTAACAAACTTCCTTTTCTTTGAGAACAAGTAATATCTATCACAACAATGTGTTTCAAGCATAGAAAATGTCTTTTTCTTTAAGAGCACTGTTCAAAATATTTAGTGTGTTATGTTAGTCTGAAAAATGTATGTGAAGGAACCACTTTTGTAAACAGTATTTGTATATACTCACTGTTTTCGTACATGTCATAAATTGTGTTTCCAATAGGACATTGACAATGAATAGAATAATCAATTTTTACAACATTTATTTCATATGCACTTTAGTTTTGGGTTAGTGGATGTAATTCCTTGTTTACTCATGGATGAAATTTTGCTTATGTTTGCAACATGAATGTTTAGAGCACTCGTTACTCTCTAAAACCGAAATACTGTAAAGAATATGACATTAAAAATATATGGATTTTATACTCCTCGCACGAAAGTTAACGGGAGTAATGGCCCGTTGTTCTCGCGTTCTGCGTCGAAATACACAATTAACGCAACTATTAACTACTTATTTTAAATAAATATATACCAAGTATAAACGCAAATTCCCACACTTTACTGCAAATGCAGAATATAACCCTTTGACACTTGACAGCAATAACTAAATTGGTGGGAATACATTGGGAAGATGTGACAAGCATGCAATTTAAAAAGCAGTAGGCACCAACATCTATCATATCTTTAATTGAACATGAATAAGTTATATGTTAGTTGGTTATTTTAATAATATGGTATTGCATGGCCCGAATTTGCAGGTAATGACGTACCTCGTCTGTTATAGTAAATGAAGTATAATCCTTCTTTACAGAAAAAGCTACTATATTTGTTTTTTTTTTTTTTTAATTGAAAACTAAAGAATATCCAAAACACATTTGATGTTATGTTTTTTACTGTAACATTTAACACACTTTAAATGCATTTTATTCCAGCGAAGACCAATATTTCTTTATCACAACCAAAGATACTTTATAAGGTTGAAATCTCTCATATAAGTAGGTTGCCCATTATGGAATACATCATCTAAGCAGGAAGCATCTATGATGAACTAAGGTTTTAGGCAAGTGTCACAAGGTGGCACTAAAAATTAGCATATCTGTCAGCTGCTGACATATACAGGATTATTCATGCAGCGTTGCCATTTCTACCGACTTTTCAGTATATGTATTCACCAAATTATTTTTCATTTAAGGATCTGCCGAAATATCATTTGAATTATACCGAATTTAAGTTTAGAATAATTCTTTGATTTTCTCATACTTTTCTGGGAATTGAAGTCATGAAATAACATATTAAATCGATTTTTTTTCTTTATTATATAAACTCTCGCCATCTATCAGCAAGTTAGAGAAACATTGGGTGCGTTCAGCCGTTCAGCAGAGCAGTTGTTGTAAACTGAAAATGGCAAGAAAACTTTTTCAGGGCAAAAAAACTACATATATTAAAGTTGGATACTTACACGATTTACACAGAGTCCAGAAACACCCATTTTGTATCACTTCAAAGCGGCAGGAAAACGGTAGTTTGCAACACACAAACAAATGTGTCACTAAAGGTTAGCACACCACATTTGACATAACAGATGTATAATAAACTGTCACTAAGCTACTGTGCAACCTTACTAAGATGAACTGGGGCATGTTGCATAAAAGTACAATTACAATTTACATGTGATACTTTTGTTACAATCTGTCAAAATTTGACTTACGGGCGTTGCAAAATATATATATATATATATGTCAAATTTTGACAGATTGTAACAAAAGTATCACCTGTAAATTGTAATTGTACTTTTATGCAACAGGCCCTGGTGTCTCCATTGCACTTATTATTGATAAATAGATATTAAACTAGAAATAAAGTTACAGAAAACCACTTAGTCTCGGAACGTCACAATACTAAGATATGTAACATGTGTGCTAACCTGTTCTGTCAAGTCCCTAGCGTCTAAATTTCTTTATAAATAATTTAATGTTTGTGTTACTCTAACCTAATTTTCATGTTTCAAATGCTCAAGAAGAGAACAAACATGCTGCAGACTAAAGTGATAGACTAAATGAATTATTTGAGATTTTTAAGTGCCATAGGCAACTAGATACATTAAAAAAATAACAAATGGCGCCTTAAATTATTATTTGGCGTATTCTGTAAAAACGCGAAGACTTAAAACTTAAAGTAAGTTGAAAAATATGACGTTATGTTTAAATTAATCAAGTTATAGCCACTTAAAGTTCTTATTTGATTAGTTTTAATTTCTGTACACCCTGTATAAGATGGCAAGTTTATTTTATTATACTTGGATTACAAAATATGGGCTATTATCACACTTTATTGTAAACTTTAACTTACATTACACTTCTTAAGCTAAAAAAAACGTTATATTATCTTTAGTAATGTATGTATTGTCGTGGATTGTACATTTGATATTATTTAAGTGTAAAGTTACTAGTTTTACTTATATATATTTTAAAAATAATTTTATATAACAAGAAAAGGATATAAAATGTAGCAGCAGACAGCCAGACGACGATATCCAGGTGATATAGGAAATCTCTGCATTTGGCAAGTCCTTCAAAGCATTTTCTTTCAGAATGTTCCCTTCAGGAAGTAAAGATGATCAACATATATATCGAAATCGAATATTAGAATTTGAATAGTTATATTTTATTTAACAGATATTGACAGATCAAAGTTGGATCCAAGTTCAATTCAAATGAACATTTTTAATTTTTTTTTTTTTTTAGAATGTACCTACTTATTTTATTTAAACTTAGTCTAATATATGCTTTGGCAATCCAATTGCATTGATATGTCAACAGAAAGACATGGAAAAGTGCTGGAATTCGGTTTCGTCAAAATGTCTTGTGTATAAATGGTTGCCGACTTATTGTACTGTAATTAATTTTTTTACATTATAAATTTTACATAATAATAAGTGTTGAACATTTTTAAATGTATTTTTCTCATGATCTACACACACCTTTACTTCATATTAAATGTAAGGTGATTCTAGAATTTTGCAATAATTGTTTATTTTAATTTTGTATAAACATTCGACAGTCTATTCGATCACATGGGCATTCTCATGTATTAAACATCTTATATTCCCCTCACTTCGGTGAAATTAACGGACTCTCTGAGACAGTTTGTCCCCCTTGTCGAAAGACAATCGCTATAAAAGTCTGTTAGAATTTTTCAATTCGAAAGGATTCACTAGCCAACCTGCGTCAGAGGCAGACACGTGTCTCATTTAATTTTGTAAAATTTAACGGCTATTTTGATAAAATCCAGTTTTATTCCAAATTCCAACCTAAAAATAATTGTTAGATCTTTTTTGATTTCATGCAGTGTTTTGAAGATATTCCGTTGTCTCAAGACAAAAAAACTCACCCAGTATATTAGTCGCATAAAACATGTCCACTAGCCTCTTAATAGCATTCGCTTTATTACTTCACTTATCGTATATAACTTCAGTCTGGCGTGTAAATAAAAGTTTTCCCGGCAGATTTCTGCGACACTCTCCGCACGAGACGGGAGGTGAAACTTTTCCGCAACACAAACAACAAACTCCCAGGCACCCGATTTATTATTGGTAGCGTAATAATTTATAACTCGATAATTTGCCGTCCCGTAAATAATCCTTTGTTTGACCGGGCAACAGTTTTAACTATTACGCCTTGAAGGATGTTATTCATTCTCGACGATTTATCCGCGCAACAAATAGCTTATAAACACTCAATATTAAACATTCATATCCTCGCCTGACAGGTTGGCACGGCTATGCGTCTCGGGACGCTTGTACAACGTACGTACGAAGTGGAAATTCTTTAGGGGAAAGCTTTGCATAAATATTTATGTTTTAGGAGTCGTTAAGATTCACGTTACGTATCCTTATGCCGTCGCGCTCGCTCTAGAGCGGATATTTTTCTTGCCAATTCTCGTATGCAATTTATCCGTGAAAGATCGTTAATCATTGCGACAGAAAAAGGGGTCGACAGGGCAATTATGAGGAAGGGTTGGATTGAATATTTTATAGTACTCCGATATGGGGACAAAATAAATCAAACGACAGACAAACATCCACCTGAAACATCATAGATTTTCGTTAAGGAAAGGCCATGTGTGAGTGACAATGAACTACCATACATATCTTTTTTATGGCGTTTTGGAAACCAAGCCCATATGCCAAAAAAACTCCCTAAGACCAAGGTAAAACAAAAGACAAAGTTTCACGTTTCGAGGCCTGTCGAAACGGCTTAATTATAACAAACAATAAATAAGCTAACGGATAGAAAGGAAAGCCCCACATAGGAAGAAAACATAGGATACCTAAAATTTAAATTAAATTACGATTTTAGAACTTTTAATAAAAACTATTAATGCCTTAAAAATCTCCACCCGATTTTGACTTAGAATCTGAACAATATTCGTTAGTTGGGCGACTTTAAGCTCCACTAGAGATGTTAATAAAACTTTCCTTTGTTGCACAAAATGTTCACATTCCAGTATCAAGTGATTTAAATCACAAATATCATTACCGCAATTACATTTAGGAGACTCTATCATCTTTAATTTAAACAAATGCACTGGAAATTGACCGTGACCAAACTTTAATCTCGTAATGGTGGAATAAAAGTATCTCGATACCGCTTGAATTGCATACCATTTGTTGTTGTGTATATCTGGGTGTACAAGCGCATATTGAGTAGGTTTTTCAGCGTAGTATTGCTGCCATCGAGATCGCCACGCGAAATGTACTAATTCGTCCTTTGCCTTCTTCAACAAATCCTTCCAGAATAGCCTTACATTAATCTGCGAACCTGCGGTAGTCGCCTCTTTAGCCAATGCATCTACTATTTCGTTGGGTTTAATACCAGAATGTCCTTTGATCCAATAAAGCGAAACTTGGAAGCCATTGTGTTTCAAGTCCAACAGTTTTACAATAATCTTGAACAGACTAGGATGTGTTTTGAAACGATCTTTATTCAAAATTGTTGACAGTACACTTTTTGAATCCGACATAGTACAAGCACTGTTGATATTAGCCTCTTTAATATAATCCACAGCCAAGCTAATGGCTTCTGCTTTAGCGCAAATATGGAGAGATTTTCCATTAGTTTATATGACTTTCTAAAATTATTTTTTGGGTCATAAATGGCACATCCACATCCATTCTTAGTTTTGGAAGCGTCTGTATAAACGACTGTAGTATCTATCCGAGCTATAATGTCAGCATGCTTACTAGCGTCAGTTCTTGGAACACCGGTGTACAAAGGAAAATTGACATCCAACTTTTTAATAAATTCGAAGAAATTACTTATTAGCTTATTGATTGAAGATATTAAGTAAACTCTGTCGGTGTAATACAGATGAAAATATATTTTTAACCGCTAAGAATAGCCGTCTCAAATCTAAGGAGGTTCCCCAGCCTCCACTCTCAATGCCTCAACAGGCGTCGACCTCATGGCCCCCACGCAAACACGGAGAGCCGAATTCTGAATAACTTCCAAACAGTGTAATTGTTTTTCAGTCGCTGTAGCATCTATAATCAATATATGGTCTGATACAAGCTTTATAAAAATTCATGGACACCAAAAAGTCAGCTCCCCATTTCACTTTTGTTATAACCCGTAGAATGTTTATAAGTTTTTCGCATTTAGATACAGTGTAAGCAATATGATCTGTCCATTTAAATTTATTATCGATAATCATTCCAAGATACTTCACAGACGCAACTATAGGTAGACTTGTATGATTAACATCTAAGCTACCTTGGGGAAGGTTCAATTGTCTATCAAAAAACATAAGATTTGACTTATTTATCGATAATTCAAAGTTATTTTGCCAAAGCCAGTTACCACTTTGCAGCATTGCTATAGATAATTTGTTCTTCAAACGTGCGATAGATTTATCTGAGGCTGTTATACAAACATCGTCAGCGTATTGAATTGTATGGACATTTAAATAATATGCTTTGTGAAAATCACACGTATACAAATTAAAAAGAATTGGGCTTAAAATAGATCCTTATGGAAGTCCTATTGAACAGTATTTTGGACCATACAAATTATTACCTCCCGAACGAATATAAATTTTACGATGTCTGTATAATTGAATTAAATTACAGACAGTTTTAGTTGGGATGCCAAGTCGTACCAATTTAGTTGCTAAAATGTCCAAATCTACACAATTGTAAGCATTTTTAATATCTAAAAATATGTACCCAACATAGTTTTTCTTCGCTATTTCTATATTTACATGGGTATGCAGGTCCACTAAGGCATCTCTTGTGCCCTTACCTTTTCTAAAACCATACTGACACGAAAGTAAAATTTTTTCATCTTCTATCCACCATTCCAATCGATGGTTTATGATTTTTTCATACGTCTTAACAACACAAGATAATAATGAAATGGGACGATAAAACTTTGCTAAATTCTTATCTGCGATTGGCTTTCAACATTGGCACGACTAACATACATATCTTTCTTGGGGTAAAAATCATGAAAATGAAATAACAAATATAATAAGGGAATTATTCCGGAAAATACATCATAATAGTATTTTAAGTAAAAAAAAACAAGTCATTTGCTTAGGTAAACAAACAAAGAAAATAAAAATTGTGTTTCCCGTTCTTTGTAAGAAATACGTCCGCTTATACTTAGAATATCCATTATATTTTACTCGATGATCTTGGCTTAAATAACTCATGTGCTTTGTGTTGTGTTATGTTTTTATCGATATAAAAAGAGAGTTGCTTTGTTCACTAAATATTTGTTGGTGTATTTCATGACGTCATCTAGTGGTGAGTACTGATGAAAGCTGTTTTTTGCTAAACAAGGACACGCCTTGGTGGATGATGGATAATTCTTTTGCCACCCAAAATTCAAAATAATAGGTATAACCAAATATTATACAAGTATACAGATGGTCAAAGAAATGTTCCATTGCCGCACTATAGATGTACTACCAGCATTTTCTATTGTTGCGCATTTGTAGTGGTAATATATTTCCATAAGAGAATATCTGTGGTGCCATCTATAGTACGCCAGTGGAACATTTCTTCTGTAAGACCGTGAGCATATATTATGGATACTTACAAACTTATAGATAACTTTAAAGATATGCACAGAATCTCAGTATAAATATATGCAATTCTGGAGAAAATACGTTAGTATTTATATTTAGGTAGATAAATATTCCCGATAAGAACTTAATGTAATTTTCATTTTAAAATGGCTTCTAAATTTGTGGACATTATTTTTTTTTTGTGTGTCGGTATTATTTTAGTTAGAATCATTAGTACAACAGCGGTTTAAACCGTAGATCAATAATATTCGGTTCAAACTTCACTTTAGACTTTGCCAATCGATATAAATAAAAAGAAATAAACTCGACTTTGCCATATTTAATCTTTAAATCGGGATTGTTGTAATAATGGCCCTTAGAAATAAATGATGTAATAAATTACTGCAAGCTAAGCTAAACTGATTTAAAACTTTGTAAAATTAATAAAGTGGACCACTCAGTATTGTCACGAAGCGCCACTGGTATGTCTATGTCGTCTATGCTGTAGTAAGCACATCTTCGGCGTGGTAAGGTTTATATAAAATTTCTATTTCTTTAAAAGAATTTGCAAACACTAACTCAAGCAAATTGCATTCCGTTGTAAAAGTGAACAAAATAAGCTTTACAGTATATAAAGGCAGAACTAGTATTGCTATTTTTAAAATGCAGTATGGCTTTGACTTATGGTAAAATTTAAAATATCCAGGCTTTAGTTTAATTAAAAAAAAAAAAAAACTGACAAATAGCTGTTTTGTTATATTACAAAGCACTGATCATATAGTACAGTAGCATAAGTCCAGATTAGAAAGCATACCAATGCTAGGAAAGTAGCAAGTGCTGTTTAAAAAAAAAATGTTGAGAAAGACGAATATCAAAGAAAAAAATAACCACTAAAGTATTGAAAAATTTCGTAAATCTTTGATTTGACAATACCCAGTAAAATTGGCCTGTTAAATAGTAATTAAGCGTCGTATTTATTCTAATTAATGATGCTATCCCAATTAACGCAGCACAGATAGATGTTCTATGGTCTATTCACTGTAAGAATGCAGCGTTATATTAGATAGGCGAAAAATTTACGACTTGCGATTGGCTAATAGATGAGGCGAATTCACACATACGAAAAACATTTTATGTAGCAAATGAAATTTAAGTTGGATAAAACAAAATATTTTCTGACATCTATGACATTTGTCAATCTTGGTGTTGGTTTCAGATCTGTATTTGCGTGTTTATTGCTTTTTTTGTGTCGTTCATGAGGTTAGTGTAATTTTTATAAGCAAATTGTTACAAAAATAGTTCTTCTTAGAGCTCTACTGAGTACTGTTGAATATTTGAAGGTATTGTTTTAATAACTATATAAAATGATAGTGATGACATAGTATATTTTACATCAATTTTAGTATGTATTTTAGTAATTTTTCATTCTTCGGTGTAATTTGGGCGCCGATCGCAGCGCTATCTACTGCATTCTTAAAGTGAATGGAGTATAATTCTAAACGATTAAACGCCGCGGCCCCACGCAGAATAAATACAAGCAATCGATGTTATTCCGCTTAATTGAAATTTTCATCTGACGAAATATCGAAAAATAAATCCAAACGTAAAATATTCCATTCTACGAATGAAAAGTTTACTTTATATGCAGTATTTTTCTTCAGATATAATCTCAAACGATCTTTTATCCTTAAGAAAACATTTGTTTCCGGGCGCACGAGGACGCCTGCACATCTTCACTACTTGCATTTAAGAGGTGGAGGATGGTGGGTTGCATAAATTTCAATAGTTCAGAAAAACGGGTTAATATGACTATAAGAGATATTTAATGATCGATTTTTGCACAAAATATCTTAAGTGATAATATATAATTTCATTGTACGAGCTTGGATTATGGATTAAGCTTTAAGACACATTATAAAATATCATAAAGAATAACAATGTAATTGAGCGTCGTACAAACGTATAGAAAAAAAAAATTTACACCGTTTTGCAACAATGAAATATAAAATTGAAAAGAAAATAGCTAGAACACAACCCTAATAGCCAAATTTAAATTACCCGCCACAATTTTTAGTGAATTCAACGTAGAGGCATTAAAAATCACTGTTAATGTAATACAAAATGGTGGGGAATTTTATGCATATATATAATACTACTATATTGCGTGTCTCGTATAAAACCAATGATAAAAATTTTCGCCGATGAAGGGAGATGGAAAATGAGTTTCTTTGTCTGACATGGTTCTACGATTGTTTTGCGCATGTGCGAACGAAGCAGTTTGGTAGTGATGGGCATAATCGAATGATTTCAATAATCAAATGATTGTAATAATGGAATGATCATTCGTTGGAAGAAAAGTACAAATTTTTCCTCATTTGTTAAGAGAATGACCTTTTTTTTTATAGTGATATATGCAACGAAATTTAAACCTTTATGCCTCTATAAATAACGATAAGAGATGTACTAATTCTGTAAATATACAAAAGTGGATAGATGAATTCGTAATAAATACTGGTAAATAATACATTGAGTTCATGAGAATATTTTATTTCAAACTATACCATAACAAATTCAATCAATTTACATTGTTTACAAAACACAATAGGTATTACACTGATAAAAAAGGATTCTTTTTAAAAGCTAGCAAAGTAGTTGGGAAAGGTGAATAAAAAACCACTTTTACATTTATGATTTGGAAAAGAACCAATTTGTTATATTTCTCAGTATGTTCTCATCCTTTGATGATATTTTTCCCTCATGATACAATCGAATAGATATGTAGCATTTAATAATTAATTTACATAATTGCATGCAATGATTATTAAAAATCCCTTGACTCAAAATATGTAAATTCAGTTTAGGGGTATTAAAACTGAGAGAATTCTATTCCATATAAATGCTTTTATAGAACATCTTCCCAAGGTGTGAATGTCCGTGTAACCATCGCTATCTTTTGCTATCACGGGACGATGAGAAAAAGGCGGCGGCATATTCATGCAGGTTCATATGAAGTAGTGTACGACTTGTGGTAGTCGGTTGTATGTTTCAAGTTTCAAGAAATCCAGTATTACCTGCATAATTCATATCCATTGTTTCTACAGTAGGAAACTGGGTACTTCTATCATCTATTACTAAAATCTCGTCATGATTGATAGCCACTACAAAGAAAAATATATATTCAATATATCGAAATAGAATGGATATATTAAAAAGAATATTTTACCTGTTTCTTTAACTATATGTATATCAGTTCTCGATGTAGATGCACTTTTACTGTAGGAATTGATCGTATAGCTGTGGATTTTAGATAGAGACTTTTTCGCCCAAGTATTTTTGCATTTGGTTCTATAAAATCCTCCGGAAGAAAATGAGCCGCACAAATCAATAACGTTGTTACATCATCTTCATTTGACAATCCACAAACAAATCTGAAGAAAATGTAAGTTTATTGTTACTACAATATATTCATTTTATAACTATTTGCTTTACCTATGCGTAGAAGCTTTCACGTTTTCCTTTGTTTGTTGATGGCCACACAAATAGCAATATCTTACCATCTTTTTATTCCAAAAAACTAAATATTTATACAGACTTCAATTTTAATTCATGACAGTTAAAATAATATAAAATAATCAACAGCAATGGATATAACCACAATATCACCAATAAACAATGATCAAGCGTTAACACACAGTTGTCAACGAGAAATACATGTGAAATGAAACAACTGACCAACATGTGCGAGAAAGATGCATGGTTATTTAAGGTTTGCGCATGCGCATAATGCAGCCAGACCGTTGTGGCATATCCGATATAGCTGTCTCCCTTTGATTTCGGAATTTTTGAGCACATACCCGCAATATAGTAGTATTATATATATGATTTTATGTATCAACGTTGAAGTTACTAAGAATAATTGCGGGAAATTTAAATTTGGCTATTGAGGAAGTTATTGTAAACGATATAATGGTCCGGTACATGGTGCCCTCTATGTGATACGTTGCTAAATGAAACCCTAAAAGTTGTAGTTAAAAGTACTTTGATATTTGACAACAGCGTATTAGCGTATTGAGCATTGAGCGTGTTTTTATAGTACACAGAGATTCAAAATCATTGTCAATTCCGCTCCTATAGATAGTAACAGGGTGTAGGTATATGCCGCGTGTTTGTAATGAAGGTTTGAACTAAGTCAGTGTTGGAACATAAGAAAGTAAACGGATCTGTCATAAATAAGGAAAACGTAACCTATATTTGAACTCTTGAACTTATATAAACGACTATGGATTGGTGTTTCTGCTTGTAAAAATGAAATGTAATTAATTTAACTTTACTAAATTATGATTTTACAATTCAGTACTAACTGGTGTTTAACTAAATTTATTTATACTTGAAATTATAACATACAATTAGTATAATTATTAAGTGACAAAACTGCATCTCTCAGTTCTTCTATGGTATGCATGCGGTTTCCTAGTAGTAGTAGATCCTATTTTTTAGATAGCCGAACATGAAGTAATCTAATGGGGTTAGATCAGGCGATCTTGGTGGCCATCTTTGTGCTCTAACAAACCTGTCAGCAAAAAACTGTTGAAGATATTGGCAGGTTTGTCGAGCATTATCGTGCTGAAAATAACCTGCTTCAAGCTCATTTTCTTGTAACTCTGCAATAAACTCCAACTTTTACGGAATGCAATTGCGTTTCTCGAAATTCGTGTGGATTTTCTGCAGATCAGATACAATAGTTTTGTAAATTGATATAGTCTGTTAGATAAAACCAGGCTTCATCCGAGAAAAATGATTTGTTTAGCAAGTCATCGTCCCTTAAATTGTTATTAAACCAATGACAATATTCCAATCGCCTATCGTGATCTAATGGTATAATAGTTCCTGTACTGTAGAAACTTTATAGGGATGAAAATGTAACTTTCTTTTGATAGCTCATTGCGCTGAAGTGTATAATAAGCCTATAAAATTATAAAATGTAATAAACTATTTCACTTAATGCTAATATTGATTTTTTACCTGGTTGTTGAGCTATTACCACAGATAAATTCCCTTATTTTCTTACAGTATTCAGAAATACTATTGTTGGTGATATTAGATGTAAATATAAACGATTTGAAAAAAATTATAAGATAAATAATCGAAAGATACTACAACACGCACGCCAATGTCGCTAAATGTCAAGAAAATTCATTTAATGTATGAAATTTGTATGTGGCTAACTTCGCTCATTAAATTGGTAATAAGTATAGATAAATTTTTCCGGAAAACAGTTTTTTTCTTACGACAATCATTTTGAATTACATGGTATGTTTAAAAAATCAACCAACTGTAACCGCAAATTCGGTTTGCTTTTAATAAATCGCTCACTCCTGAAAATTGGTAACTTACTGTGTTACCAAACTAACCGAGATCATTTCTTGGTTTTTATCGGTAAAGATGAGAGTTAGGTCAGTTAGGTTATGTTACACGTTTTGGTGGGTTTGGAGATAGGTATAGGTGACATTCGTATTTTAGCGCCTTTTTAATAGTTTTAATTAATTTCTGGAGTTGTAGAGTTGTTATAATGGATTGTATGCAACTTGTAGATTTTCTATTATTTAGTAGTAGTGAGAAAAAAAGATGAAGAAGGAATTGAAACAGATAATATATACTTCAATGATGTAATAATTGTTTGTGCATATTTACAGTTTGTATGCTTTTGTTGTTATATAACTAAATAAAATGTGTTTCGGATATTTTATAAATTAAAATTTAATAAAATATTTCAGCTTTTTATTAAAAAAAAAAACAATCTGTAATACAGTTCTCCCGTAGAAGTCGAGAAAAAACACGATAAAGGAATTACGATGTTCATTCTATTTTCTTTTGAATTTTAACAATATGAATAGCACTAGGTACATATTTCGTCTTTTTTTTTCTAATGTGTATCTTACGCTATTGCCAAATCTTTAACTGTCTTGAGGTACTAACAAGTAGGATAAGTGGATTACTTCGCTGTCGGTTGCTGTTATACCGACGTCGTACGTCTTTCGTTAGTTCATAAATTACACCTTTCGTATGATAAAGACAAAATGATGAACGTATGTCACTTTTAATACTCCTCAAGTGACGACGTAAGGGGTATGTTTAACAGATATCGACTCGATCAGCTGTTCCCCAACGCTCTTTTAAAAACACAACTTAGATTCTGAATTAAAATGGTTTCCAAAATAAGATATTGATATACATATTAGCCAATTCCTTTTCGGAAAACTTTTTAAATAAAACGTTCAAATTTGTTCGAGCAATAGTGTATATATATATAAGCACTGACTACCCTAGCATCACAAACTTACTCGCTCAGGTATAAGCAATAACAGTATCTTTCACAATAAAAATACGTCGTTATATATCACGTCTCTCATGTTTATTTATTGCGTTAGCCCAAAATCCCTCTCGGTGCATTACCCTTTTTTTTTTTTTGGTGGCAAGGCTATTACCTGTTCCGCTACCCATATATTCAACTAATACCGTAATGCGGTACAATTTTCCGGTGTATTGTAACGAATGTTTATTTCTATTTTTATATTTTCCGTTTCTTTTTCGGCAACCGTAAACGAGAAATTATATTCTCAGATTGATCAATACCTTTTATTTCTCATACATTAAGGGTAAAAAGTGATATACGTCTATTAAAGTATTACATAAATATTTACAAATGAAGGTGAAATGTAATACCATTTAACATGTTCTTTCATATATTATTGTATTTTAATATACCTTAGTAGACAGTAGTTCAATTCAAATTCAATTTTTAATCCTTAAAATTAGTATCTAAACGCATATTTTTGAGAAATGCTGTATATCTTATACACTACCGTCCATATTTTACAGGTACGAACCGGGCAGACACGAAGGCAAGATTTGCCGCTACAATAAGAACATCGGCTATGTCATATTCTCAGCCATGTTCTCCTTTTTCATTCCAATGATCATCGTCCTCTATGTCTATGTTCGGATTTCGTGTATCGTCGCACAGAGGCACGACCAGATGTCGCATGTCAGCACTAGATCCCGTGTAAGTACGAGCACTGTACATTTTTTTATATTGTATAAATATAATAATTCAAGAAGTTATTCTTTGGCCTATTTCAAGAATATTTTGTCCTATGATGATTTTTGAAAACCCCTTTGTTTCCAAGATACAGGGCGAACAACATTTGCGACAGTAACAACATTCCATTATCAAAAAGTACATGTAAAGTTGCTCAATCTACAATAAATGTTCAAAATGGCTTCCTCCAGCTTGGATACAAGCATTCAATCTTTTCGTCATTGACTGTCGAACTCTTTCAAACACACCAAGGTCGTTTCTAATTGAGTTACACCCAGCAATTATCCGATTTCGCAAATCGTCCAAATTCTCCACTGGAGTAGCGTAAACTTTCGACTTCAGAGATCCCCAGAAGAAATAATCTAGGGGGTTTAAGTCTGGGGATCGAGCAGGCCATGCGTGTGGCCCACCTCGACCAATCCAGCGATCTCCGTATGTTGCTGTTAAAAAATTACGAGCAACCAAACGAAATGTGGTGGTGCACCATCGTGCATAAACCACATTGCAATTCTTGTCGCGTATGGTACATCCTCCAGAAACTCAGGCTGCGTTGCTTCCAAAAGTTGCGGCAACACCAGGCCAGTAAGTCTTCCTGGTAGAAATACCGGTCCAATTCCAACCCAAACCATCATCAACGAGAACTGATGTAAACGATCTTCAAATACCTCATGCGGATTTCATCCTGCCCACACACGGTTATTATGTTTAAAATTCCTTATTGCATTTCTTGAGAAACTGGCTTCATCGGTAAAAAGAATCTGTATCAGGAATAGAGGGATGCGAACTAATGTTTGCAATATCCATTGACATAATGCAATACGTGGAGGAAAATCAGCAGGTAGTAGTGCCTGAACGCGTTGAATGTGATATGGATACAACAAATTGTCCTTAAGAATTTCCAAACTGTCCAATGGCTTACATTCAAAGTATTCGCAGTTTTTCAGCGTAGAACTACCAGGATTTTCCTCTATCATCCCAGCACATTCTGTTCCAATTGTACCACTCTTGCAGTCATTGATCTTCCTGGCCCTCCACTTCGTTTCATTGAGCCTGTTTCACGAAGACGTCGATGAATGTTTTCGAAGATTTTTCGGTTGGGGACATTACGGGCAGGAAATCGTTCAATGTACAATCGTCTAGCTTCTAATGAGTTGCCATCAGCAAGTCCATACATGAAATGCATGTCAAGTCATCTCGGCGGTCGTCGTATACATCATGATAGAGGATTTCACTAACTATTAAAGACACGTCAAACAGCCAAACGTCACTCAATCTAAACAAATGCGACCGATGAGACGTATTCAAATGAAATCCACTACTAGATAAAACAGCCGTTTCATGTGATCGAGATCGAAAAAATAACAACGCATTGTAAACAATTTTTTGTACTTGATAAACTCATTGGCGTACACCATACTTTTATTCACATTAATAATTTCAACGAATATCGAATATGGTTATCGCAAATCTTGTTCGCCCTGTATCTTCGAAACAAAGGGGTTTTTCAAAAATCATCATAAGACAAAATATTCTTAGAATAAGCCAAGGAATAACTCCTTGAATTTTTGCCGCATGTTTACCTAACACCCTGTATAATATATTATATAATAAAGTTATTTACTAAGTCATCAATTGGTCATGTGACGTATGAGACTATTGCGTACGTTAAATTGACGACAATATGACGTAGTACCGGTGGTGTTTGACACTGCATTGGCCGTCATTTTAAACCTAGCGCTGTTGGTCAATTTCGATTGTAATGTGTTTTTACAAAATGATTTTCAAGCTAGTGGCGCAGCGCAAAATCTTGGAACTCTCCTCGCTGAAATTACTGCTGTAAATTTGTATAATATTGCTAACAATAATATCTGAGTGTTCCTCAGATGGCTGGCCCCCCAAGCTGTATTCAACTTTTTACTAACTTAACAAACTACATACCTTACGCCTCAGAATAATACCACACCTAGCGAAAATATAATACCCAGTGAACCAAATTCAAATTTCCCGCAATTATTTTTAGTAACTTCAACATTAAAGCATGAAATTACTTTGACGACTTTGTATTAGATTAATAGTTATTTGAATACCTTTAAGTTGAAGTTACTAAATATAATTGCGGGAAAATTGAATTTGGTTTACTGGGTATAAAGCAAAAATATCTGTGCAATTTTTTCATTTTCTTTGAATACAATTGCAGCGACAAATATCACACTGAAAACCCACCTTTTAGTTTTATATAATAACCACGGTACATATAATACGGTATGCTTACGCACATATGGAAGTTACGTCACATAGGAGCATACATGGAGCCACATATATAATTATTATTATATTAAAATCGAATTCGACCGTGAGGGTTTTGTTAATACGAAAGGTAAGTTTAGAAAATCCGGACGGAGTTACGGAATATATTTTAAAAGCGTTAAGGTGTTTTCACGATTCAATTATCTAGAAAAACCAGGAAAACACTTTGTAAACACACACGAAATTCGCTACGATTGTAAAAATAAACACGAGCGCTACTAGATGGCGACAAGATAGATAAAGTAAATTTCAACTTAAAACGGCCTTTTTTAAAGCAAAGCTGCATTTGAATTACATTAATTGGTAGTTGTGAATAATTTGGATTTTAACATTTTGCTGTTTACCATACATGTATTTTATTGTTTTCGATATGCTCCTTAATGACGTTATCCGACCGGCCTTGACGAATTTAATATAATAATAATAATAATAATAATAATAATAATAATAATGAGTTTATTCCAATAAGTTTTACATAATACATTTATGGAACAGTAAATTTAACAATTGCATAAGTACGTTATTGGAACCTTAGGGATTTGGTTCAGAAGAGCGATATAAACCGCGCTTTTGTTCTTCCACCAGATCCCTAAAAGGAGTTTAAAGAAACTAAAAAAATAGAAACTTGCCTTAAAATAAAGTATAACTAACTTAACCTAAATTTAATTCTAATTCCGTGATGCTTACGGGAGCCAGATTTGAGATTCAAAACGAGCATACCGCATTATTTGTACCGTGATAATAATAACTATGTTAGATGTTTAAATATGCAACGTTTGATAAAATCCTTTGAGGGTCAACCAGATTCAGAGATTTTATTTTAATTGAATTACTAAAGAGAAACGCTAGAATTTTGCAGTTTACTTAAAAAAAAAATTGAGGAACCCTGATATATTTTTTAAAATTTACCGCCATGTCTCACATTTTTTTTGTTGTTAGACATTCTACAGGTTTGTTCGCTGGTGCTACACTTTCCACACTGACTCCTACTTAAAACAGGGTAAAAGATTTATTCTTTATGCATCTGAGAAAGAGACAATATGCACCAGTGTAATTGGTGTAACACCAACGAACAAACCTTAGATCTAAAAGAATTTCCATATGTTGCAACATTTTCTCGCTCACTGCGGATATTTCTTCAAGCAGCACGTGTTAAATCTGTTTATAAAAGTAACACGTGAATTCTCCAATTGCAGAAATCCCAGAAGTTAGTATTAAACGCCAAAGAAGAATCGGACATAGATCGGGTGTCCTCGGAATGCGAAGACCATAATTTGAAGTGTACCAGGTACATTAGCCATATTAGTGCACGGTAAATGTTTTTTCTTTATTTATTTTCTATTACGTCCATGTTAATTTACATCAAAACCGCATCATTCGAGATGATATTACATAGTTCTCAACTATTTACAGCATGGTAACGGCGGCGGATCCCCTCACTCAACATAACAATCACAATACCGTCGAAACTCGCGCCAAAAACGGCGGCACGCGCTCTCTACGGACCACCATCAGTTATTCGTTCGCCCCGGAGCCGATCACCCCTCAGAGGACGGCCAGTCTCTATACAACCACCAGTCTTTCGACGAACAGGTCGAGACCCGAGTCCTTGCAATTCGACGTCTCCATTTTGAACTTCGAACCCGCGACCAGGGTTTCATCGTTCAGGCGCGAAACGAAGACGGCACAGACCCTCAGCATAGTGGTGGGGGGTTTCGTCGCGTGCTGGTTGCCATTTTTCATCTACTACCTCTTAACGCCGGTGTTGCCAACGAACGAAGCGAATCAAGTCATCATGGGATATTTAACCTGGCTGGGTTGGATCAACTCCGCCATAAATCCTTTCATATACGCTTTTTACAGTCCGGATTTCCGAATAGCGTTTTGGAGGTTGACCATCAAGCACTTTTCGAAGAGCAGAAGGGCCGATATAGCTTTCCAGCATAAATAATTCCAAACACGGTGGGAGGCGTCGATTTCCCGAGTGGAAATGAGGATGATTAGTAATATACGAAAGAAAAGTTTTTTGTATCGTTGACTTGTTACTATATGACGTAATTTTTAATAAAGATGAAATGAAAATATGTACACGTGATTCTAGTCAAAATATGTGTTGTAGGTTAGATTACTGTAATTTAAAATAATTTAATTGAACAATTGTCATTCATAAATAAATAATGATTAAATAATAATATTAATACAAATTAAATAAAATATAGATCGATTAGCTAAATAAAAAAGGTGTTTTATTTTAATTATTTATTTTAAAAGATTAATCCCCTAATGAAAAAGGAAATTTAAATTTAATACCACAATATCAAACAAAAACGTTCTGACAATCCATTTTCGTATCAGAATATAAGAAAATATACAACACAGAAGTTCATAAATTGATTTAAATTTAGAGTGCTTGTGGCATCTATTATCCATTGCATTGATTTGCTAAAATTCCACTCAATTAAGCGTCACCTATTGGCGAATATATAAATTACTTTTCATTGTGTGGAAAATTATTTTAGGAGGAGACTTTAAAGAGTGATTGTGAAAAAAAGCGATGGTGGCACTGCAATCGTTTATAATTAATTATCAGTCATTCTTGTGCGATATTATTCCAAAAAGATGCCCTAGATTGTACAATAGCTGACAAAGCACACTACGACGGATTACGCAATAGAAACGCAGAGGTCGCTGGAAGGAAAATCTTTTAAATACTATGTATTTCTTGATTCTATATATACGATACAAAACAGCACCTAGTCCACCGAGCCAAGTAAGTACAGAATCTGGCAACAGTGGGAACAACCCTTTGCTTATACGGCTTATACACTCATTCCAAAGATTCAACAACAAAGGAAACTGTAACCTGGCTGTCAAGACGCCGGTTACAGATCCCTACTAATCTCCAAAAATAATTTAACACTCCGTCGTTATTATTAATAATTAAAATACGCAATTCAGCAAGACGATACCTTACATTATTGCTTAGGTTTTAAATTGTTTAAGACTTACAAAAAAGTATATTTTTTTCACACTACCATCTATTAATTCATGCCTTTTTAAATGCCCCTCTTAAAAAATTGATTTTTTTCATTTTATTGTATAATTGCGATAAAGAAACTTCTGACAAAGCATTTGAGTTATTTTTTATGTAAACTAATTCATTATAATAAATTAATATCTATCTAAAATGATACAAAATTTGAAAAAAGTTAATACAAGAATGAATAAAGCTCATACTTTATCACAATTGCATGTAAAGTTACCTACCTTCTACATCGTAATAAAAGTTGCATTATTTCACTTCACCACCAACATTTCTACAATTTTATTTTTGTTTACTAAGAATTGGTAAATTCAATAAACACATTTCTTTGTCATTTTGCTACAGGCTTTTCCATATAAGAGGTTTGTTCGCTGGTGCTACACTTTCCACACTGACTCCTACTTAAAACAGGATAAAAGATTTACTCTTTATGCATCTGAGAAAGAGACAATATGCACCAGTGTAATTGGTGTAACACCAGCGAACAAACCTAAGATCATGTGCGTTTAATAACAGCTCTTTACAAACTTAAAGATTTAGGCATCATGGTTTGCAGCATCTAAAACTTTAAAACAACTGTAAATTGTAGCGCCTTTTCCTTTGCTTTATTATTGATTGAAATAAATAAATTTCTTTATAAAATAATACAATTTTATTTTAAAGAAATACCTGCGACATCTATTGACAATTGCTCACATCTTTTTTTATTTATATGTATAGAAATCTGCAAAACCAAAGGAATCCTTTTACTAAAGGAATTATATATTTTTATTTTATAATAAAAACCACGTTATTTTAATTTATCTATTTTATCTCGTTTCTTTGCGTTTATCGCTGAACAAAATTTGTCCTTCCAAAGACACACCATGCCATTTACTCTTCAACAAAACACGTTTATCGTCATTGTTCATTTTCATAGTAGAACATTAAATATTGATAAGACTTGTATATACTCCACATAAAAACAAATAATAATCAGAAATATGTTTAAGAATTAAGAAATAATTAATTTTATAAAATAATGCAAAGAAATGCTTGCGACATCTACTGACAGTTGCTCACATCTTTGTTTTGATTAATAGAAATCTGTAGAACCAATGAGATCTTTTTTAGTTTAATTTTTTTATTTTGCTAATAAAAACTAATCTATTTCTACAATAAAATGAGTAGATGAAATGAAAGTAACAAATCTCCAAACATCTTTTTTTTTCATTGTATTGCAACTTCCTACAAAACTCTTTTACTTAACCACGATGACATCTATTAGCAAGTGTATGATATATGAACTGCTTTTCCGTCATTCTTTGTAGATATAATAGGTACCTATATTGCAGTAGATTATTAATATAATAATAATAAATAAATGGTTTGAGATTCATTTCACCATATTGTTACAATAAACTAGTTGTAAATGTAAAACAATACAAATTTCAAAAACTTCAATTGGAAATATTTGCGACATCTATTAACAGCTGTAAGTCTTATTTGTTTTCCTTAGTGCATACTTGTAAAATTACCTGCACCACAACTACAAAAGCTATTAAATTCCCATAATAATGAAACATATTTTTTTCACAACTTTATCACACAAAAATTTAAAGACTGCAATATCTACCAATCATAATTGTATACACTACGTTTTTTTATACTTTGATTGCACAAAAGCTTACTTATATAGCAATAGATAAACAAAATTATAAATGTTTCTATTTATAACTTATCAATCACTAAATTATAATTAAGGAAGTTTAATAACAAAAAGATTGGGAAACAAAAAAATTTCCATATCAGAGGATTTGCATGAGAATATTCAATTCAACGCAGTAGTAATTCAGTTTTATCCTTTTGGATACGTCACCTGAAAAAAAAATGAAAACACATTTTTTTGCTTCTGGATTCATTTTTTAATTTTTCTAGTAACTAGACAAATGAACAAAGTGAAATCTGAGTCACAAATGGGATCAATAGCAATTAAAAGGTTAAAGAGCCATTTTGAGTGCAAATTTGTGTGTATCTGTGCTTCATTTACACAAATAGTTACGCATTGAAATTATAATAAAGTAAAAGAAAATATAGCAACTTTTGTTACGATCTGAGCGCCATCTAGATGCAGTTTCAATTATCAAATCAACAATATCGCCATCTATATTCCATATGGTTGACACATTTGAAAGTATTAATTTTGACGGGTAATTTAAATTTATAACCTCTATCTTTGAGGGGTTAATTTTTATTTTAACACAACACAATTAATTTTTAAAAACGTTTTATTTAAATGAAATACAAAATATACAAAACTTCTTTATCGTGTATATATATATATCAATATTTATAATTAAAATGGCAAATACAAAAGCTTCTCTTTTCAAATTTATTGATTTCTTTGTTTCTACAATAATAAGTAATATTAAACGCCTTGTAAAATATGATTGTTAACATCAAAAATCCAGGATTTTTGCGAATATACTAATAGAATCTATGTCTCTATGCAAGAACCAAATTATAAAAAATATATTTTGTACTTTCATCTTTTCTAATTAGCGTTTGTAAGATATAGTGTAAAAAAATTGCAAAATAATTGGTTTTTGCATAGAGCTAACAATGTAGTAAGGTTGTCATTCGTTAATATAGTTATAGTGGCCACTGAAAAACATGAAATACAAATATAATAGTATTAAATAATATTAAAAATAAAGAACCCAAAATTAAGGAACATAGTTAACAAAGTATTTATTATTTTCAAAAATATACAACTACAGTACACTAGGATAAATAAGTAAAGATGCTTTAAGCAAAACAGTAGCAATAGTACAATAATAATAAAACTAATCCTAAGTCATTGGTTTAAAAAAAAAAGGTAAATTTAGAATAACTATTCCAAAACTCGTCAAAACAGGAATGACTTTCATAAAGACAGGGCAGTAACAATACAAATAGTAACAATTTCTTATAGGCCCTGAAAAGTCAGAAAAAACGTTTAGACTTCAAAGTTCGTAGCAATGTTATAACAAAGGTGCGGTGGGCAAGTACTATTACGAAGTGTAAAAAGATCACATTTTTATTTTACACGCAAAGATAAATGATAGCACGGAAATATGGCCAAAATAAGGACGATAGGGAGTGCGCCATCTGTCGTCCGTTGTCGTTACACGGTGGTAACGTCCATGGTTTCGATCCTGGAGACCGGCTCCATGATTTTAACGCTCAGATTGGTCTCCGAATCGGGACCGATCTTCAGATTCTGCAAGATCTCTATCACGTTGTCGACGACGATGGGCGTATTTTCCGTCTTGACGGTTTTGGCATTCGTTTTGGCGTAGTGTAGGTAACAGATGCCCCTTGTAGCCGCGCCACGTGATCACGTTCGGTTTTATGCCGCGCTCGATGAGGGCGTTCTTCAGGTCCCTAACTCTGACGTTCTTCTCGATGTTGCTCACCATCAGGGAGAAGTCGATCTGGCGCAGGTTGCGACGAAATGGCGGGAATCTGCCGTTCCTCCTCGGCGGTGGGGGCGCTTTTTGGATATTCTGTCCGTTCTCGCCGACGCTCTGTGAGATATATTAAGAGAAAAAAAATTAGTTACTCGTAAACGCCTGCCGTTTGCCCCATTTTAATGAAATATTCTAATATATTCGTTTTACAATGATGGCAACATAAGCCTATTAAATAATTAACATTGAGTTCTAAATCGATTATAAACAAATGGGCAAGTTCGATGCATTGATTATATCAATCTGATTCACGAATGTTGTCTTGACAAAAATCCTTATACTGTTCAACATTTGACGCTTACAGTAGCGGACAAAAGTTAAGCAACTCTGCGAAATATGTGAGCTTATTGTGAATAGTCAAGTAATAAAAGGGGATCTGACGACTATAATATCAATTTTAACAGATCGTATCCTTACAAAGAGAAAAACACGTATTTGATGTTATATGCTTTAATTTAAATAATATATTTTTTTGTAGTAAATAACGTACAATTTATAAGTGACAAAAGTTAAGCAACTATATATTTCTTTCCAACCAGAAATAAATTTTAAACTTATTTATATAAACATTAATATTTTGTGGCATATCCCTTGTTTTTTATAACAGCTGCGCACCGTCGAGGCATAGATTCTATTAAATTTTGCAGAATTTGCAGATCAATTTGTTGCCATTCCGTTGATAATGACTCAAAAAGTTCAGCGGCGTTATTATACCTTTTGTTGTTTGCTAGTCTTCGCTTTACAATCTCCCACAAATTCTCAATAGGGTTGAGATCTGGAGATTGACTTGGCCAAGAAATAACACTAACTCCTTGCTCAGTTAACCACTCCTTAACGGACCTAGCAGTATGCTTAGGGTCGTTATCGTGCTGAAAACGCCAGCATATAGAAGTGGCATATTCCATTCAGCAAATGGCAACATTATGCCGCCTTCTAATATATTTCTATACATAAATCTAACCATAATGCCATTGATGCGATGTAGGGAGCCCATCCCACTACCAGAAAAACATCCCCACACCATCACATTACCACCTCCGTGCTTTACAGTTTTCTGACAATATTTTGGATTTAATCTTTCTCGTATGGGACGCTGTACATAAGAAATTCCGTCAGTGCTATACATATAAATTTTGATTCGTCGCTAAATAGGACTGTTTTCCACTGCTGTATAGACCATGAGGCGTGCTCCTTCGAAAACGCAGTCTTGCTGCTCTCTGTTTTTGTGATAAAGGTTTCGGGGCTGGTCTTCGGCTATAAAGTCCACCCTCCACTAGACGTCTTCGTATGGTGCGTGTGCTCACATCGGTACTTAAAGAAGTTTTTATTTCTTGAGCAGTTGTCCATGGATTTATCTTGCACTGACGAAGAATTAATTTGTCATATCTATCACTTGTTTTTTCGCGGTCGTCCAGAGCGAACCTTAGTCGCCACTGTACCTCTAACTTGATATCTTTGTATCATTCGTGATACTATCGACTTGTGTATATCAAAATGTTTACTTAAAGTTGCTTGTGACACTCCTTTTTCGTATTGCTCAACGATTTTCAGTTTTAAATCCATTGAATACACTTTTCGTGGCATAGTCGCTAGGAATATTTACAAATTTGTCACGTACGTAGTCAACCCTATCGCATACTAATGAATGAATCAGCACACAAGCATAAAATATATAGATACGGGCTTCCCAGATGTGCAACAGATGTGGTTGCTTAACTTTTGTCACCTAAATTTTCGCTTCTATTTAGAATAATCAGTTTATGATTAGAAAATGTAAGACTTCATATGAAATTAATAAATGTTGTAATATACAAAATAATATATCTCAATTACATTTTGATATCTCTCTTGATTTTCTAAAAAAATACTATTTGTGTGAAGTTGCTTAACTTTTGTCCGCTACTGTATATAACATGCAGTAAAAGTAAGCAACCTTCTTAGGCGTTCGGCATGACTTTCTATATGATCAGGGCTGTGTTTCGGAATGCAAACAAATGCCTATCGAATGACATTTGTGATTCAAGTGTTGTTTATTGTTATTATCTCTCATAAGTGCAGTTACTGAGCTCGCGGATGCTTATACTTTTATCAAGTTTTAAGAGAATTTTTGCGAATTTCTCGAGTAAGTTTTAATTCAGAGTGGTTAATTACATTTTAGAGATGCTATTAAGGCTTTTAAGTATTGAAGAGATGAGTCAAGTTATGGAAATTCTTATGACTGGTGCATCGCTAAGAATTGTTGTTACCCATTTCAATGTGAGCCACAATGTAATTCGAATGCGTTTTAGTGATACTGGATCTGTCCAACATAGGCACAGTGGAGGACGAAATCGCAGTACAACAGTCAGGGATGGCCGTTTTATTATGGTTCAGTGTCGAAATAATAGATTTTCTACTGCAAGAACACTCCAAATTCAGTTATTGATGCAACAAGTACTCAAGTATCCACTCGAAATAGTAAGAATAAGGCTCCACGCGGTAAATTTAAGGTCCAGATCTTCTAAAAACTGTCCATTGTTGACCAGAGCCCACAAAAGAAGGAAGTTAGAGTGGGTACATCAACATGCAAATTGGAATGTTGAAGATTGGGGTCGTTGTTTATCCAGTGACGAGACCAGAGTGCGTCTCCATAGCTCAGATGGAAGAGTGATAGTTTAGAGAAACAGAGGAGAACGCTACATCGAGAACCGCGTGACTTACCATCAAGCTTATGGAAGTGGTTCAATTACCGTTTGGGAGGTATTTTTGCGACTCGTCGTACTGAATTGGTTATGCTTAGAAATGCTACAATGAATAGTGTCAGGTATCTTAATGAGGTATTACAACCGGTAGTGTTGCCATTTGCCAATGAAATAGGCGATGGTTTTGTGTTTATTGATGATAACGCGCGTCCTCATAGAACAGGCAAATGAATGCATTTTTTGAAGAAAAAACATTACGCACATGGACTGGGCAGCAAACTCTTCAGATCTTAATCCCAGGATTACCTGAAAAGTTGATAAGTTCACGAGGAGTGGATCCAAACAATCACCATCAGCTAAATATTCCTCGGCATTACATTCAGGATTTGATTTCAGCATGCCAAGACGTTGCCAAGAAGTCATAAGAGCTAGAGGAGGTCCCACGCATTATTGCATGATTTTTCTATTAAAACATTTAAAATTCGTTATTTAAGTTTTAGAAATTCGTTATTTAATTAATGTAAATTAATAAACTAAATTTTAGCTTATTATTTAAAAAAAAAGCAGAGTTAACCAAAACACATACTATCCTTGTTCAAAAACCGGAATATTTTTTGTGAAAGTAAAAAATATTACATCCCCTCGAGAAGAAACTGCAGGAGATGGAAAAATATCTACAATTACATCAAAATTACATACATTTTGATATCCTGAGGGTCGACCTTAAAAGTAATTTAAAAGAAAATTAGTAAATATAAAAATATGCAATGTTTCATTTGAAAAAAATAAAATAAGCATTGCAACTTTCAAAATTCTTTGATATATCATTAATTTTTATACAGGTTGTAAATATCCACATAAATCGCAATACCTTAGAAACAGTTGAAGATAGATGTAAGAAAAAGAAAATACAAAGTACCAAACGATTGCAAACCCCAATTTTATTACTGTACACTACTATATACCTATATTATATTTGCCTATACTTAAAATGTTTTTGCTTTGAATACAATTAAGGCCGCTTTACAGTTCGCAATTTTTGGTATTGCGTGCAATGAAATATTAGAACACGTTTTATTCCGTGCAACACCAATAAGATTGCACACAGCTGATCGAAATCCATTGAATGCGCATGCGCTATTTGTATAATACGAAAAATTGCACACTGTAAAGCGGTCTTTAATAAAACACGTAGTAATGCTATTGTTAATAGAGTTATCTACTTTATCTCCTTTGCAGCAGTTTTTTACCTATACAAACACTGATAGACAGAAAAAAGTTCATATAAATTGTTGTGAGAACATACTTTGTCCTCAATGTAAAATTATCAGCATTAATCTTATGGATTTTCTTAATCTGTTACTATTATTTCGTTGGAGCTTATTGGTTTACGAACTTTTTCAATTAGATTTATAATAAAAGCTTTACGTTTCGAAATAATTTATTATTCCTTATCCAGAAAATAATCGTACCTTTAAAACGGTATTAAAAGATATTATATACATACATTAAAATGGAATTATAATTACCTTAATATAGAATTCTCCACATAATTTAAAAATTGTTGTTTATATTTACTATAAAAATGACGTATTACAAAGTCAGGTTATGATGGAAGTGTTTTCGTTTAAGTTATCTAGGTTTAATTTTGTTTATATTATACACATATTAATATGATGTTTACAAATAATTTAAAGTATTAAGTACTATAAATTTGATAGATTTTCAGTTTTTGACGGCTATTTCCTAATTACTATATCTTGTATTCATATTAACTCTAAACTCAACGGTTTGTTCGAAATTGAATGTATAATTGTTGTTACTACAGCTTTACACCTATAATTATCTTCTGAAGGAGAATAATAAATTATTAAGAAACAACAAAGTAATTTATACAAAAAGTCAAGAAAATTCAGCGAAATTATTGGCAATTTGTGTGTTTCGTAACCTTGATACAGTTTTCAACTTTATTTATTTAAATACAATACTTTTACGTAGAATAAGTGCAACAAATTTTCAAATATTTTGTATAGATCTATTTATATTTTCAGATGTGTTTATAGTAGTCTCATTAGTAAGTGCTTTGATTTTTAAGCATATCATTATGTCTATAACATCTATTTCTTGAATTATTATAGTTTTCGGGGTTTTTTGAATGTTCACTCTGGTAATGACTGAAATTTAGTACTTGAAGCTTTATTATGATATGAAACACCTGAAATGATGGTGAAGGCTTCATTCTTGAAATTACTTGATTAAAATTAAATATCTGTACAAAGTTGATTATTAGAAACAGTACAGAATAATTTCATTTATAAAGGCGCTTATTTTGTAAAAATGAAAAAAATATATTATGTAGGACAAGGTTGGTGATTGAGCACTTTTGCCTGAAATATACTGTGTCTATATAATGTATTATTTACTAAAATTTTCATATTAGAATTAGTAATTTTATCCTTTGAGTTATTTCACAATATTTTCAAGATTTCAAAAGCATAATTAATTTATTTGCCACTTGAACAGCTTTCTAAAAATCCTATCTTGTCAAAAAAAAATGGCCATCTCAAACAATAAGGAAGTAAATTGTTTTTATCTCAACTTATAATCGTATTCCCCAATAGGCACTTAAAAAGCAAATCTTCAAAAGGAGAACCCCAAAAATAAAAACTCACCGTATCCCCATTTTCACTAGGCTTTTCTTGTGGTCTTGCCACTTTACGACGGTGAAAGAACTTCCTTCTCCTATAATTCCTCTGCGGTGCAGCATTCTCATTGTTTGACACTTCCTCGCCTTGTGACTCGGAATTTTTCGTCTCGGAACGCGGTCGTCGACGCCTCAACCGTTTAAAACGGGTAGTGTACTTTCTGCGCGGTTCGTTAGCTTCAATATCCGTGTCAGTATCCTTCAGCGTCGTATCTTTTCCTTTGCTAATGTATTTATATGTTAGTTTGTGTTTTTATTGTGTACATAGTGAATAAAGAAAAAATCCCTAAAAGAATTAGCTTACCTTTCATGCACTTCTTTTAAAGCTTTCAATACTGGCATTAAATTGACACGTCTCTGTGACAAGATGCTCCATATAATCCCTGTAGGTCTTGGTAAACGCTTATTTATCTTAATTATTTGCGTTGGTGTCAAGATATAATCAACCGGAACATCATATTCTTTAAAAATTTCCTTCGGTAATGTGTCAAACACCTGCGAATCATGCACTGTCGTTACCACAATAGTTTTGTCGCTAACCGCATTCATTTCAAGCAATAACGCAAATTCAAATCAGCATAACCTTTCCCTTCCCTATAGATAACCCTCCTAGAAACGGCAACACTTCCCAACACTAAGAGATCAATTTGTATCTCGTCACTTATCCCAATAGTTTGTCCATTGTATTCAAGCCCGCGACGACTGACAGCATTCCTGATATCATTCTTTGTGGCTCTCTCAGGTACGGTTATATATTTCAAGAGACCATCCTTGAGTCGTGGCACTGGTACGTATAAATTCTTTTGATTTTCCAAAACGAGGATCCTGGCAGCTTCCTGTGGCTTTGTCCGGGTTAACTTCAATATACTTGACATTCTTTGAACTCATCCAGTTCTAGTAATTTAGCAGCTGCTTGTTCGCTACCCTTAAAATTGGGTATGCGCCAATGGACTGGACGAGAAAGTTCGTTAGTTTGTTCTTTTCCAGGTGGTCCCATACTTTTCTTCCTGAACGTCTGCTTACTCACTTCGTTCTCTTTTTCTTCAGCTGCAATGATAGAAAGAAAACACGAGTTACAAATACTTAAAGACGCACTTTCGTGGAGCTTACGTTTTGACCGGCGCCGCCGACGAGTCGGACTGGTTCTGGTTCTCCGACGTCTCGGTCTGGCTCATGTCCATCGCGCTGGGGCTAGAAAGCGAAGAAAAAACGGATTTCGCGAGTCGCTAAACGGTGCAACAGATCGTAACTTTGTTGATCATCCTATTTGGTTGCCATGATGGAATTTCGAGCTTAGACTGTTTTTGTCACGAATCACGGCCAACTGGAACACACAACCGGCCGTGTTGATTGATAACCGTCATAAATGATAAGGGGCGGTAATTTTAAAAATTTAAGTGCGAACTAGATTAACATTAAATAAGTTCTATAATCAATTCAGAAATTCTGTTTATTAGTACACATATATTATATTTTATCTCCGTTTTTTTTTTTATTTTCTCTGAAATCTCTAAATGTAGGAATAATTTTAAATGCAAACTGATAATGATAAAACGGTGTAAGAGATATCATGTAACAGGAAAATGGGGTATCTACATAGATCAACTGTGTATACATACTCCACATTATAGATAATGGCAATATTCTTTTTGCACATACGTATGTGAGAAAACCGCTAAATGCAAACACGATAATATTATCTTTTTTATTACATAATTCCTATCATATACATAATATATATTAACGTGAGGTGAATAGGGTAAAGCCAAATTCAAATCTGCCGCAATTATTTTTAGTGGAGTTAAACATTGAAACATGAAATTACCTACGATTTGGTGGTACTTTTAAGTGCGTAGGTTTGTTTCGTTGGTGTTACACCAATTACACTGATGCATATTTTATTTTTTAGGTACGTAGAGAGTGAACCATGTATTTATTTTAATCACAAGCCAATGTGTAAAGTGCAGCACTAACAAACAAACCTCTTATATTTATAAGTTAGGTTAGTTCCATAGACAAGGATAGAACATTTAGATAGCGAATAGACGAGTGCGCATCTAAAAATTTTTACATCATTTCGATGCCGCCACTTTGATGCATGTGTAGTGAACAACCTGCAAATATTCGCCAATTCATGGATCACAATTTATTATACAAGCTACATATGTACGTGCAATGTGATGGCATCGAGGTTATGTGCCAGCAGGAACTACTTTTTTTTTAATTTATACCACTTTAAGTTATAAAATAGATGAATATTGGTTACTTCAATATGCTTAGTTCCCCGTTTACCCTTTGTTTATATATTTCTTTATATTATACATTCTTTAAAAGTAATCAAAAAGGTTGAAAAATGGTTCTAAATATTGGAATTTCTACTGGAAGGTACGTTATTTTGTGATATAGACGCAGTTATTTATTTTCCTGATATTTCCAGATAGCATATTGACGTGATCCTGAATATAAAATGACCAGGAGATTAATATTACCAGAGAGTAAATAATTTTCCATCGGTCACACACATCTATTAGACCATTTGTGTGGACTTCTAAATGGAGAAAAGTTTTAAGAATGTTATTGGTCAGCAGGATATTGAATGGACGAAAACATTGTTTATGTGTTTATAACATTTTCGACCTACCGATATAATAATGAAAGGAGGAAAAGATGTTCTTACAGTATCATCATTGAATTTAAAGTCGTATAAGCTGCAATCAAATATTTTCAAAGCAACAAAAACTTAATAAAAACAATGGTATCCTTTTGCTGAGGAATCCAAATTTTTTATCGTTGATTTTTATTTCTTTGTTATTTGATACCAATATTCTCTAAGGTAATCGCTAATTATTTTCAAAATTGTACTTCCTACTGACTTAAGTAAATATATTAAAAATGTATCATGTATACATATCTAAAAATATATAATATGAAATGAAACCTGTGTTATCACTGTAATGAATATTCCCTATATTTCTTACTACGTATTATATAAATATGTATTGTGGAAGTTAACATCTTCAATTTGTAAGGCTTTGGTAAAATTATATGTATACATTAGACAGCGAATAATATATACAATGTTACTTAATCATAATCGTCAATAAAATTTAAGTTTGCTTCCGATATTTTTTTTTTTGAAGTCTGAATTTTGTTTTTGGCTTTATTATCATTAAGCTATCATAAAAAAGTATCACTACGATGTAAATTAAGTGAAATATTTATATAATAGGATTAGGAATGAATTAATTGAATATTTATAAATGTTTCTATTTTCTATATTAAACCAAAACCAATATCTTTCAATTCACAGTAATGCATAGGTTCAGTCCATTGTTATATGACTGCTTAATATGTTATTTATGCAGGAGAAGTCCACGGTAGTAAATTCAAAACGTTCAACCAATTACATAATAAAAAAGCTTTGTTTAAATATTATATGTTCGTAATCAATTTCCTATAATACACTTAAACATAAACACCTATTTTAAATTAACAAAATAAACACAAATAACTAACGCATAAAAAAAGTAACAGCTCTAAGTGCGGCTCTGACAACAGTACGGTCCTGAGATGCATCAAAATGGCTGCCTCGAAGTTGATGTACGCTCGCGCAGGTTGATTCGCTATCTAATGTTTTATCCTTGTCTATGGTTAGTTCACGGTTAGTTGACCGAACGCCGTTAGTGAGTGCGGGAAATTTGACTTTTACTTAGCCTTAATTTTTATAAAACCGATTAATAATTGTAAATTATGTGCCTTATAATTATGTTAGGTGACAAAAATTGTATTCGGAAAAATTGAAGTGAAATGTTTCGTGAAAAATCAAATCGTGGCAATTAGTTTTAATAATTTTGAAGATAATAAATAAAATATCTATTTCGATATAAAATTGCAGTTAAGTTTATGCCTTAATATTAAATTACTGAGATAGAGGATATTAATATACAATAAAAGGGAATTCGAAGTTATAATTGTTATTTAAAACTGGGAAGACCAAATAGTAATGAATTTTAAATGCCCAAGCAATCAAAAGAAGCTGTAAAATATATTTTTTTTCTATAACAATTATTCAAAATTTTTTGGTGATGTAAATTAAATGCAAATGTTTACAATACAATGTTGAAGTAGTGGCGAATGTACCCTTTTTGCGCTATGAATACTTTAACTGCAGTTAAGGAAACCCTAGATATAATGAATAAATGATGGTTAATATATAATGAGTGATTGGCCAGTCGCACAGCTACATCTAAAATTGCAAAAATACTGTACTAAATACTGGAACCCCATTGATAGTCGTGCCCAAATTTCCCTTTTATCACTTCAAAATAGGCCATTTCGTCGCACCAAAACTATTCTCGCTCCTGATTGGGTGACTATAACAGTCTATTGCGCTTGAAAACCATGTGAAAACCTACTTTGAATTTGTAATTTTATTGTTCTTTGTTTTATTTGTGTGTATTGTATTATATGACATTTCATATACACCTTTTTGTGTGTCAAATCAATAAAATTATTATTATTACTTTGCGCTACTCAACCTTGTTCGTATGTAAAAACATAACCTCGAGTTGTTGTCAAACCTCGAATTTACGCATACATACTTTATTTTTATCTTAATAAAAACATGGTCCAATTATCTCTTCGCTGGTCCAATACACTTTCATTTTGACCTTGATCATTTTTGCATATCGTTCTACAATATTATTAATAACATAATACTGATGTATAGATGAATAACTAATATTAAAATATACAATCAAAGAAAAAATAGGAGTTTTATTTTATTTTCATGATAATCCATTAAACGAAATTCAAACTTGCGACATTACTTAAACCAAGAGGCCTTTGAAATTACCTGACATTTACCTTTAGTAGGCAAAATTCTATATGTGATTTGAATTTTTATAAAAACGACGAATAATAATTGTATTATATTCATAAAACTAGGCGGTTTTGAACTTTATTATAAAATTCAATAACAATAATAGTGACGTTATAAAGTAAGTATATACCTAACCTTTTATTGAACTTAATAAATTTCATTATATATGATACTTGTTAAGTGGTTATTAATGCAAATATAGCTATTTGATGTTTTTAAAATTCGTTCATCTTTAAAAGTTTTCAAAATATCTTATAATCAACGAGTTTCTTTTTGTTTGATTCTTGCTTTCATTCGAGGTATACGATATTATACTTATTGTGTAACCCTCATATAGAGTCTTACCTTCTACCAGGAACATACAAAAGGTCGCACTCTAATTAGAAAATGTTTTTGAATGAAAAATATTAATAAATAATTTTTTATAGTTGTTCATAATATTTCCCACTCCCAATTTTCAATAAATAAAACTACAACAAATAAAATAATAGAATTTTATTAATATCACCTTTTATGTTAGAATTATAAAACCATAATAAAAATTACTGGAATTGCCATGAGCTTCTTATTACATAAAAAAAAACCAAAATTAATGTACTGGCTATATACATTAATAACAAATAAGAAAAAGAGTGTTTAAGAAATCCATAACCCCTTTTTTTGCGTTAACAAAAGCAATAAGTTGTTTTATTCTTGTAAACATAGCACTACCGGCTTAATAAGATTTAATGTGACATTTTTGTATCTTGCTACACCTCAGCGAATTCACAGCGGAAATATTTTGAAAGATCCAGCGGATTTTGTGTGTCGTGTGTATGTGTATTTTTTTTTCAATGCTCAGCGAATTGTTTGGGACATATGCAAGGGTGTTAACATTAGCTCGAACGCAGCATCTTTTAGGTTGGCGCCCCTCAAGTTTGCCTCGTGCAAGTCACTGCCTGATAGGTCACAATTCTGCAAGGATGTATGATAAGTAGATATAATAATATAAAACAAAGATAACTTTTTATAATTCAATTGGCAATGAAAGTCTTTTTTAATTACTATAAACAATATGGAGATAATTAAGTTACTGCGAATTAAACTTTCTCAATACACGTATTACGTAAGGGACTATTTATGATATATACAGGGTGTTTTTTTCTCTCTCTCCAGTGTATATAGTGATGATGATTATTTTTGATGGATGTGTTATTGATATGATCATACCTTTTTAATAGGATCTGCCTCGGCTTAAAATAGCAGTACCGAAAACACCCTGCATACACATAACATAATTTAATGGAAATTTTTACTTCAACAAAAAAATAACGTACCTCTAAATCAGCACCAGCCAAAACAGCAGCTCTAAGATCGCAATTTTGCAAGTTGGCATTCTTTAGTGTGGCAACGCGTAAGTTTACCCCGCCCATATCGCTGCCTTCCAAATTTGCGCCTTTTAGATTCACTCCTTCCATATTGGCACGACTACCAGCTGGATCTTCGAAATTACAGTTACGTAATTGGGCACCCTCCATGTTAGCGCATAAACTTTTCACACCTATAGAATAAAACCTATTGTTAGTGCTAATAATACAGGCTGCCCAGTAAACCAAATTCAAATTTCCCGCAATTATTTTTAGTAACTTCAACATTCAAGCATGAAATTACCTACGATTTTGTATTAGGTTAATAGTTATTTGAATGCCTTTAAGTTGAAGTTACTAAATATAATTGCGGCAAATTTGAATTTGGTTTACTGGGTGATTATTAAATTGACGTACTATTGCTAATATTTCCGAAGATGTAAGAAAAAAATATATAAGTAAATTGAAAGAACTTAGTTATTTTTTGCCATTAAATGACACATTTTCAAAAAAAGATAAGCAATAAAACTTTCTTATCCAATTATTAGTTTATATACAGGTGTTCCATCTAATTTTAACAGAGCACTAGCTCGAAAAATATGAATCCACTAGCAAAAAGTTGCATTGCCGAAGTTGCAAAAGCATTGTTTTGTTCGTCTCAAGGGGGGCTACAAAATGACCATTTTAGCTTCAACATAGATGGTGCAATAATCAATGAAAACAAGGTATTATTTATAGCTTTATTTTAAATGAAAATATTTTGTACTGTATATTGATATTCTGCCTTAAAAAGAAAGTATTTTTATTTTCTGAAACATCGAGAAGTATTGTCCGAATGGTCGCTCCCCACCCCAAACAATCTGCACAGCATATTGCTGCTTGACTCGCAAGATTGGCAATGATGCACCCTTCCTTTTCAGCCGGCTGTCGTTAAGATGATTAATGAAAAAAAGTAGTTATGTTTATTCTATAGTTTAAAATCTTCTTAATCTTGGGGTTACAAGTCGAGGAATAAAACCATATTGTTATTTACAATTGTTCATTTCTAATGCGACGTTTTGTTGTTAGTTGCACAACATTATCTAGCATAATTAATTGTGTTTTCCCTGCAATGGTACATCAAGTTTAACATTTAATAAACAATTCATATTTTGCTTCTATTTTTGTTATTTCTACTTGAAGCGTAATTTTTTTTGTTCTTTTTTTTCTGTAAAAACTTCACTCATTATTCTGTATTGTCTGTGTGTCTAATACTCATATTTTACAGGAATCTCCTAATCAGTAATAAGTTAATCTTAATTTGCTTTTAAATATTTTTTTATATCATCGTATAAGTACTTTTCCCAAAAAAAATAAGGAAACCCGATTCTTACCCACATAGCTAAATTTAAATTGCCCGCAATTATTCTTAGTAACTTCAATGTTGATACATAAACTTACCTAATTACCATTTTGCACTACATTAATAGTTATTTTAATGCGTTCACGTTGAAGTCACTACAAATAGTGGCGGGAAATTTAAATTTGGCTATTAGGGAATAATTTGAATCCCATCATTAACTAGCTCTAACAGTATCGTTTTGCTTCTTGTTTTAATGATAACTGGACTAATTGTTACCCGATGTGAAAGCAAAGGTTGAAATAATCGTAAAATCGTCTCTGATTTCCAGTTTATACGAATACATACCACTTTTAATTGTGATTCAATTATTTTCACATTCTACAATATTTCCATTGAGTAGTAAAGCAGTTTTTACAGCGAAGACGTAAGACAAGAAGGGTCACTTGTCGTTGTCAGCGGATCCGCATTAACGACTTTGCCTTAGTAGCAAAATTTAAATTTCCCACAATTATTCTTAGTAACCTCAACAGAAAGACATCAAAGTAACTAGTAATCTAGTACAAAATCATTGGTATTTTCCTGTTTCAGTGTTGAAGCTACTAAAAATAATTGCGGAAAATTTAAATTTCATCATAACTCAGAACAATTAAGCATTATTTTTAAGGTAGGTAATTCTGAGGCATTTTTAATTCAATTTATTATCATTTGACTTGTCTTTTACTGTTACTTAATAATAGCATTAATTTCTTTAGTACTATTGAAATTCCACACAAGACATAGGAAATTTATGTGGTGAAAAAAAGATCCCAATAGTGGATGACCCCACTAATTTAGTAATTTTAGCTAGCTTTGTCCTCGCCGAACACATATAAAACGTGGCAACTTTAACATGTACACACATTTAACGCAGCAATTGGTAGATTGCCGCCATTTTGAGTTCAGATTGCACTTTCCTGTCTAACGCAAGTACTTTTTATGATTGGTGTAAAGTAAAAAAAGAAAGCATCTATTGCTGAAATAATGAACTAGCGCCAGCGAGCATTTTTCTGGTGACAAAACAAAGTCGTCCACAGTAAATGGCCCTTCTTGTTTAATATCTTCGCTGATAATAGAGATCTTCTTAAAAAATATATATATCTTTTGTTGATTCTCACATTAACTGAGAGTTTTGGTGTTAATTAAGCGCTCTTTCTTCTTGTCAGATAGATAAAATCTAGTTGAAATACTAATCTGCCTTGCAATTTTATAAAATTTGTGAAACAGTGAGGTTATGTAATGCAGAGTTGCCAACTCTAAAATTTAGAGGACAGCCAATTCGCCTTTTATGTTCTTTACGTCAATAAAACTTCTGATTATGAATCGGTATATTTGAAATTGTAAATATAACTGCTTAAAAACGACTACACACTGGACATAAGGTACGTCTAATAGACTATTTAAAATGAAAATATTGCATTTCGCTAAAAATTTAAATATTTGCCCGGCCCTAGCTAAATTAAAATTTAGATTGCATATATCCAACAAAAAAGTAGCCGTTTAGGCAAAGAATCTGCATTGTTAGTGATCCTGATGTAATATAAGCCCCCATACTGTCAACTTGACGCGAAATGCTCTATAAAAATCGAGTTTTCGACTTTTTCTTTTTTTGTTTATCTTCGGAACCGTTCAGAATACTTTCTTTAATCCCATTTATCACCTCTCTATTTAACAGACTTTCTTAAATCTTTAGAAATAACAAAATCTCCATATATTGTAACGCGCGCTTATTTTTTTAATTTTGAAGTCGATTTAACAACTGCATCCACAGATGGCGCCACCTGTTTAGAGCGGAGATCGCATAGATAATGAGATTGCTCATCGATGGCGCTATTGTATGCCGCATCAATTCGCAATCGAAATTTTTGGTGCGAATGCAGTCTGGAACTTTCAAAGAAAGATGCGTAGATTATTCCAGAGTAATACGAGCCAAATATAAACAAGCGAAAAAATTGGAAAAGCCGAAGCGAGAATTACATGCGAACGGTGAAATTAAATAATAGTGAATATATATTTAGTGCAGTAAGTGTTATCAGAAGTATTTTAGTTATTTATTATTAGTGTTTTTTATTTTATTAGACTTTAAGTGTAGATATAAATATGTTTTAATTATCATATCCCATGTGTTGATTATTTGAACCCCTCACGTTAAAATATATAAAAAATAGTCGCTATATCTAAGTTTACCTAACAGTTGAGCCCCATCCAATATTGCTTGAGATAGATCAGCCCTCTCCAGACAGCACCAGCTCAAATTCGAACCGATCAACTTACAGTGTTGCATATTGGCATATTTAAAGTTGATAAAACGTAGATCCAACTTGCTCAAATCGGCCCCAGACATATCAACACCCTGAAATCGTAATTCGTGCGTATACGGACTTTTAATTAGAACATCGACGATATCTCTACGAGTCAACGGCAGACTATCCCTCGGCGTTTGCGAGCTCTTTATAATCTTCTCGAGAACCGGAAGTATGGTCTCGATGCCGAAGAATTTCGCTTCCTCCAGAATCCCTTCCGGATTCACGTGCGTGTCGTAGATCAATTGCCCGTTCCGCAGATAGTTTAAGATCGGTTCGAAGTACGTTGGACTTCTGTCGATCAGATAAGCACCGCTCGCGTCTATATTGCTGGGGGTGAATAGGTAATCTCCCTGATCTTCGGCGAACATCCTGGCTAACATGCTGGAAGGTTCTTTTTTTGTTAAAGTGGATTTCGATGTCGTGAATAGCTTCCCGCCTACGTTTAACGTCACCCAGTCTGATCTCTTTTTCTCTTCCACTTTTTCCGTAGAGGTGGAGAACTCTTCCCCCCCAAAGCACACGTACAATACGTCATTATCGCGAATTAAGTTTATATCGTCAATTTCACCCCCTTCCGCGGTATACAAACCTGTCGCTTCGCTCTTAAATTTTTGGCTAGCTTTTTTTAATAGTTGCTCCAAAGATTCGGGAACAAACAATACCTATCAACAAAATGATGTTAACATATCTGCATCATAAACATGCGTCCACATGGCTTACTTACTCAACAGCAGACAGAAATAAGTAAGACTGAAATAGTTATAGTGTAGGAAGAAAAAAATCGGTTGCAGAGTTTTGAATGATAATGTATAATCAGGTATAATTCACATCAGTTTCATTTCTAATTAATGTATAATCTGTATTTTATATTTAAATTTTTGACTTTACACATCTATGTAAATGCAGCTTTTGTGAATAAATTGAATATTACAATCATAATTTTATTATGAAAAGTTAAATCGCGCGTGTTTGTAACGTCAGGATTGGTGCAATTAGCAAATACGTCACAATTATAAACAAACGTTCAATAAAAATAATTAGACCTGCTGCTTGAGGAACTTGCCTGCAACTTCACTCTGAACCTAATTTTCGAAGTCACTAATTATTAGATAAACATTTATAACATAAACATACAGTATTAGAATTTATAGGTAGAGTTTTTAAATTATTATTCAATCCACGTACTATAGACATACATTTATTTTTATTTTGCTCGACACCGAACCGAACATAACCTATACACACTAAACAGAATCACATGAGACAGCCGAACGAAACAAATACCACAAAAAGATCATTTTTTTGTTCGCGGGCACCCTTTAATATTTCTTTCGATCACTAAAAACGCTCACGTTAACATAATAAATCTACCAAACGTGTTTTTTTACGGTAATATTCGTTTCTTGGAATTATCAGTAGTACACGTTATTTATGAGCTATGTGGACGCATTATCATCACTTACCTTGCCTACTTCTCTCTCTGTTTTCGTGCCGTTTTTGAATAGGGTGATCCTCTTATCGGTCATCGTGCACAAAAATTCGCATTATTAATGAGAAACCTAAGGCGCGTGCTTTTTATTTATAACGCCCAAGTTCAGTACGCAACTGTAAACATGTTTTTCTTCACATATACTCGCTAATAAATGCGGAACGCGAACTGAGACGCGAATTGAAATTTTACGAATTTATACATATTTGATATTTGTATCAAAAGGTGTCATGGTTTTCGGTAGGGATTTTATTTTTTTACGTCACGGCGAACCACCCGATAAACAAACGGGGATTTATTTTAATCCTTATCTTGTTTATGCTTTGCATAATTGCTTCAAGACGCAGAAACGATTGACTCGTCATTGAAAAAAATAACTTAAAATAAAATAATAAAAAAAAATATTTTCTTCCTCCGATAAAAATTCCTATAACAACTCGTTTTTATTTTGTGACGATTCCCCTTTGTGCGACCATGCGCGACTAACTTCTCGCGATTTAAATTTGACATGTCAGTTTTACAGTAGATGCGATAAAGTAGTTTGTCGCGAAATAAGGGAATTAAACGAAATGTACATAAAACATTTTATACTTTTACACGTAATTTATTATTATAACGTAGTCTTCGCACAATGGAACACGAAAGATTTCCTCAAGCGAGAGCATTCGCTAATAAAACCGTATCAATGTAAGACGTTGGCAAATGTATTCGGATTAAAAGCTTTCTTTATTGTTGTTATTAGCTGCCGGGATGACAATACCGTTTTGGGATTTCGCCGGTAGTACGATGGTTACTAATAATTATATACGTTTAACCCCGGATTTGCAGTCGAAAACTGGGTCGTTATGGAATACCGTTGTACGTATAGATATATGTATAACATAACCTCTATTTTCGGAAATAATTTTTTATTTATTTTACAGCCGGTTCACGTGAAACATTGGGATCTGCAGGTTCATTTTAGGACCCACGGTAGGGGAAAAGATTTATATGGAGATGGGTTCGCGATTTGGTATGCAAGGGATCGATTACAAACAGGACCGGTTTTTGGAAATAATGATCTCTTCTATGGCTTGGCTGTTATTTTAGATACATATAGTAATCATAATGGTCCGCATAGTGTAAGTATATTTCTTAAGTTATTACCGCTCTTGATGTTTTTCAATACGTATTTCTTTTTTTCAGCATGCTCATCAATATGTATCTGCAATGATTAATAATGGTACTTTACATTATGATCACGACCGTGATGGGACTCATACACAATTAACTGGGTGCGAAGCTAAACTTAGAAACCTAGATTATGATACGCACATTTCAATTAAGTATGAAAGAGATGTTTTGACAGGTAAGTTTTTTTTTTGACTTTATATAATAAAATTCATTTATTAGAATAAGTATAAACACACCATTGCGAAAAGCTGAAATGTTTCGAGTAGTAAATAAAAGCAACAAAGCAAGTACATCTGATAGGAATTGGTGGTAGGATGTTTTTTTTTTTACCAGTATTTAAACATTTAAATCACCAAAAAAACACTTTGGACAAAATTATATGTTTATGGAAAAAGTTTGTTTAATGCATGTGTGATTTAAGAATAATGATTATTAACTTAATAATTTTTAGCATTAATTTTTGGAAACACATGTACTCTGTATCATCGTAATAATTAATTTTTTAGATTAAACTGTTTGATCTGTATATATATTAACACTACACAAGTAATAGTTAATTACCTCAAGAATTTAAGAACACTGTACAACATATAAGTCACACACTTACTACCAATAGCAACTAATGAACTATTAGCATAGCACAAAGCAAGAGGATATCGTCTGGCGTCAACTGACAATGGTGACGCAAATCACGCATTATTGAGGTTAGGTTGCGGGATGGATATCGGGGTTTATTATGGATCTAAAACGGATATCCATAGAATATTGTGTGCTATCTGGGTTAATGATTAATTTCTGATTTGCAATGGTAGGGTTAAATGCAATGTCATCGTAAACCACGGGTAATCATCACGAAATATCAATACCCTTTACAGTATGGGATAAAGATGCCACCAGTGTTGCCAATTAACAGAAGACATATTTCACTAGATCGGGATTATAATTCCACCAGAAAATCACTAGAATCGGGTAAGGATTTACTTTATAAAGTATTTTAAGAAAAGCAAAAAAAATATTTTATATATTTATGTAATTAATAGATTTTCTACTATAAATCCCCTTTTATTTAATTTTTTATTATTATAATGTTACAATGTTACTTTTAAAAACCTATTACACAAAGTACATTTTATTTTGTTTATTATATATGAATTTAATACAACACTTATTAGGTAGTCGTCAAATATTAATAATTTACAATATACAGTCGAACCTCGTTAAGTTGGACCCCGTGTACCCGGATCTCCAGATAATCTGGATCATTTTGACGATTATTTTTTTTTAGAAATGGGCGTTGTATCAAAAAGTTGTGTCCCCTTATTGTTTAAAATGAGTTTAAAAATATGATTGTTCGATTTGTTTTGTGCGTGTATTTGTTCATCTACGAAATGAAGTCATTTTTTTGTAGGTGCTGCCTTGTTTTGTTTTTCTTTTTTACCCTAGTGTCCGTGTAATCCAGATTTTCGTTAACCTGTATCAGTTCTAGTCCTAATTGATCCGGGTAAACGAGGTTCCACTGTACAACTAGATAACTGTAACCGTGTTTCATAAAATCATAATCATATCCTTATTTATTTTATTTTGTACATAGAATTCACTAAATTTATTACTAAAATTAAAGAAAATCCACTAAATTTTTCACTAGCCACTAGAATATGATTTGTGTACACCAAACGTGCTTTCAATACACCAGATTTAGTGGAAAATTCACCAAGTTGGCAACACTGGATGCCACGACCTTTTCGGTTTGCACAGGGATTTACATTTGCAGAATTTAACCTTTGTAGTTTCCGTCAAAGAATTAAATGTAAAAATAATTTTTAAAATCGGTATATTTTACGAAATGTTTGGTAGATTAAAGTAAATGTGTCTTTCCTTATGACTATTACCAAATATAATACTAGTATACATATGGTCAAAGACGTATAGTTCCGCTGGCGTACTTTAGAGCGGCGCCACTGTAGCTTCTTCACGGGGCAGTTGAAAAGTGGCGGGGCAAGAGACGTACGAAAACAAACAGTGGACCAACCGAACTATGTACTTGATATGGAAGTACTTTAGTATTACATCTGTGGGTAACTCAGAAATCGATTTCTATTGGCAGTAACGTATAAGATACGCGTAAATAATCGCGGCAAATATGAATTCTACCCCCTGGCATATAAATAAGTAGATGGTCTGAGAATCGGATCTAGGTGTTAGTTTTGCAGTTTATATTTATCCAAGTTATTTTACAGGATGAATGTATGTTTGGAGAGTTGTTATTTATGAATGCATCTATTATACTTTATCGCTATTTAATTAACGTACTAAACAGAGGTACACTATAATCGATGATTTTTATTGATGATTTATAAAAATTCCAATTTTATGATTTATTATAAAAAGTCTGCATTTGCACTTGGTTGCATACCTATAAAATTTTCTAGTATTATGTCTCATTTTCAAAAGCAATCTGAAATTTCCTAAATGCAGCGAACGAAAAAAAAATGAAAGTCTTTTAGAAATTGTAAATGGAGGAAATTTGAATTCTGCTAATTCTCTCCTTTTTTTCTATTTTTTATCATTTTTTCGTTACAAATATATAGTTTGACAGTTCTAACCATTATAAGATATGTACAATAATATAATGTTCAACAATTATATTTTCTATATTGATTCTACAAACAATGACAGAGAAAAAGTTCAAGAGCGACAAAAGCTTATGTCTGGTGCTAGCGTACTTGTACTTGTACACTTTGATAAAAACAAAATTGAGGAAAATACCTTAAAAGTGCAACCAGATAATAATAATGCTGCATATATTTTTTTTGTAGAGACCCCTCCCAGTAAACCAAATTCAAATTTCGCGCAGTTATTTTGAGTAATTTCAACATTAAAGCATGAAGTTACCTACGATTGTGTATTACATTAATGGTTGTTTGAATACCTTTAAGTTGAAGTTACAAAATATAATTACGGAAGATTTGAATTTTGTTTACTGGGCTGCGATTGAAACTTGTACTGTAATGTTTTAAGTTACATTTTAACCAAAATGATAAAAAAAAATTTCTTGTTCGATACGCCATCGACTATCCTGTGAAAACAGTAAACAATAATTTTGGAAACAAATATGAGCTTATGTTTTTCAAACATCATGGTATTTCTGAGAGTGAATTTAAAAAAAAGAAAAAATGTATAGATTTTATAGATACACTTTTTTAATGTTTTCTGAAATTTTTATTTTTTAGCAAAATAATATTCTTTCGCTGTTAACAGCATATATATTGACAAGAATTTGTAAAAAAAAAAAACATAAATTTATATATCAAGAAATAAAGATTATTTTAAATGTCCACTAGTCCACTAAAAGCAAAAATATTTTATCACCGCAAATAAATCAACAGTGGTAAATAAGATACAATATGTGCTGCGAAAAAGTTAATAGACATTTGACGAAATAAATAAAAGCAAATATTTTGTATGTATAGCTTCGCTTTAACACAAAAATATGTTTTAATTTCATTATAAAACGAATATTAATCCATTGAGCCAATATGTGTATTTTGGTTTTTGTTTTATTTACTAAACTGCTACTTGTTTTGACTCCTGTAATATGCATTTCATAATAATTTTGCGAAATGACAATTCATTGAATGAACGCTCTACCACTTCGCTGCGCGCGCAGTTAAACCACTTTCATTCGTCTCGCAGCGACTCTTCGGTTATCTTATATTTTTACCGGTTTGTGCAACGGAAAATTCCACTTACGTATAATCACGTCAGATCACGTTTAATATTTGTTTGGTCGTACACTTTTCTAAAATCAGCCTAGCTGGGACATCTATAGTACGCCAGCGGAACTATTCTTTGTCGGTATATATATATTTATATTGTATTTGAATTAAATAATATTTTACCGACACGTAAGAGAGCCATCTTGTATGTAGTAGTCTAACTATAGCTTATATTTAAATCGAGACGGACATCAACGGCGTGCTGCCATCTACCGCTTTTGTCCAAAATGTTCAAAAATCCGTTAACTATTTTGTCCATAAGGTTGTCTAACTAGTATGTATATAAACAATGTTATTATTATTATTATATAAACTGATTTTATCGATAAAATATGTGGATTTAGTCTCGACCGATTTGGAGAACAAAGCAGCGTGGAAAGAATGCTTTAAAGTTAGCGGCGTAAAACTCCCCACCGGATATTATTTTGGTATATCGGCTACGACTGGTGACCTATCCGATAATCACGATATTTTATCCGTACGTCTCTTCCAATTGGACATCCCCGACGACGTAAGTACATTTTTGGTGCGAATGCAGTCTGGAACATTCAAGAAAGATGCGTAGATTACTCCAGAGGAAGACGGGCCAAATATAAACAAGCGAAAAAATTGGAAAAGCCAAAGCGAGAATTACATGCGAACGGTGAAATTAAATAATAGTGAATATATATTTAGTGCAGTAATTAAGTGTTATCAGAAGTATTTTAGTTATTTATTATTAGTGTTATTTTATTTTTATTAGACTTTAAGTGTAGAAATAAATATGTTTTAATTAACATATCCCATGTGCCGATTATTTGAACCCCTCACGTTAAAATATATAAAAAATAGTCGCTATATCTAAGTTTACCTAACAATTGAGCCCCATCCAATATTGCTTGAGATAGATCAGCCCTCTCCAGACAGCACCAGCTCAAATTCGAACCGATCAACTTACAGTGTTGCATATTGGCATATTTAAAGTTGATGAAACGTAGATCCAACTTGCTCAAATCGGCCCCAGACATATCAACACCCTGAAATCGTAATTCGTGCGTATACGGACTCTTAATTAGAACATCGACGATATCTCTACGAGTCAACGGCAGACTATCCCTCGGCGTTTGCGAGCTCTTTATAATCTTCTCGAGAACCGGAAGTATGGTCTCGATACCGAAGAATTTCGCTTCCTCTAGAATCCCTTCCGGATTCACGTGTGTGTCGTAGATCAATTGCCCGTTCCGTAGATAGTTTAAGATCGGTTCGAAGTACGTTGGACTTCTGTCGATCAGATAAGCACCGCTCGCGTCTATATTGCTGGGGGTGAATAGGTAATCTCCCTGATCTTCGGCGAACATCCTGGCTAACATGCTGGAAGGTTCCTTTTTTGTTAAAGTGGATTTCGGTGTCGTGAATAGCTTCCCGCCTACGTTTAACGTCACCCAGTCTGATCTCTTTTTCTCTTCCACTTTTTCCGTAGAGGTGGAGAACTCTTCCCCCCCAAAGCACACGTACAATACGTCATTATCGCGAATTAAGTTTATATCGTCAATTTCACCCCCTTCTGCGGTATACAAACCTGTCGCTTCGCTCTTAAATTTTTGGCTAGCTTTTTTTAATAGTTGCTCCAAAGATTCGGGAACAAACAATACCTATCAACAAAATGATGTTAACATATCTGCATCATAAACATGCGTCCACATGGCTTAGTTACTCAACAGCAGACACAAATAAGTAAGACTGAAATAGTTATAGTGTAGGAAGAAAAAAATCGGTTGCAGAGTTTTGAATGATAATGTATAATCAGGTATAATTCACATCAGTTTCATTTCTAATTAATGTATAGTCTGTATTTTATATTTAAATTTTTGACTTTACACATCTATGTAAATACAGCTTTTGTGAATAAATTGAATATTAGTACAATCATAATTTTATTATGAAATGTTAAATCGCGCGTGTTTGTAACGTCAGGATTGGTGCAATTAGCAAATACGTCACAATTATAAACAAACGTTCAATAAAAATAATTAGACCTGCTGCTTGAGGAACTTGCCTGCAACTTCACTCTGAACCTAATTTTCGAAGTCACTAATTATTAGATAAACATTTATAACATAAACATACAGTATTAGAATTTATAGGTAGAGTTTTTAAATTATTATTCAATCCACGTACTATAGACATACATTTATTTTTATTTTGCTCGACACCGAACCGAACATAACCTATACACACTAAACAGAATCACATGAGACAGCCGAACGAAACAAATACCACAAAAAGATAATTTTTTTGTTCGCGGGCACCCTTTAATATTTCTTTCGGTCACTAAAAACGCGCACGCTAACATAATAAATCTGCCAAACGTGTTTTTTTTACGGTAATATTCGTTTCTTGGAATTATCAGTAGTACACGTTATTTATGAGCTATGTGGACGCACTATCATCACTTACCTTGCCTACTTCTCTCTCTGTTTTCGTGCCGTTTTTGAATAGGGTGATCCTCTTATCGGTCATCGTGCACAAAAATTCGCATTATTAATGAGAAACCTAAGGCGCGTGCTTTTTATTTATAACGCCCAAGTTCAGTACGCAACTGTAAACATGTTTTTCTTCACATATACCAACATATACTCGCTAATAAATGCGGAACGCGAACTAAGACGCGAATTGAAATTTTACGAATTTATACATATTTGATATTTGTATCAAAAGGTGTCATGGTTTTCGGTAGGGATTTTATTTTTTTACGTCACGGCGATCCACCCGATAAACAAACGGGGATTTATTTTAATCCTTATCTTGTTTGTGCTTTGCATAATTGCTTCAAGACGCAGAAACGAATGACTCGTCATTGAAAAAAATAACTTAAAATTAAATAATAAAAAAAAAATTTTTCTTCCTCCGATAAAAATTCCTATAACAACTCGTTTTTATTTTGTTACGATTCCCCCTTTGTGCGACCATGCGCGACTAACTTCTCGCGATTTAAATTTGACATGTCAGTTTTACAGTAGATGCGGTAAAGTAGTTTGTCGCGAAATAAGGGATTAAACGAAATGTACATAAAACATTTATACTTTTACACGTAATTTATTATTATAACGTAGTCTTCGCACAATGGAACACGAAAGATTTCCTCAAGCGAGAGCATTCGCTAATAAAACCGTATCAATGTGAGTAATACGTTGGCAAATGTATTCGGATTAAAAGCTTTCTTTATTGCTGTTATTAGCTGCCGGGATGACAATACCGTTTTGGGATTTCGCCGGTAGTACGATGGTTACTAATAATTATATACGTTTAACCCCGGATTTGCAGTCAAAAACTGGTTCGTTATGGAATACCGTTGTACGTATACATATATAACATAACCTCAATTTTCGTAAATAATTTTTTATTATTTTACAGCCGGTTCACGTAAAACATTGGGATCTGCAGGTTCATTTTAGGACCCACGGTAGGGGAAAAGATTTATATGGAGATGGTTTCGCGATTTGGTATGCAAGGGATCGATTACAAACAGGACCGGTTTTTGGAAATAATGATCTCTTCTACGGCTTGGCTGTTATTTTAGATACATATAGTAATCATAATGGTCCGCATAGTGTAAGTATATTTCTTAAGTTATTACCGCTCTTGATGTTTTTCAATATGTATTTCTTTTTTTCAGCATGCTCATCCATATGTATCCGCAATGATTAATAATGGTACTTTACATTATGATCACGACCGTGATGGGACTCATACGCAATTAGCCGGGTGCGAAGCTAAACTTAGAAACTTAGATTATGATACACACATTTCAATTAAGTATGAAAGAGATGTTTTGACAGGTAAGTTTTTTTTGACTTTATATAATAAAATTCATGTATTAGAATTAGTATAAACACACCATTGCGAAAAGCTGAAATGTTTCGAGTAGTAAATAAAAGCAACAAAGCAAGTACATCTGATAGGAATTGGTGGTAGGATGTTTTTTTTTACCAGTATTTAAACATTTAAATCACAAAAAAAAACACTTTGGACAAAATTATATGTTTATGGAAAAAGTTTGTCATTTAATACATGTGTGATTTAAGAATAATGAAAGTTAGTATTAAGTATTAACTTTTTATTTTTCTTTTTTTGGGTATTCCGGTTTTTTCTTACTAATTATATACTGTTTTTACGTTTCGGAATTTTGTTTTATTCCTTTTTCATTATTTTATTTTAATCATTTAGGTGTTTTCATAGTTATTAACCTTTACGGCGTTGTCAACGTTAATTAAGTATTAACTTAATAATTTTCAGCGTTAATTATTAGATCACTGTAGTTCCGTACCCTTACCTTAAATCCTTACTTTAAATCCTCTGTCGTCCTTTTCAAAATATTAATTTTTGGACACACATGTATTCTGTATCATTGTAATAATTAATTTTTTAGAATAAACTGTTTGATCTGTATATACAGGGTGTATCAAATAAAAAAGTGAATTTTGCTTGGGTGTTAACTTCACGACATATAAAGCACAAACCCGCCGAAACCGGATTTCATCATTAAAAAAAAAGTAAAATTTAGAGCCAAAAATTCTTTAGTCCGGGCCTGATGCAAAGAAACGTCATGTTAAGCACCCGCTAAACGTGGTATTATGTATAGATACATTGCACTCATTTAGTATTATTCTTAATGGTATGCCGTAAGTTAATTTAACGTCATTCTGAATAAATAAAGGCCCTTGTAAAAATAGCAAAACTGAGGCATTTTAAATTTCTTCTTTTTATAAAATAAACATTCGTTATTTGTTAAGAGCATTCTACGTAAGTCTACAAAGTCGGTATTATTTTTAATATCCTGATAAGACGTTCGAGTTTCACCGGATATGCGATTTCAGTAGTTACAAAAAAAGTTAATATTTTTCTTTCGCTTTGTCGAATCGAGAGTTAGTTGTTAATAAACGGTCCCACATGATTCTGAGTTATTTCTTTTGGATTTATTTAATCAAATAACGCAAAATAAATTGAACCGAATTACACAGAAATAAATGTAGACACAGAAAATTTGCAAACACGCCTTTTTACTATGATGTCGCGCGAAAATGAATCCATTGTGTCATTTGTATTTCCTCCCGTCTCTCCGGAAATTAACACGATATCTGTCAATTCCTGCGTTGTGTAGCGCTGCATTTTTATACACATGCACTCCAAGCGGCGATCCACACAAAACTAACAGCGGTAATGGCTGAATGATATTGGTATGTGGGGGTATATTCGGGACAGCATTTAGGTTGGGCACAGGTGCGGCTTTAGCCCACGGCATTTACAAATCATTTTTTTTCTCGTTAATGCTTACAGATAGACCCCCTGTGCATTAAGACTTTTTGATCGTAAATGATTACAGCTGCTACATATTATTATATTTACCTCTATATCGGATACACCCTGTATATTGTACTACACAAGTAATAGTTAATTACCTCGAGAGTTTAAAAACACTGTACAACGTATAAGTCATAGAACACACTTACTACCAATAGCAACTAATGAACTATTAGCATATCACAAAGCAAGAAGATATCGTCTGGCGTCAACTGACAATGGTGGCGCTAATCACGCATTATTGAGGTTAGGTTGTGGGATGGATATCGGGATTTATTATGGATTTAAAACGGATATCCATAGAATATTGTGTGCTATCTGGGTTAATGATTAATTTCTGATTTGCAATGGTAGGGTCATGGCACTGAGAAGCCGATCTTGATTTAAATGCAATGTCATCGTAATCCACGGATAATCATCACGAAATTTTTACAGTATGGGATAAAGATGCCACGATCTTTTCGGCTTGCACAGAGATTTACATTTGCAGAATTTAACCTTTGTAGTTTCCGTCAAAGAATTAAATGTAGAAATAATTTTTAAAATTAGCACATTTTACGCAATTTTTGGTAGATTAAAGTAAATGCCTTTTCTTATGACTTATTTTGAGTTGAGCATACATGTAGCTGTAAATATTATTATTATTATTCGTTAATCGACAATATAAATTGATTTTATCGATAAAATATGTGGTTTAGTCTCGACTGACTTGGAGAACAAAGCAGCGTGGAAAGAATGCTTTAAAGTTAGCGGCGTAAAACTCCCCACCGGATATTATTTTGGTATATCGGCTACGACTGGTGACCTATCCGATAATCACGACATTTTATCCGTACGTCTCTTCCAATTGGACATCCCCGACGACGTAAGTACATTTTCGTCAATTTTTCGTTTTTTCTTGCGTAATTTCAAAATTTCAAACGACAGCAGAACGCAGACGATTCCGAAGATCGTTCCAAAATATCTCCGTCAGCTACATTCTTCGAACCGCCCAGAGATCACGTGGAGGATCCAAAACCTTCCTCCCTCTCCGGTTTCAAGACTTTCTTGCTGATGTTGATCGGTGCCGTCGCAATCGTCGCTTGCGTTGTAATCGGGATCATGTTCTATCAGAAGCAACAAGAGCAGAGTCGGAAGAGATTTTATTAAGGAAACGAGGATACATCACACAAGACTGTTTAATTTTTTTTTGATTTCGATATATAATTTTCTTCTTTCTATCTCTCTAGTTTACTTCTATATTTATGTCATCTATACTCTTAAATTATTTAAAACTCTAACTTTGGATTTTTAAAAACATCCGACTGTTTTCTACGATTTTTTGTTTTTTAAAATTTTCTCGTGAATATTGGAAAAAAAACACAATTTAGATTTATATAATATATAAAAATATATTTATATATATATTTGAAAATATTTTTATCGTAAAGTTGAACCGAAAGTTATAATATATACCGTTTTGATATTTTATCGAATCGAATTGTAACAGAAATGGAAATATTAAAGTTGACACCGCGCATCATTGGTATATTTGCGAAGGGAAGCAATAAAATCGGTGTCATTAAGTACAAATATTAAAAAAAAAAGCTCTTTCATCTCATTTTATGTAAAAATGAATTATTATATTAATAGTTTTTAAAAAAAAGGAAGAAAGGTAGGTAATAATCGGTGTCTATAATTACATATATCTAATAATAGATGTGATATGTACCTATTAAACAATAATAGCCTTTATTTACGGCGTGGTTACGGGTGGTAAGGGATTTAAAAGACGGAAATTAAAAAAAAACACAATTTGGCAGTTTAAATACACATTTTAATTAATATATTTGCACGTGTTTGTGTTTACAACAACTCTAGACGACAACATCGATCATAAAATTATAAAAAGGATAAAACAGCTTTATTATGTAAACGAATACAGGAAGATTTAAACACATATATGTAAAAAAAAAAAACTAATATAATATATATATATACGACTGACTTCTAAAAGTAAATAATATAACACGAGAAGAAACATGTTTTGTATCTGTATTACTGTTATAAAGATTTTAAGGTTCGCACAATCTTGTTTTTAAACTTACCTATATAAACACGATATTATTAATTTGTACATTACAAATCCCGAATTCCAAGATTGTACGAGCTTTAAAAAAAAAACAGGATAATGTATTATTATTATCGTAAAATAAAATATCTTGTTTTTAAGTATGTATATGACTAGTTTTCTCATAGTATATATATAACCAGATAAATAGTAAAAGATTTGATTAAAAATACTTACTAACTCAACGGAAGGTAAGTACATTCATAGTTTCCTTGCACATATATTTTAATATATTCATTTTTATATCGCAACTTTTTTACAATCGTTTTTCATTCAGATTTTATACATCAAATATTATAGTGACTAATTTTATTTCGATCTACTTTTACGATAAAATAAAATAATTTGTTCTGGGGATGTTTTTTTTTTTTTTTGTTTAACCATTCATTTTAATTCTAAATCCAGCGTAAAATACCTTTCTACCCTATGAAGGTGGTTAAGTTAGCTGTAATAAACAGAATCGTATTGCTTGTTATGTTGCTTATCACAGTGCAAATAATATGAAGTTATCTATTAAGGAAAATTTATTTAAAATCATATCTACTAAGTATGGTTTATTTCTATTTGACTTACCTAAATGGTATTTATTTAAGAAATACACCATAAGATTATATGGTGTTTATATTATTTTATTTATTTTTATTCGGTACAGGGTGTTTTTTTATACGACAAAATTCATTTTTAAAATAATTGTTAGCTGAATTAAAATTGGAATGTGCGAAGTCCTGCAGCTGAACTTCATTGGCAAATTTTCCGTACTTGTTATTTGATATGAAAAGATAATTTATAACCGAGGATTTAAAAAATAACTCTTTTGACAAAGATAAGCTACAAAATTCCAAAAATAGATTTTTCTTTTTCAAATTCGAATTTTTTTCCTGGCTCTGCCTAATAAAATTTTGAAAAGTTGTCAGTCTTAATTAAACCTGAAGCGCTTATGTATATATTGAAAAAAGAAAAATGACAATAAGTTAATTAACAGCTGAGAAAAAGGAACATAAAGAATACAATATTTCCTAGTAAATAACAATTAGAATTAACCCCCTTAATACATGGTGAAACAAGAAATTAAAGAGCCTATCTGAAAAATATTTTTGATTATACAGGATGTTTTAAAATTCGTCGACACAATCATACGACTTTTTTTTTAATAGAACGCCTTTTTTGCATTCTTAGCACTGCCTGACCATTATCTACACGTATCTATTTTGTTTTTTTTTGATACACATGTAATGGAATCAATATTTTTGATAAAAAAATAATATTTACTTTTTAGTACTATTAAAAAAACCAGTATTGCCACAAATGTGAAGTTTAAGATGAAATAATGGGGGATTCTTTCACCGACAAATAAAATTTGGAGCTTTATCGGTATACAGGGTGTTTCAAAACGGATGAAGAGCAAATCGTACAAAAGATTGGAATTATCTGATTGGTTCACGTGATCAAGAACCATACGAAAACTGCATGTTGGAACACACTTATAGTAGTAAAAAAATGGTTCCATAGACGATCACACAATATAGAAATTATAAAGTCTAATATGGTTTTAAGATGCAGAGAACTTTATACTGGAACATAACAGAAGCTGATTGCCCAAACTTATACCGTTTGGAAAGAGATCAGACAAATCCGTAAATGCGATTCCGCCATCTTTTAAATAGAATTGAGAATAATCGGAAAAATAAGCCGTTTTCGTAAAAATATTTATAACCAAAAGATATTCAGTATTTCATATGGAACACAACGAGCTACTTACATACAGAGTGCTTCTCACTCGGTGTAGTTAAAAATATTTTCAAATTATGAAGCTGTTACAGCAATATACCTATATATTGCAATAATTAAAATTTTAATTCAGCTAATACTTGCTTAATAAATGAACTCTGCCATATAAAAAAACTCATTCTGTATATTCCAGTAATACTCTAGAAATACTTTTTTCCTTTTACGATATGTAGGTGAACATTCAAAATTTTTATTTTCTCAATATTTTTGTAAAAATTGTATAAAATGTACAAATTTATACAAGTTATTAATATTAAGTCGTTATACTAGAAAATAGCGTTTAAACTCGGTAAAGCAAGCAATTCTTCTTAGTACCAATTCTTAATATGATGCTTCAATTGATAGTTATTGGAGGAGTTCTTTTATTTTATTTAGAAATATCGCCCTAATAAGTCCCTCATTTTAAGGAATAATAAAAACAAATTCGAAATTGAACTTAATAACTAAAATATTTGCATTTATGATTATTTTTTTTTAATTGCAAGAAGGTAATCCATTAAAAATTCCAAAACAAGGCTTATTTTTCATAAACATTCCATCGATTTTCAAATGTAAAACATTTAAAAAATTCTTAAACTATCTACTAATAATTTGTCTTAAATTTGAATTACATTGAACAGACTAAAAATATCGTATACAATTGAACAGAATAGAAAATTAGTAATGATAAAAATGTTATTACTTCAAAATATGCACACGCAATCCGTCCTAAATAACCTACGCGCCATTAGGATCTCAGCAATTCATAAATATTCGATCAAGTTGGGGAAAAATTTGATCGTATCCCGACATTCAAACATTGAATTATTATGTTTTCAATCATGAAATAAATCTTTATTTAGCGATAATTATAATGAGGAAGTCACAGGAGGGTATGTTGCTGTATACTCACAGTATAACTACGGCCCTTGTTTATATAAGTACATAAATATTTACTTACTTTATACAAGAGCATACGAACAACTTGTGAAAATTTTTATCTTGGCATTATTTCTAACTTCTAATAATAGACGCAAAATTAATAGTGGATGAATGGTGTGAAACACGCTGTATCTTCGTAATTAAACAGGTTTGACTTACGACTTTTGTTTTTTTAGTCACTGAAATAGGTCTAGTTTATGTTTCCAAAGTTTGTTTACCTTTTACGTTGTATAATCTTGAAACTTACGTATTTTTTTAAAGGCTTCAAGGTAATATAAACTCTCTTCGCTTTACATGTAAATTGTATGTCTTGTTAGTATATAAAAATAATAAGCATAATGTGTTGATTTTATTGATGTGTAACTTGTTGGATTTATTCGCAAAAATAAGAAAGTTACAAGAATGTTTTTTTTTGTTCGATATTTAATTGAAATACATAAGAAACAATTACTGAAAAAATAAAAATATTTAGATCGTATTTCTATAACGGCTGTTTGAGCTGATGGTATGTCTGTTTGTTACAACCGACAATTTTTTTAAGCATTTGATGTAATCTCCGTTTACAGAGGTACACTTTAGTGATAGCAGTTAATCGTGTGTTTAAATATTTTCGTTATTTCTCAATATTTTTTTTTTAATTTTTTTCCACGAATGATTAAACGTAAAGCAATAGGTAAGTTTAGTATTTCTACGAATAAACTCAATAAGTTATACATACATAAATGTCTTAAATGAAATCAGCAAATTATATTTTTTTCAGTCAGAGCCACCTATGATTTATGTGTAACGCAGAAAAGCTACAGAAGTTTTAGTACAGCCAGTGGCGTCTCGTCTCATTTTGAAAAACGGGAGCTAACTTTAAATTTCATTAAGAAATTTACTTCAAGGATATTCATTTTGTCTTTAATTTCCATTTAAAGTTCCACATCTGAATTCGTAAAACCGCTATTTTCACACTGTTAAAACATCATATCGTTAACTTTTACGCAAAATCAGCTAGATTACAATTTGTAATTTTTACCTTACAGCATCCATAACCTCCTGTTCTTTAAGTTTTTCTCTTTTACGTCATTTACTTGTTTAACTAAAGCTGTTTAAATGATCCTAATAGCCTACATACGAAATAAAAATTAAATTTACATCATAATTATTTTTATTCCTCCCACACTTTTCAAATCTCTCGCTATTACAATAAGGCATCTGAGATAGGCAACATTACAAGTAACGAACACTGATTATATTAAAATAGAATTGTTATATTCATTACATTCGAAAAAGATACACTCCACAAGAAACTGACTACCATCAGGATCCAAATTACGCTCATACATATTGGTGTGTCAAGTTTTTAGGCATGATTCAATAGGTGAATCAATATTTTTAGGATACGGAACTTATTAAATGCAATGAAAGAGATGGAGAGGAAAATTAGAACCCTGTATTTCAGCAAACATGGCTTTGAAAATAATAAATGGTTTTAAAAAGGAATCTCATATGTTTTCGATTTAGGATAATACATCATTTATAATAGGATATTAAAAATATATATGTGTTGCTATATATTATACATTTATGTAACAATTGTGTGCAAAAGAAATTTATGAGTGATTAATTTTATATGGGTGAAATATCGACAAACATTTCTTTTGTTCAAACTTAAAATCGCTTGCACACATTTCTAAAATAAACTATTATTTTCATTTCGAAAATATGGATGTGTCTTTGAACGGATCTTGCAAATCCCCTCTTATTATTACAAGAAGACTTATTGGCACCAACTTTAGCTAACACAAAACAGAACAATTATATGAGAATTTGCAACATTCTTAAAAATAACTTCATCAGTCAGGTCTCATAATTTAATTATCAATACTCAGATCTCGCATCTAAAACGAACTTAAAACGGTCAAACATTAATCTGCATCGTCTTCGCAACATTTGTACTTGTCCGCCTGGCTCGGTGTGACCCGGGTAAGACAAAAGAGACTGTACGGCTAGTACAATTTCGGACACAAAATCAAATCGGACACATGGTGGGTCTTTCGAATTCACACAGTCGTCTCCCTAAATACTTTGACCGGGTTATCTAGATTCTTAATGTAAATATACCTTGTTATTGTTGAGGAATCAATGATATTCTGGACATTCGATAAGGTACTACTACTGTTATTACTTTCCTTTATATTTAACCTATTCATTGCACTTACGTTCAGGCCTGCATGGGAAGAGAAAAAATTAATTTGGACGACGCACGTTTCAGTTTAATTATTAACGATAGAGGCAAAATCTAAATTGAGCGTGTTCTAACAGAAGGAATTTATGTATACAATAAGAACTTAATATTACTCACCTTCAAGGAAGCTCCATTTGATTGATAAGTACTCTATAAAAAAAATTTTTTTTTACTTTTTTGGTTATGTAAGTACACTTATAATGCAACATAAGATCGCCTACGGTAAAATATGAGAAAATAAAAGTCGGTTAAAAGGAGGGTAAAGGATAGTTTGTGTATAGATTCAAATAGTGAAACAGATAGTGAGAAAAGGGGGAAAATCTGAATACAATAGGTTTGTTTGTTTGTCTGATCTAAGCAGATCCAAGGAATTTTACGCGTTTGTTGTATTCTAGACATGATTTGTGCGTGTTTGTTTGTTTAGAGCAAGCAAATCCAGATCAGCAAAGAGGTTGCTCTTCCTGCTCGCGGTCCGACGTCCGAACATTACGAGAAATTTATGCAACATAACCTACTCGCAACTAACACCGTGTTTGTAAACTGGTCGTTGTAAATGTTAATCTGATTATTAACTGCATCAAATATGCACGAAATAGATAATATAACGATACCAATGTGATTGATGTAAAGAACGATCATTATATTTTAAAAACTTCACTTGGTAGGTACATAAATACTAGTATATGATGCATTTTTATTGTAGTCTAAATTCATTAATTTGAAAAATTATGTTTACTTTTCCTGTTCATAATAGCTGTGACAAGCTGACAATAGTAAATAATAAAATTAAGGTTATATTGCAATCGAGCGCGTTTGTTTGTACCATCTTTAAATCCAACTCTGAGACGCTCTCAAGTTACTCTGATGACGTCAGTAGATACTGCTCCAAGCACACCAACAAACAAAGCTAATGATAGAAGGATAAAATTGCAATAATATGACTATGGGCGCTTCTAAATGAATCGTATTGCGCAGCATGTGGTTATAGTTTATAGTGACGGGCTAAAATTGCTAAAAATCTCGATATTATAACCTATATGGCATGACTGTTGTGTATAACAGCGGTTTTCTCATCGATACTATGATTTCTAAAGATTTCTTTGCGATGTTTATTGATTAAAATCGGCCTAAATCTCTAAATATGAATTCTGTTCGCGTATTTTAATTTAAAATAAATATTGGTGTTTTATTTAATGAAAAATCTTTTCCACTAAGCAATTGATAAACGTTAGATGGCGTCAGGTTTTAATACATTCGTTAGCATGTGGTAAATAGTAGCAAAGTTTAGTATTAGTAATAACAAATACGAAAACAGGAAATTTCATAATGCAATGTCCAAATTGATAAAAATTATTTTGGAAAATTTGAATTTTGTTTAGTTAAAGTTTCGTTTATTTTATAGAATAGAAGATTTATAACTTATAAGAAGAGACGTGCGTTTAGAGTTCGCAACCAATAAGAAAACAGCAGCCCCCTTTCTATACGGTCTACCCAGTCTATATTCTTTACCTGAATTGAAACTGATTCAAACTTCTGTCACAATATATCAGATTGCCTTGTCTCCTTTAAAGATTTTTTATTCTGATTTTAATGATGTACTACAATAAGTCGAGCTTTCAAATGGGCATCCCCAAGACATGAAAATAACTAGTAATCTGATCTAAAACCATTAATAATTTCGTGTTTCAATGTTGAAATTACTAAAAATAATTGCGGGAAATTTAAATTTTGCTAAGTGGGCATAATTGAATGATTTCGATAATCGAATGATCATTCGATTATCACTCACTGAAAGAAGAGTAGTACTTCATTTTTTGGTGTATATTTTTTCCCCGTTGTTAATATAATAACTTTTTTTTAGGTTCTCATTTACTTTTTTTGTGTGTTATTTTGCTAAATTCTTCTATATATCCTTATTAAAATCATTACACAATCAAATCATTCATAATCGAAAGATCACATTCATAATTCAAACGTCATAATCGAATTATCGAATGATCGTCAATAATCCAATCGTTTTCGTTATTCGATTATGCCCACCACTACTGTTAACTTACCCTAACGCGTCTTGGTTGTGACCAATTTTGATGTCGCGGACTCTAAACGCGTGTCAAGAAGGGCATTTATATTGTCAAAGTTATTTATAAATATAATGAGTTGTAAATAGAAACTTTGATATTGCAATAAAGCTATAAACACGGTCTAACACGCTCGTCACTACTTATCCCAAAATACTGACATTTTCAACGTTTGTTATAAGAATATAAAACAAAGATGTCTTATTCCAACAATGTTATGAAGACACAATGTGTCAGAAAATACATTTATATATATATATAATACGATATTTTTGTTCGTTGTTCCCAACACTAATTACTAATCTTTCGGCAAATCGCCCACCGAGTAGCGTCAAGGTCATTAAAATAGCCCGAAGAATATTTCATTCATAAATAGATGTAGCGTCATTAGTGTTATGGTAATGAGTGAGGTGTTTTGTTATAATCAAATAATATTCTCACTACTAACAAGTCTGCTAAGAATATGCGTTAATATGCGATACAAACACAACAAGAATAGACGATATCATTCCACAACTAAATGCGTGTAGCTGTTTTTAATAAAACCGATTTAATGGTTATTACTATATTATCAGGGCAGTTTAGGACGATAGCAACACAAATTTTCGTTAGAAAGAAACTTAAAGTTTTATTCAGCATTATCATAGTTGTGTCATTATCAATCTCAAGAACGGTGGATATTATATTTAATGGAAACAAGATAAGTTCTTGAACCGTTCAAAAATTATTTTATTTATAATCAAATTACGCGGTTTGATGTTAACACATCATCTTCAGATCTACCTCATTCGAAGAAAATTGTCAAAAGTAAATGACATTTTGCAACAGACATTTGTGGGTGCTTGGATCGTTGCATTTGATGCTGATAATATTTTTTGGAAAAATAAAATGGCGGATGAAATGGGACGAAAATTGAAATATAGAGAAAATCGCCAACTATTTTTTTAAAGCTGTAACTTATGGGATGTTATAAAAGGAAATAGGGAAAATAGGCAAGGAAAACGTAATAGGGAAAGGGAATAGAGTAAGGCAGTAGGGAAAGGCAAAGGAAAAGGGAATGGGGAAAGGGAATGAAAATAGGAAATGGGAACAGGGGAAGGGAATAGCGAAAGGAAATAGGGAAAGGGAACAGAGAAAGTGAATAGGGAAAAGAAATAGGGAAAGGGAACAGAGAAAGTGAATAGGGAAAAGAAATAGGGAAAGGGAATTCGGAAAGAGAATGGGGAAAGGGAATGGGGAAAAGGAATACAGAAAAATTGAAAAATAAACAAATACAAAAGGAGTTTGAATATTTGGAAAAATATTAATAAAAAACTTAAAACAAATGTTGAAAACAAAAACGACATAGTGTAAAAACAAAAGAAAACTATTTAAAGCCTATTGCACATTCTAAAAGTGGAGACTTTTCGAGTGAATGGACCGACTTCAAAAATCCACCTTCCTCAAGGACATTCTAGGAAAATGACCGGCTTCTAGTAAATTCTATTAAAATACGTTTAAGGGCCAACAAACAACCTAGTAAAACTTAAATAAAAATGCATGGTTATGTCGAAATTGAGTTGACGTTTAATGATAAAAAAAAAACAGGTATAATATTCGATCAATCGATCGTACAAGATTATTGGCTTACTAGTTTTCGGCTATATAGCCGTCTCTTCTCACGATAAGGTTCTGAACTTGTATCCGTTATCTCTTTGTAGTGTTTTAAATTTTTTAATTAACTTTTAATTCATTTTAATATGTTCAACTTTATCCGTCACTTTCGTATTGTTTTTTTTGCGTCTGATGGCTCTGAAGATGGGTATTTAGCCGAAACTACTAACCCAAAACTACTATTGATTGAGTATCATTCATTGTTCTTTATTATTAAATGAAAATGATGATTTTTATTTTAGTTTTACCTGGTTATTATATCTCAGAGAATATTTTGGTGATATGATGCGATGTTTTCATATGGCTATACGTCAACAGTTTCATTTATTCAACGCCAATACATATTCTAAAAGAACTTAGAAATCGCATAACAGAAAGTTGTGAAGAGGTTAACAACCCTAATAGCCAAATTTAAATTTCCCGCAGTTATTCTTAGTAACTTCAACGTTGATACATAAAATTCCCCACCAATTTGTACTACGTTAATAGTTATTTTAATGCCTTTACGTTGAATTAACTAAAAATTGTGGCGGGAAATTTAAATTTGGCTATTAGGGAACTAACAACCGTAAATGTTGCACAGGGGATATTGTTTTCAATGGATTGCGGAGAATGTCAAGTAATAAATGGCAATCCTTCCTTCACTTTCGGTTTATTATCGTTATTAGTGAGAGCATTATTCAAACAGAAACAAAACATTACAGGTATGAGTGGATAGATAGGTAGATCAAGAATGAGATGGCTCCAAATGTTGTAGAGATCTAGAAAAACCAGCAGAGTTTATCACAGAACAAAGAGAATTTTGGAGCGAATTATGTAAAACGCCTTGGACTTTCTCGGCCTGCGAAGCTAACAACTTTATATTTGTATATTATATAAGTACACTTACAAATATTTAAATTTTTAATGAATTTGTAAATAATTTATTCTCTCGATTAAGTACATTTATATAAAATATATTTCGATTTCGAGATTGTCAGATCTATCTGTTAACGTTCCCAAACGTATTTCGTTACATTATTATTAGATAGTTTACCCGTATAAGTTCTTATCGTACACATTCTTCGAATCTACGCATACAAAATAATAATAATGAAAAAAAAACACAGGCCATACACACATAAAAATAAAACTAGGATTAAAAAAAAAATCACACGATAAAACAACAACTCTTTGCGCGCATGCTTTTCTTATTCATCGCATCGACTTTGGTATTATACCCCTCCCTCCGAGCCACGCCTTTTACGTCAGTACTATTCGTGTTATCATCACAGTATACTTTAATAACGGGATCTTTTCCCTGCGTCTTGACCTCATATTCGAACCACTCTTCGCTACGATTACTCTTTCCGGTCGATTCTAAACTGGACGTTGAGATTACATGCGTTTTGTGCGATTTCGCCAGCTGATTCGGTATCTCGCTCATCGCCCGAATCCGAAAAGTCTCTTTCGGCGCGAGGTGGGATATTATGTCGATCGAGGTGGATCGTTTCAAGCAATGCGACTGAGCGATATTCAAGAATTGCTCTAAACGCTTCGTGAGCTCTTCCGGCGTGACGGATCTCCTCCGGTACTCCTTGTTATCGACCTGGTCTTGGTTCTCAGGACATGGGGAACGTGAACAGGAACTCTCTGGGGTGTAAGGGTCATGCGATAGCATATCTCTAGTTAACGGCTCATGCAACAGCTTACTATCTACCGGGATATTGTCACCGTACCTCTGTCTACGGTTTATGATGTAATCTTTATCGAAATCAAAGTCGATCACATTTATTACAACAAAAGCGAACTTTTTGCAACACTCACAAGATACTGGCAAACATTGTAGTGCGTGATTACAACATTTAAGTGTACCTGCATTTGTCGTCAGGGCCATTCGCAGGTAAACCGGCTGCAAGTAACAAAAAAAAGAGACAATTATACGTTGGAGGTTCATTAGGAGGGGAGGGGGGATTCTTTTTATCACTGAAAATTCAAAGAATCTATCGAAAATGGAAACAAATTTATAAAATACCAATTAGAGATGGGTAAATAATTATTTAAATAAAAACACAAAGATCATCTATTTATCATTACAGACCGAATTTTAGGATATTAAACATTTCAAGTTAGATGCTGTAATAATTGTATTTACAGTTGATTTACTATTTAGTATCAACCAATAAGCTACTTTGCTCAAGTACATTTTATCCCTTGCTGTGACATCAGCAGATATGATTCTTCCCATATGCGACAAAAAGTGATCTTTATATATAAAAAAATAATAATAATGGAGCAAGTACAGTTCCTCTAGGAACACCAGAGGTAACAAACTTGTAACGATATCTATGTTCGTATATTCTTACTCTTTTTCTTGTCTGTTTGTTAGATAGCGCTTGACAAAAACAATATTTCTATGTAGTTGTTAGAGAATTCTGCTTATTTTTTATTCTCTTATTTACTTAAGCGGATGCGATGTTAGTATATTCTTTATTTCTAGAAGGTTTTTTTACCGCGTACGCTCGTCATTTATTTAACACACCACTAAAATGTAAGTATTTTTAGAAATATCTTCTTTATTATGTTTGTTAGTTCATTTTCACATTTCTTTACGGTAAAAAATATCTATGATACATAGATAGTGCCACAAAAAAACATAAACTGTTTCTTATAATAAAATCTTTCCTGAATTTAAATATCAAATAAATATAGCCTTTATGTATTTACCTTTGTTCATTGCATTATTATTATCACCACCCAAATTTATATAAATAGCAACACCATACACAAATTATTGTTAGTCTTTCAGTTATAAGTTACCACCAAAGTTTACTACTAGAATAAAATATAACCAACATAAATTGCAATAATTTAATGCTAATTATTATAATAATGTCAATGTGATTTTAATAATAAGAGAAGCTATTCAAATCTATTTTTTTATTATATAAGCATAGATTTACTAATTTTTTTTAAATTAAAAAAAAAATTAAATTTTATTAATAAATTATCAAAAATTTAAAAATCAATTTACTCATTTAAATTATTATTACCTCCATTCCTCACCGGTGTAGTAAAAAAATAATTAATCATTGAAAAAAAATTAATCCGCGCCACCCACCTCCTAAAGTCATCAAGACGATCTAAATACCCCTAACGACAAAATTTGCACGCTCAAGAGGGCGCGACTTCAATCCAAACCGACGCACGATACTCCCTTTACACAACATATTTAGAAACCAGGTTGTAGCTGCTAACGTAGAGAATCAGTTTTATACATCACTCCGTTTTATATACTTATATTCTTATATATATTCTTTTGATATTGAATAGCTGCTACAAACTGCTAACGGTTGTTAGCTGCCTCAAAATAGCAATTTCCTTGGTAGTAACCCATCACTATAATTTACTGTATCCAGGTCTAACAATGCTATAATAGTGGATCAACTTTTATCCAAATTATTGCAGATTACATATGCGATATGATAAATCTGTAATAGAACAGTTTAAGTTTTTAATAATGAAACGCATTTTTTACTTTTGAAACGACCTCTACATTTCTATTAAAACTAAAAATGGACAAACGTCATTGTCATTCATTAATTCACTCTGTAACATTTAATGTTTTTTAGGGAACGCTTGGACCTTGCCGGTGCAAATCGGTAGAGCGATGCGCTCTTTCCGAACCTAGCAATCATCCCGAGCAGATCGCTCGTGTTTTAAGTTTTTCTCTTTTATGTGAGGTGTAAACGGCACGTGCTAAAACGCAGTAATCTGAGTTAAAAAGCAACAAATATCGTTCAATAATTTCATCGTTTATAAATCTATCTATTATTTTGAAAGAAGAATGATTCTTCGTAACAATTTCATCGATTTATAAAGTTTTTTTACTATTTGGAAAAGAATAAGAGAATTTTCAACCGACAACGAGGCGGCAGGGTACATTTAGAGATCATGAAAGCTGATTACCGTGTCCAGATCACAATAACCTGGCGACCAAATTATCGAAAACTTATCCCGAGGGCGCAATCTAGTCCTGGGGACTCCACGCGGTAGCCAAAAGCGGATGTACATCACCAGCTAAGTGTATATTCTCTTTTTAATTTAAATTATTATCTAGATGCATATCATATTCAACGTTCAACATATAACCATTTACATAAAAAAAAACTATCAAAGGGATTTTGTTTAAATTTTTGTGAATCAACGTTTCATATATTTTTTTATCATATTAAAATTATTTTTATATGCAATGTGAAAAAGTAAGGCCGCTTTACTTTCAAATTTATTATGTCATATATTTCCTCATCCAATAATTAAATATTTTTACCACAAATTTGTATTTATATCGTACATTTTTTTTATTATGTATTATGTAAACATATTTTTTAAAATAATTTAGATGTATTAAACATATTAATTTTTTCTCGATTTTTCTTTCTTAATATTTTTTTATAGACGTAATGTTTCCAGTTTCATTACTTGAATAATTTTAATAACAAAAAAAATAGTGGCGCTCAGGGAAATTCTTGCCAATTTAAGTTTGAACTCACCACCCAACTCTCCATTTATATCTGGCTATATTTTGAATAGAAGTCTTGAGGTGGATTTATTAAGATTTAATACATTTTTAATAATTTTTTTTTTTGATAATCGTTTAAATTTAATGTGCCGCTAGATATAACAAACTTACCATCATTTTCAAATGTATTGTTGTTATTATTTCTAATCAATGATAAAAAGACTGACCAAGTTTTTGTTTTATTATTTTAAATAGTAGTGACTCTTTATTCCTGCTTGTTTTATCTTTTTTTTAAATAAAATATAAGAAATAAAGAAAATGTCACTATTACCTATTTAAATAAGTAATACAATTATATATTTTATCTTGTTACAATTCTTAAAACGTATTCAAAATATAAATTATTTTAGCAATTCTTACTTTTCAATGAAAGCCTGAACGGAGATATTTGAGTGCTGCACAAATATAAATAAACAGCTACATCTAAGACGCCGCCAATGCGTAGAATATTGTGAAAACAGAGCTGCGTTGTGGTTCGTGTCGAACAAACAAGTTATGTATATATGCGTCATATATGGGCGTGTTTTTCTTACTCGGCCAAAGCAACTAGAGGATTTATACGGGCAATCGGGCAACTTTCTATCAACACCCGTATGTGCGTGTATTCTCTCGCAACGCAGACCTCCTTGCTATGGTTATAACTCATTAAAAAAAAGTTTTAAAAATATTATTTAGGATCGAAAAATAGCCATTAAGTAGAAAAAGTTAAGGAATTTCGGACAAACTCAATTATTACTTAAAAATACTGAATTTTAATCAATTATTTGCTTTAATTACAAAAACAAATGGCGATTTTTCCTATAATCCGATATTTGTTTATTACCTGTTATCCGTAAATGATAAATAAGATCACTTACTTTTCAAATATCTACTGTTAGTAGGTTTTTATTTATTAATAATAATAGATAAAATGTGATCAATAATTTTACTATGCAAATAATTGTCTAGATGAATTTTTATTTAAATAATGCCCAACTCTGGATATCAACATTAAATTATAAAAAAAAAAAACGTTGGTTTGATTCTTTGAACGTCATTTCTATTCCTTACATGTATTTTTTTATGATTGCAAATCTACTTCTATGAAAATAAGAAGTGAAATGAAGAAAGGAAACACTATAGAAAAGGTGTAAATTATAAAAAGAAAATACTAGATAAATAAATGAAATTTTTGTTTAATTTGTACAACAGTTGGTAGCAATCTGAATTCAGCTAATAAGAAATTCCTTTAAATTGTCACTACTACCAACGTTTCTTATACAAATTAGGAGAATCTAAAAACAAAAACTCTTTTCCTATTTTAACAGTGAAATACCTTTCTGTTATTCAGAAATCGACATGTCAAATTCCAAATAAACTGGCTGCATAGTAACGAAGAAGAGAAATCAAAATACAAGAAACGGACAGTTTATGTAGAGGTTACGGCCCAAGATATCGACGGTTAAAGGGACTCACCTTGTGATCGCCCATGCAAGTGCTTCGCCCCATCAGATTGTACTCGTAACTGCTGCTTTCGCTCACGAGCTCCTTCGCTTTCAGACTGAGCAGGACCCTGTCACACCACGCCGGGCATCTTGTCTGCATGTAACTCGAGGCTTGGGTTATTTTCTCTTCGAACGGATAGGACGGTGGAAATTTCACAGGGAATTCAGTTAGGGTGTCGTCGAATGCTTCTAGTTCCTTGTCGAAAGACTTTAACTAGAAAATAAATAAGATTATATCTGCACGGTATTCATTTCAGATTCAATAATGAGTAAATAACAATTTTATACTACAGGGCAGCCATCTAAGGTTATTTAATGTATTAAAATGTATATATCCATACATGTAAACAAGTAATTTCATGCTTAATCATGCATGAAAAGAATTCCTTATCAAATAATTTTAAAATAGTAAATAAATAGGACAATCTTATCAAGGATATAAGCAAAACACAAATCAAAGTTTAATTTTAGATTAGTACTAATAGTCAAAACAAAAATATCTTACGTTCAATTCAAAAATAGACTTACCCACGATTCATTTGGACTTAGAAAGACGGTTTGGTGATCCTGATGGTTGAATTCCTTCTTACCGACTGTCAATACAGTTTTGCTATCGTTATTTGTATATTGTAACTTAGTGAATTCGCTAGTTTTATTACTTTGTACCCGAGTAGTATTCAGTCCTTCAGTCAGTTTCTATAACAAAAGTTATAGAATTAGAAATAGAAATTCTAGACATGAGATATTGAAATAAGATAGAAAAACACATTTGAAGGGTGCACAGGAATAACGATCAAAGTCAATTTTTTTTGTGAAAAAGAGATAAGGGTGCCATTTTGTAGGAAATTCTGAGTACTATAATAATGCGGGTTCAAACTATTTCAAAAACGGTCGTAGTCCGTAGAAATCAAAGTTACTATAATGTAGTTTTGTTTTGAACCATTAAGTCGCAAACTTTAAAATTCATTTATCTCTTAATGTATGAATACGGACTTTGATCGTTATTCCCGTGTACCCTTCATTTGTTTTCGCGATAAAATTTGACATTGACATTGACAGATTTAGAAAATTGCTAACTTCACTTGCTTGAAATAATAAAAATGTGTTTTAATTTAATTAATTATCGCGTTACCTTGATAACACCTTCGGTGTCAGTCCTAAAGTTAAAATCACCGAATAGGAAATACGGTACCCTACCGTAGGAATCGGAATGGAACCGCTGCAACGTGTGTTGCAGGGCTCGTCGTCTGTTCTGACAGTATACCGAGGGGTAAGTTTCCATCGCGATGAAATTCGAGGCATCGTGGAACAGGTGGATGTTGACTAAATCGAAAATCGTTCCGCAAAGATTCCAACGCGTCCTCAGAAAGCCTTTCCGTGACCATTTGCACTGAGAATTTATTTAATTAATATCGATTCGATGACGGAAAACGATATATAAAGGAGAAATCGAAAGGCTACGTAAAGCACGTAATCTATCGACCTACTCAAAAAAAAATTACATTGCACTTTCTAATTTTACTTTGTTTTTAAGCCTGGATTATTTTTTAAACTGATTTCAAATTCTGACCTGAAGATGCTCAGCTAGAGCGAAACCGGTCATGCGATATATTAAAGAATTTTGTGAGGATCAAGATCTTGTTTTCTTTTTTTCTTTCTTTTATCGTATACAAACCAATAAACATGTTAAATATGTAAATTAAAATACATAATAAAAGGTTTTTAGGTTAAGTTCGTTACAAAATATATAAAGGGCGGTCTTATTTTGGACACTTTTGTGTGGTATGTCAGTTTTATAATTAAGTTTTAGTAATCTTGACTAATTTAACTAACCTTGACTAACCCTAACTAACTTGACTAACATCGATAACAGAAATAAAATTTTAAAACTGCATTATTCATGTTTTTACTATTTTACATACAATCTTTTTGTATTTCCAACCAGTTTCTTAATTAAAAAAAAACCACCAACCATTTTTCAAGTTCAAAGAGTACAGGATAGATTGGCCCATAATAATCTCCCACATAGCCAAATTTAAATTGCCCGCAATTATTCTTTGTAACTTCAACGTTGAAACATAAAATTACCTACTATTTTGTACTACATTGGTAGTTATTTTAATGTCATTACGTTGAAGTTATTAAAAATAGTGGCGGGAAATTTAAATTTGGCTATTAGGGCTGTATTCCTTTTGAGAATAGTTGGATAATTTGTATATAAAAAAAGTAAATAATTTATCTCAAAAAAGGTCTAAAGTCTAATTAGAAATAAAAATTTCACTCACCTCTGGAAATAATTCTTGTGGAAACTTTGCCTTCTCTTTAGTAACTACAGCCTCTATATTACCAGAATGGATCTCCTTGCCCGAAGCCTCGACGAACGCAAAATCTTTAAAATTATATATCGAAACGTCTTCAACACTCTCGTGCACGAAATAAAAATTTCCAAGCGCCTGAAATCCACACGTATCACAATTTGATTCAAAATTCAAGGCGCCAAAATGAGAAGCCGGTATAAACTATTTTAAAGATAAAAAAAAAGAGAATATAATTTAGAAAACATACGTGGAGAATTTCTTCCGTGGCGGTCACGCGCGTGTTTTACAAGAAATTCAATGAAAACGACATTCATAACCTCAATTTGTTTGTTCACCCAAGAACAGCTGATTAAACGGAACAAGCGCATGCGCGATTTTTTGCACTGCGCATGCGTCTATCTATTTGCTAATTTGCTTTTGAGAGAACAGATTTAAGATACGAAATATAAGTGAAATGGATGAAACGACACAAATATCACGGTAAGTAAAATTAATAACAAAGCAAATACCACCAACCCTTAATTCCAAATATTCCACAATCATTTCCTAACCTATAAATTAAGAAGAAACAGATGAAGAATTGACCGGCACAAGTTGATCATACCGAATTCTCGTTTTCACGCCCTGTAATTCTTTTGGTGTACCGTAAAATTCTCCACAGAACTATAATCTTCATCCAAATACACCCTAACTTTATCGAAGAACCTCAGTTCGTTGCTAGACATCAACAAACTGACAAACTCCTCGACATGTTTCATGCTGTTCTCATAATTCTTGCCGCCGACCTCTTGACAGTGGAGGGCGATGAATTTCGGTTCAAGCTTTGAAACGGTCTTCAGAAACTCATCTGTCCAGATCTTTAGCATCTGTGAGGGCTGTAAGAAAAGCAGATTAATATTTTAGCACTTTGGTACTATGGTCAGAAACTTACGTCTTCGAATATCGAGCCAACGTTGGCTGTGACTAGCAGAACTGGTATTGTTTGTGTTGTGGTCATTTTTAAAAACGAATCTCGTGAAGACTAGGTTACCGTTCGATATGAGGAACATTACAAGTTTTTATTTTATTCGGTGTATTGTGCATTTTAACGGCTTGCTCTCGGCGTTCCCGCACATTTTTTTTCTGATGTTAATCGATTCGGTGTTAATTCTATTAATACACCTATTTGCACTATTTTTAAATGTCAATCCGAATCGGTGTGTTGTATTTATTCTCCGACTTCTTTTTTGTGTGGATTTCAAGAAGTGCGCGCGCAACATACGGCCGTGTGCGTCAATATATTGATCAATTAAAGATAATACAATTATATTTTGTAATGAGACTTTTATACGGCTTTACGGCAGTGAAAAAGGACGTAATAATGAAAAAAGAAATAATTTACACTCTAGCAACACTAAAATATTAACAACACCCTTCTTTATTCCATTCTAATCTGAAATACACTCGAGGTGTACAAAAACACAAATACCCACGAAATTTAAAACCGAACACAAGGACGATTATTCATGCATTACTATATATTACCACATATTACTGTATTAATAGATTATTGTTGTTTAATAGTATTTATTCCGGCGATTTTCGTATATTTAGGTTGAAAAAAAACAGACTCGCGCGCTTAGGATTTACTATCGTGCCGTTTGAAAACGGAATGCAGACGTCTCTTTTGAACGCAAAACAGCGGCCGTTATTCCGATAATTTTATAGGAAATCGTAAAGTTCCTTTCTAAACGAAATATTTACGCAAATAGACGGATATCACTTTCAAACGCGACTTTGTTTACAGTTTACAGAAAAATATTTCTCGGGATTTTACGGTACTTTTAATATATTTATTACGACACGTACGGAATCCAACGGGATTTATGCAGTCGAATGCGAACGCTATAAAATTTAAAATTAAATCCTTAATTTAAATTTCCCTTTACCTCGACGATTATGTAAAGAAGATAACGCAAAATTCGGCGATAAACATGTTTTTGTTAGTCAGTGCGACGGTAATTCACAATGCTTCTCAAATAATAATAATAATAAAAAAGTCCACCTTATCATTAAATCAAACACGATTTTTCCCTATTGTTACGTCTTTGACGTGATTTTATTTTCACCTACTGGAAATTAGTAGTTAATTTTCCCCGTTTTTATCTCATTCCAGTTTCTATAAAACTTATCAATATCTTTGAAAGGAAATACAAATAATTAAATGCGCTGTACTTGTGCGGGAATTATATGATAACGTAATCTTGGAAATTAAAACTTTCAAGCAGGAAGTGGAGCGATAAATTGTTTTGCAATCGACGCGTTCCGCGACGGTATTGTATTAAGAAAGCAATAAAAAGAAGGATTTTAAAAATAGAATCCCAATAAACACGGCTTTTAATAAATTAAAATACGAGCACTAATTGAATTCAGTCTGCGAATTATAAAATTTGCGGGCTTTTCGTTGCATGCAGAGCCCTCTATTACGTCAAAAATAAAACGTCAATACTGTCAAAGTTTCAAAATCGATCTGAAAATTGAAAGGTTTATTTGAATACTTATTTTATTATTAAAAACTTCCACTTACTCTGATTTTATTTTAATAAAAAACCGCAAACATGCAATTTAAAGTTTCAAATTTTACACTATTCTCCTTGTTATGTTTATTTAAAACTATAAACTGTGGAAATGTCCTAATGACCGAGGTTTTTGAAATTGTAATCGACCATACGATGTTTAATTGGACATTTGATGGTATTCAACTTCCATTGCATTCCATAGAAATACTTTAAAATATATTTCAGGTAGGTCAAATCAATTCATATATCAGCCTTCGTTATTGGGGGCACCTGATCTTCCCGATTGGATAAATTACATCTACAGCGAAAAGCATAACGTCGGCTATTTATACGGCGTACCGCCGAGCACCACCACCGAAGTCACATTGGAAATCGTTGCGTTAAATCGGAAAAATTACGAAACCAAACGGCACCAATTAGTAATCGCTGTTGTTGAAAAATTAAACCCGGCTAAATATGAAGTGCAATTGAAGATTGATAATTTGAATGTGGAAGATATGTTTGACGTTGATCGCATGGATCGATTGAAAGACGTTTTCAGGAAGCACCTGTGGAATGATAGTGAAGAAGATCTGTATATGACATATCTTGCTTCGGCTGTCGATTTGGGTGCTAGATTGCCACTGAATCCTAAAGAAGGCGAAGGGTTGGTATAAATCAAGGTAATTGTTGTTTTTATAAAATTGATGATGATGATTTTAGTGTGGTATTAAGACTGGGTAGTAAAGCACCGTTTTCCGACGAATTAGGAAAGTTACAAGACGAAGTGAGACCCCTATTGAAAGTATCACCTTGTCCGAGGGATTTTAAACGGACAACAGTTGAACGTTACTTTCGAGAAGCAGGTTTTGCTTTAGATTGGTGTTCTTTTAGCTTGGTAAGTCAAATCAATACAAACAAAATTGAAAACAAGAGTTTTATTTTCTTAAATAAGGTATCATCTGTACAAGATTTAAAAAGGCCATCAGAGGAATTAGCAAGATTAACAGAACAAAAACTGATCGAAAATCAATGGAATGCCGTTTCGAAAAGCGAAGTGCCGCAACGGAGTTATGTCCACGAGTTTCTTTTTACAATATTGGTACCGATGTTTGTAATGACAATTCTGGCGATATTATTATCACTAATTCTGTGCTTCCATCATGAGGGAATGTAAGTTTTGATATTTGTTTAAACGTTACTTTAAAAATTATTGTTTAATCGATAATTATAGCATTGATCCACAAAGTGAAGAATTTTTTGATAATCTTTATCATATATGCATAGATTATGTAAGGTAAATTGTTTGCAGTGGTTTAACCCTTGCGAGATTAACTGAATTTTAATGCAATACTCTTTAAAAAGCAAAACTATATGCAGCAAACCCCATTTTAAAATTAAAATCCACAGCGTTTGGTTTGAGTTTTCTCTTTTTGCGGTGTAATAATTGTTTTAATTTTTCAACACTTTTTTTTATTATACACAGCTCTAAACGTATTGAAGACTCTTCGACAGCTGAAATTACTCAATATGCGACGATCAACCGTGTTACTTATACCTTGCGCAGCCTTTCCAATCAGCGGGACTTTACCTGCTTGTCTCCAGAAATGACAGGAGCTGCTCGTAGCCACACGAATAGTCCTACCTCTACTATTAGCAGAGGAGTACACTGCAGGCCGAGCCCGCCGCCATACGTAAAGCCAAAATTCACAGCAGAATTCTGACGGGAGAAGAAAACAGGAAGAACCTGGTATTGTTAGCCGTGATGATGTGAAAAGGAGGTCTTCCTGTGCTTTTAATGCGGTTTTGTAGAATCTAGTCTGTTTTATTGAAGTTTTAGCAGAGTACTAAGGTGCATAAGCTTGTAAAATGAGTTTTATTGTTAATTATTGTGTATTTTAAAGACTGTCTTTATTTATTTATTTATTATTTATTATGAATAGGAACCTATATATTACGCAATTAATTATTGAAGATCTAGTCAACATACCATGTAGAATTTAGAAAATAGCAAATACAGTTTAAATTTAGAAAAGTTATATTTGGTTTTATTTACCCATTTTTTAAAATGATCGCACAAAGTAATAATTATAAGGAATTTATACATTTAACAGGACATTATAATATATTTTTATTAATTTTTGATACGTTTCAGGCACTAAAGTCTAGTACCTCCTGGTTGTTACTCTACTCTAAACTTAAGTTTAAATTTGGCTGCTAACTTAACCACGAGGGGCCGAATTTTTTTACTTAGCCCAGTATAGTTGAGTCATGGGTTTAATAACGTTTTTTAGTTAGTTCGTACTTCGTATCAGTCGTCTCTTTTTCTCAAATTTGCTTGTATTTTAAAAAGTATGGGTACCTAAATTTAAAAAGAAAATAGTTGAGTGCTTGAAGTTTTATAAAACAAACTCAGAAATATTTTTTTTGCAAAGTTACTAGGTATTTGCTAGTATTATTTTAAATTAATTCAATACTTGATTCATTTTTTTTTAATATTATAGAGATCTGTATTAACAATACATTTCAACTTGTACTATTTTTTCATAGATGCCTCAGATATTCAGTCAGAAATTACAGAAACCTATTTTAAATAATTTACTTAAATTTTTATTATTCTTTCATAGATGTTTCAAAAAATTAGTAAAAGATTACAGAAATCTATTTTAAATAATTAACATTAATTTCCACTATTCTCTCATAGATGTCCTCGACAGATTACTTTTTTCTCAAAATAACAATTTTATTTGTACTTTTTAACATACATATTTTTCCTACATTTCAGATCTAATTGTAACTGTTCTATACTACGTATAAGGTTGCTGTTTTCTCAATTCAATATTTTCTTTTTACACTAAAATTTTATTTTATACATCACAGAACTCTACAATAATCTAGATTTATACTATTATCCAATAGATGCCCATCAGAATTGAATTTGAAATTTTATTTTTTAAACATAACATATAATTTAATGAAATTTATTGTGGACAATCATACAAAATTACATTTACGTATTTACTGGTGCTCAACGCTGCCAAAAATGTTAAATATAACAAAATTAAACATGTGTTTGCTGATATATTGACACCTAACCTATAAACTTATCACATAACCACAAACTACACTCACCCATAAGTAGCAAAAATAAATAATGCGTTTCAGTACGATATGTTGCAAACAACTAACAGAATTCGCGCAGTATGCGCGTTATTAACGCAAAATTTAAAATCCAAACCCTCGAAAGGATTAAAATGTGCCCCGTTCCTAGTGCAACAAACAAGAGGAAAAAAAGATGATAGCGGCAGTATCTCGTCTTTATTCATCCCGGTGCCAGTGAAACCAAATCCAGACGATATAAACGTCGGAGCAGAACTAACAGGCACTTTAAATAAGGCTGATTTACTTAAGGTTTTAACTAAGTTTTATCAGAAGAAAGAGATAAAGCAACTCCTAACAGAAAATGGATTAGATAGTACGTCCCATTATCTGAATGCCCAAATATGATAGGTAATATTAAATTTAATCATATTTGCAGATTATTTACAACACCAAACTTATGTGAGCTTCCGAAGATATTGTTTGGAAGCAAAAACTTTACCTGTCGATCTGCATGTTGTCATAAGTGATATACTACAAGGTGCTGGACATGTCACCGATATATTCCCTTATTTCGTCCGCCATGCGAAGCAGATGTTTCCCCATTTGGATTGCATGGACGATTTAAAGAAAATATCAGATTTGAGATCACCAGTGAATTGGTATCCACAAGCTAGGGCTATTACACGTAAAATTGTTTTTCATGCCGGCCCAACGAATTCCGGGAAGACTTACCATGCTTTAGAACGTTATATCACTTCAAAATCTGGTGTATATTGTGGTCCATTAAAGTTATTAGCAACGGAAGTGTTTAATAAATGTAATAGTAGGGTATAATTGGCTGATATAGTGCTTGTGAGGGTTATTATGAGTTACGTTATTTTAGGGCACTCCTTGTGATTTAGTAACAGGGGAAGAACGCAGCTATGCTGATCCAGCAGGAAATCCTTCATCACATATTTCTTGTACGGTGGAGATGACATCTTTAACTGTCCCATGTAATAAAATTAAATTTTGCTGTGATAATCTGATTTGTCTACTTTAATTTTTGATATTATTAGATGAAGTTGCGATCATCGACGAAATTCAAATGTTGAAAGATCCTTCTCGAGGTTGGGCTTGGACTAGGGCTCTTTTAGGGGTAGTTGCTGAGGAGGTGCATTTATGCGGTGAAGCCGGTGCGATTAATTTAGTACAGCAGCTGTGTTTGACGTGTGGAGAAGATGTTGAAATTAGGAAATATAAACGCTTGACGGATTTGAAAATTGAGGACACTGCCTTAGGTTGATATAGATGTATGGATTGCTGATTTGGCGATTTATATTTATGGGCATGTTAGTAAAAAGTTCATGTTTCGCTAAGTGTAAAATGCTGATTCTATTTTTCAGAAGTGGATGGTAAGTACTGAATAATCAGTGTAAAAAAGCTCTTATTTGTAGGTTATGTATGTAGTGTAGTATTTTTTAAAGTTTTTGGCAATGGGGAGTGGTATTACAGGTTACTAGAAGAATAGTTACGGAAATTAGGCGCTGAATTCAAACAATGTGGATTTACTTAGGAGTTCTTTTGCAGTGAAAATTCAATATATGAGCAGAGTGTAACTGCAATATCATTGTTTAAATATATCTAGTTAGTCAACGTAATGCATTGTAGGAAAAATAAAGTATTGCTCAGGGAAGTGGTGCACTCTATCGGTGAATGTAAATTGATTTTAAAACGCGATAAATATAACAGGTATCTCGGTCGGAGAGAGAGACAGATTTCTGTTTTATCTATCTGCGGAAACGACGGAATTCCGTATCGGTGATTTACTCGCATTGGTGAATTGTGTGGCCCGGGGAAAAGGGAGGGTGGATGCACGATGACGCTGTGATGACGCACCTCGCGATAATTCTCGTGTTTGTTTACATTAGAAGGTTAATATTCTGAGGTATTCTGTTATAAATATAAAGAAATTGAAAGTAAGGCACGTTCTTGTTGACAAAACATTAATTGAAGAATTTTCTAAATTAAGGTTTTTTCTTTTAAGAATAAAATATTTAAACTTAAAACAAAAAAATTACTGAAAAGAGAAAAGTTAAATCTAAAAGGACGAAAATTTGCCGAGAAAAAAACTACTTCTCACTTTTTAGGTTTCTTAGTTTTTAAATTAATAAGTTGTTTTTTAATTTAATTTACTTATGTTTATTATTATTAATAATCAGAAAATGTTTGTTTTATTAAGAAGAATAAGTATTTAGTTTGATAATATATAATCTGTAGTTCGATAGCCTTTTTTTATTTAAAATTTTAATAAAACGCGGGTTTTTCGTTCGAACGTATATATGAGAACCTTCTCCTCCTCTCTCTTATTGCTATCTTGGCTTCTCCCGTGTATAGCGGTATTGTCGCTAACTTTAACTGGTGTAAAGGCGGGAAATTTGAAATTTAAAATGTAGCCTACTATAAATCGTTATTTTTTTTACATGTATGTACCATTTTACTTTACTTTTCGACTTTTTCTTAGTTCTAATTTAATGTATACTCTATGTATATAGTTTTTCTTATATTTACAAAACATTTTTTACTTGATTTACTTACGTTTACTATTACATAATAATAGAAATTTGTTTTTTATTATAATGAATAAATACGTAGTGTGGGAGTACAAATCGCCATTTATTTTTACGTATATGCACCACTTTACATATTAATTAACTTATAAATACTAATAAAACTATATAAATATTTATTAACACCATACATGATGACGCGTTCGCGCTCTTTCTCTTTGAGTGGTTGAAAAGTTACGAGGTAACCTTTGGGCAAGATCCGTATATACAAGGTTATATCGTATAACTTTTCAGCCAATCAAGAGAAAGAGCGCGAACGCGTCATCATGTATGCTGTTTTTAATAAGTAACGTGGTGCATATATGTAAATATAAATGGCGATTTGTACTCCCAAACTACATATTTATTTTTATGATAAAAAACGAATTTCTACTATTATGTAATAGTAAACATAAGTAAATCAAATAAAAAATATTATATAAATATAACACAAAACTTAGAACTACACACATATATAGCGCATAACATTAAATTAGAAACTAAGAAAAAGTAAAGTAAAATGCTAAAAAGATAACGATTATATATTATCAAATTAAATATTTATTCTTCCTAATAAAACAAACACGAGAATTATCGCGTGGCGCGTCATCACAGCGTCATCGCCTATCCACCCTCTCCTTTCCCCGGGCCTCATCTACAACTTACGAGGTAATCTTATGTACACGGACGTGATACGGACCTTTGGGTAACTATTGCAATTAAATAATATTTTGCCGACACGTAAGAGGGCCATCTTGTATGTAGTAGTCTAACTATAAACCTTATATTTAAATCGAGATGGACATCAACGGCGTGCTGCCATCTACCGCTTTTGTCCAAAATGTTCGAAAATCCGTTAACTATTTTGTCCATAAGGTTGTCTAACTAGTATGTATATAAACAATGGCAATACTAATAAACTGTTGTTGTTGAATTCTAACACTTGAAAATACAATACCATTAACTAAATACCGTTTGGTTTGTTTACGTTTAAGTTTTGTTCTCTTCAACTGTTCATGTTTTATCTCCTGAGAAGAAAGAGAGCATGACGTGTTAATAACAGTTTCTGCGAATTAATCATTGCATTATCATGCAGATACAGATGAGGATTTAAGTTAAATATTAACATTTGAGTTTTCTCCTTATTTCTACATAATTTTATGCCACTAAAATATGTCGTTATAGAGCTTTAGCAAACTTCTTTTAATAAATCTCTTTTTATAATTTATCAAGATCGTATTATTGTGGTGAGGATATTCATAATTTTTATAGACAATGTGATTAGTTATACCATTCGTTTACAAAATAAAAAGTATAGGCCTCAGTGTTGATCCTTGTGGGACTCCATAATTTAATGTTTAGCATTTTATGAGATACACAACTAAATACGTTGTTAGATCGAAGCAGTACCCTATAGCTGAACTACTAATCTGTATATAAATCGCCAAATCAGCAATTCACATACGGAAGTTTTTCTAGTATTTTAATAATTGAAACATTTTAGGTTCGTTACAGAATGTTCAACCCGGCGATTGCATCGTTTGTTTCAGCAAAAACGACATCTACTCGGTATCGCGAGGGATTGAATCGATAGGGCAAGAGGTGGCTGTTATTTATGGGGGATTACCTCCCGGAACTAAATTAGCCCAAGCGGCTAAATTTAACGACGTCAATAATAGTTGTAAAATAATGGTGGCGACAGATGCAATCGGGATGGGTTTAAATCTGTACTGCTCAAAAATACTGAGTTAATTTACACTTGTCCAACATAATATTTTCATTGCAGGAGTATAAGGCGTATCATATTCTATTCTCTAATTAAGCCGGTGATTAATGAAAAAGGTGAACGTGAAATGGATTTAATCTCTGTATCACAAGCTTTACAAATCGCTGGAAGAGCCGGACGGTATTAAATGAATTAAGTTAATTTTTCCCCGATTAAATATTAATTTTCAGATATGGAACACAATTTGAGCAAGGTTATGTTACAACTTTTAAACCAGACGATCTTCCGATATTAAAAAGTTTGTTATCCCAGATCCCGGAAGAACTTACGCAAGCCGGTTTACACCCGACGGCTGATCAAATTGAATTGTACGCTTATCATTTGCCAAATTCAACACTTAGCAACCTAATGGTACCGTCTTGAATGAAATAATCAGGAATTTATGTTATTAATCGCTTTTAATCTTTTTGCAGGATATTTTCGTGAATTTATCCACCGTAGATGATTCTTTGTATTTTATGTGTAACATCGAAGATTTTAAATTCCTCGCTGATATGATCCAACATGTTCCGCTACCCCTTCGAGCTCGATATGTTTTTTGTTGTGCCCCAATTAATAAGAAAATGCCTTTTGTGTGTACCATGTTCTTAAAGGTACTTCTATAAATACGATAAACTTATTTCTTTTATGTTTTGATGTGCGATTTTTTATTTTTATAGTTCGCTAGGCAATACAGCAAGAATGAGGTTATTACTTTCGATTGGTTGTGCAGGAATATTGGATGGCCTGTGCAAACACCTAAATCCATTATAGATTTAGTACATTTAGAGGCTGTTTTTGATGTTTTGGATCTGTATTTGTGGTTGAGGTAAGAAGGTGAATTAAGTAAATTTTATCACCATCTGCATCTTCAAATATTTTTACAATTTTCTTTCATTAAGTTCTATTTTGTCTCACTCTTTTCTAATCCATCACTTCCACAATCCTCAAGTTAATTGTTACCGCATTTAATCATTTCTTCTTCGGTTTACCCCTTTTCTTTTTTTCCATATTCTCTCGTTGTATCTGTATTCTGTCATCCTAACATCCACACATCCACACATCACCACACACTAATACAAAACATTTATTATATCATTTTTTTTATTATACAGTTACCGATTTATGGATTTATTCACTGATGTCGAACTAGTTAGAGACATGCAAAAAGAATTGGACGTAGTCATACAACAAGGAGTCATACAAATTACACGATTGTTGCGTAACTCAGAAACCGGTGTTAGTTCCGGTACGGCAACAGCTCCCGATGAAGATGAATTTGCTCTTAACAGGAAGAAGCAAAACTATTTGAGAGGTAAAAAGAAGAATACCTATATTTTTTCCTTGTTTCACATCTCTAAATTGTAGCGTCTAAACCTTCGAATGTTGGACATGGGAAATTAACGGAACGTTTACTTGCGCAAGGGTTATTAACGCCTAGTATGCTACAAGAGCTGAAGAAAGAGTGGAATCAAGGTAAGAAGGGTGCAGAAATCGTTGATGAGGATGGAAGTGGAGACGATGAACCGAAGAAGATTACCAGAAGAAAGAGGAAAAAGTAATTTTTTGTTGTATCATGTTTTATTTTATTGAAAAATAAATTATAATAAAAAAATATTTTTTTTTCTTCAAATTTTGAATTTTCCGCCTGTAGTGAGGTAAATGCTGCCATCTAGGAAAGGTTAGTTTCTGATGTTCTTAATTCTTAAGTATAGTATGCTAGACGTGAGATGGCAGCACAGAAATAGTGAGAAAAAAGTACACTGTTAAATATTTGTTAAATTCTCTACTGCTCTAGCGTAAGAATTTTAGATTTACAGTGCTGGAATATGGGGATAACTATATCTTATTTTCTTTTTTTAATTATTGTAAAATAGATTTATTCTATATTTTGAGTAAACATAACATATATACATTTCATAGAAAATTTGAGGATTTCATATGAAACCGCTTTTAAAATTTTAAAGTCGTTATATGACACAAATACGTAGTAAAAAGTAAAATCGTAGTACGTGCCATCTGATCTCATAAACAAAAAAATTATAAGTATTAAAGTATGAAAACTGTCAGAATAGGTTTATTTTAGCTTTTCCAAAGTTTTTTTCAGTTCTAGCGTTGCTGCTTGCCATTATGTACATTCAGCAGACGAAAAAGGCACCCAACAGTTGCCAAGCTACAAAAATTTACGTAAATTTTGATCTATAATTATATCAAATACATTTAATTCAATCTGGAAGTGAATTATAAATCAAAACAGCAAACAGCACGAAAATATTAAAAATAAATTTTACTACGGCGCCATCTCGGAAGTAATAGTCATAGTAAAAGCACTGCTTGTGTGGGATTAAGTGTGGGAAGAGTTTATAACTTTGCTAAAGTCCTAAATAGAAATTGCAGATTTTCTCTGTCATTGTATTAAAATATTTGCTTTTTTTTTTTAAATTTGTTTCTAATCATTATAAAGTACACAGAATTTAATTTGATTTAATAGACTTATTTATCAAATTTTTTAATAAAAAGAAATCTTCCTTACCAACCTTTTGCTTTTATTTTTAATCGTCCAAAATTATTTTCAAGTATTACAGATTTATATAATATCACGATAAAACATTCTAATCTAATACAGATTGGATTAGATCAGGATTGGGGTGGCCGTACAGACTTATTAACTTTCTAATTATATTCTAGTCTAAAAAAAAAAAACTAGCAAATTATAACCCACATTCGATTTCTATAAATTATCAATTTTAGGAATAATTTATTCGTCACCTGAATTATTTTAATTGCATTCCATTTTGGTTTATCTAAAAATCCATGATTTTGAAAGATCTCAACATAACACACCGACAACCTCTTTGAACGTCGATTATTTTAACTAAGGAACATCTCAACAAGAACGGACACAGCGTCGGCAAATTTGATCTCTCGGGTTCTCGAGGAAGAAATTCGTGAGCTTCAGTCTGCTAATTTATTTCTACTGGCAAAATGTTAAAAAATACTCAAAAAAGATGATGATTCCGCGCGCACATTTAAAATTTGCTACTGTCAGATGGACATGTTCCTCATTAGCTGTTAATTCACTTGTAATTTTATATGTATGTGCGTGATAACCTCAAACAAAACCGTCAAATCGTTGTCCTGTTAAGTACAGTTTTGACAAGAACCGAGCTTGGGAGAGCTTGACTTCCTAATATTGGCTTAAGGAGTACCTACTTAAAAAAGATGCCAGTTCCGCGCTAAGAAAATTTGCTAAGGATCCGTTCTTGCTTACATGTTCTTTGAGTTTAACGAACGTTGTAAATTTTAATCATTCATTGTCCCAAACAGTGCGATATATATAATTACTTATCTATGGTCGGAAATATAATTGTGTAATTGGATCATTGGATGAGGTGTCCCTCTTGGAGTCTTTGTTAACAAAGAGTATAAAGTGTATTGGTCTGGTTGATTCCTGCTCCTGCAACCCAAGGTCATTGATTATATATAATATAGATATACCAACAGCCACTTTATCAAAATAGTAAATTAAAGTGTCACTAGATGTCGCTTATATCTACATATTCAAATTAAATTTTTCGTCAGATTTATTTTAGCATTTATGAAAACCTAACTACATAGGCGTACTCTAGTGGAGAGTGACACATTCATTGAATTTACAACTTGTATATCTACGGAACAAAAAACAAAGTCGTTTTTTTGCGTGTCTAAATCTGGATACGTAAAAAGTAATAAACAGATGTTAAAAATGTGATATATGCCGGTAAACATATCGAGTATAAATTGTGTTTCAACTAATAATTTTAAATCAAAATTTCTATACCTTAACCTTATTTTTTATTCTGGTACATAAATTAAAGTAAAACCAAATTAGTGGCTTACTAAATAAATTTATAATATATACAGCGTGAGCGCAAACAAATATCATTTATGCTGGAGCTTTTATTAGTAGTTTTAGGAGAAGTTGTGAATGAAAGTTGAAGTACTAATTATTTTACATAACTTTTATAAATAAATATAATATAATAAATATATAACATAATAATATAAAAAAAAGAAAGGAATATATAACATAGAGTGATCGGGTAGAACATGCGCATCATATGTGAAATTTGTTTCTCTTTGAATTTAGTAAATCTTTCTTCTCACAAATTGCCTCTACATGTCTAGAAACTAAAATAACCCTCATCAAATCTGCCTAAAATTTAATTGTATACCAGGGAAGGTCAAAATATGAAACTACGCTAAGAGTAAAGTATCTCATTTTTTGGGTTTAGAAGATTCTTTTATGAGAAAATGTTGTTTCAAATTTAACGCTATGTCCAATTATGAAGATTCGTTTAATTTGAGCAAAAAAAAATTAATCGCTTTTTTCGGAATTCCTGTATACAAAATTGATCTTGATCATACAGCTGTCGTATCCTATCCTGAGAGGAAATAATTAGTTAGTTTCAAAAATGTTATAGCTTTGAAAAGTAAAACTTCAAAATAATATGTTTTGCTTTCAAATAAAACAAAATAATAATATCTAATTAAAATTATAAAGAGCTTACTTCATAAATAACAGACTCTTAGATCTTAGATCGAGAGAGGAGAAAAGACATTCACCCCTCTGCTTACTTTGAACAAATAGAAAAAAAATATTTTTTTACAAATACCTACGTTATCACAACATGCGGAATATCGTCACCTAGGAAAAAGTGGAAGTTATGAAAACACATGTTCTTGGTTCAATAAGTTATTATGTCTTAAAATCTACACATACTTTTTTAGGAGGAAAAACGGGAGTGAGAACTTAATAATGTTATATAAAAAAACGTTTATTAATACTATTTATTCAAACTTACAATAAAAAAATAAAAATTAAAGTATTTCTATATTGGTCGAAAATCGGACGTAAACATAGACTTATTAATATCATACTGATTTTCACCTTACGATTATATGTCCTGTACGATTTATTTTATATTGTAGATAGCTGTAGCATGATAACAATATAATAGAATAACAATTAAGGCATGAATGTATCGATAGTTTGTCTGCATTTTCTTACAATTATCAAGTTTTACAATTTGAATATTTCACATAAGGCGCGGACAATGTATATGCATGATAAGCAGCACCATCTGTTATTTAGAAGCGTAACACTATTCAAGCTAATGAGTTAACATAGGTTGAGATCTTAGATATCCCACTTATATTTTGGACCAGGAAACGGTGGCGGCACTATAGCGGCGTGGTCCAAAAGCTCGAATTTAAGCGTTGCCATTGCCTCTTATGGACGTGGTTTATCTATATTATATATAATCAATGCCCAAGGTAGGTGTAATTATTATATATGTGTATACCAACGTGACAATATAAAGTGTAAATTATTTTAAGTATGAGGAAGGTAAATTATTTATTTTGCCAAATAAAAGAAATTCATCATCATCATCACTTAACAAAAACATTGTTCTGACTTTCGTATTTTGAATTATTTGATATGGTAATATTAAGATAGATTAATTTAGCAACTTTTATTTCAGACGATTTTTTATGAATCAGTTTTAATAGTTGATGTGGATGTAGGTTATGTTTTTTCTGTTTTTCTTTTGAATAAATATTTGTTTACATTTACTCTGAAAAAAAAACTACCATAATATTCACTATTCAAGAAACGACGATTTCAAACATTCTGTTTGCTTGTGTAAAGCTTCAACAACGTTCTAAAGGAATAGAAATGTTACGTGAGGTGAAACAGCAAATCCAAACTCGTATGTTTATACCGTAACTGAAGAGCCTTTTTAGGTGAGTTTTTGCGTTTGTTGCTTTTTCTTTTATTATTTACCACTAGAAAGCTGTCCGTTTTTACACCTATACCTATATATACATATATACAATACCAAGCGCTTTTATACTAACGAAAAGGTATTTTCACCGTTTACATTGTAAGCACAAGGAACACACATGTACTTACCTTAACTTTATTACTTACCCAGCGGGGTCTAAAATGGATATTACGCGGACTTATCGTTCAGTTTGTTGACTGTAACAACCTTTCGCATGCAGAAGCGAGCTTTACAGTCGCCGTGTCAGTCGCAAAATTTAATTCAGTAGAAGATGGTCTGTTTGGTCTTGTATCTTCGCGGTTTCCGCAAGCAACCGTACGAATTGACGAAGTACAAGTTTGTAAGTTTCGTATTTGTTTACGACCGGCGACGTAGGCGAAACGTAAATACTTGAGTTTTTAGTAAAAATCAGTTAATTACACTCTCACTAATTCTGTTTCGAATTATATATGGTGCGGCAATATTGTAACTTTGTTCAGTGTGAAGGTTGAAACTTTGTGTGTTAATTCGAAGTTTAATGTATATATAAAGGAAATTGTTTCTTAGCGAAAGCGTATTTCCAAATGGCAAACTAATGTAATGTTAATAGTATTATTAATAAATACTAATGGTGGAATTCCTTGCTTAACTGATGATGTAGTGTCTATAAGATTTGTGACACTGTAAGCATGTATTATGGACGCTTACAGATTTACAGATAATCCTACAGGCGCTACTACAGTATGCACAGAATCTCATGATAAATTCGTTTTTTTTTAGACAGGTTGAAATCATTTCTTTTCGTCTTAGTATTTATAAGAGCTTATATCAACATTCTGTTTATTATGATATTCTGACGACGTTATTCATAACGTTTCTAATACCAATTTTAATACCTCTCTACCCAGTGGCGGTTTCTGTATAGGAGCACATGAGCACGTGAACCCCCTAAACAAATCGTCGATTTCAAACTAATAAAATCTATTACTCCATCTTAACATATTCGCGAAATATAACGCAGCGAAACGAATAAACGACGCGACGTTCTTTCTATACATATGTATGTACATCGCGAGCAAGCGACCGACGACTGAGCACGTGCGCCGAGTAGGCGGGACTACGTTGATTTTATCCAATGCCTAGCCACAAGGACGTAGCGGAGGTGGGGAGGGATGCGGTAGATTCCATATGAACGGTGCACAAATTGAGTGTGCTCCTATGCTCGCTTTCGTTGCGTTCTCGGGTCACGTTAACAAATCGATCGACATCAACGTTCAGATATCGTGTCTTACGGATAAGCTATATTATATATGTTTTGTTTATGAATGATTCACCGTTCACAGGTCGTAACTACCATAAGAATTAATACTGTTTGTTGGTGACAGTTTTATAATGAAACCAAGGGTGCGTAATTATTTTAATTTATTAAATAACATACTGCTGTAGTTTTTTATTTAAAAAAAAACAATTATCTGAATAAATTTCTTAATTTAATGTTATTTTCATTTGAAAGTTGTTTTGATATTTTAGGATAACGGTGTATTTCTTTATACTTTAAGTTTTTTGGGGGTTTTTGTTTGTTTTCTGGCTCTCTGCTTCGTACGTGCGAGCGAGAGAGCCAGTGTGATATAGATATCGGGGTGGCTCACATGTGTTGTTTTCTTTTGCTTGGAATTTCAAAATTTTAATATATTAATCTATTAATTTGTTGCTGATATTAAGTCAATGCTCAATGTTTAATCACACTCGTGCAGTTTAGATGAGTAATTAATACAGGTCTGTATTAAATTTAATTTTATATTTTAGTTTTAGGTATAAGAAGATTTTCAAAGAATTGTAGATGATAAAAGTTGATATAATTAACACAATAATCATGGTTGTAACAATATAAATACTTAGTGTTAATTTATCAATATCTTAAATTTAACTTTGTAAAAAAAAAGGAAATTAGACAATATATTTGTTAAAAAAAAACTATTTTACTAATTTTATTTAAAACGCTGATTTAAATTTTCGTTTGAGGTACTTCATCTACAGCAATACGTTTATTAAACCCGCGCACATAAAATCACAAACTTAAAACTCGTAAATCTTTAACTGTTCCCAAAAAAGGTACATTTCCCTCAAAGATACAAATAATAATTGAATTTTTTAGAAAAACAAAAATAAATTGGCAACAGCGCAGCCACAGTTAAAAACTATGTCGCATCGTTAAATCCCTCTGCGAAAAGCCGACAAAGCAAAGCCGCCACTAATGCGGTTGGTGCAGCCGACAAACAAAAAAGAATATATATAGTACGTAAAAAAAGTAATGAAATTAAATATACAGTACGTAAAAAAGATAATGAAATGCACACAACACAAACAAAGTAGTATTGTAAGTAAACACTAAACAATAAGAACTATAGATGCGAACAGTTTTACTGTGTAATATTTGAAAGACAATTTTAATTCGTTTAGTTATGAAAAAAAATTCATGTTAAAAGTATAGGCAGACCAAAACCAGAACTTTTGACGCAAACTACAAAGGGCAAATTAAGAGACTTTACAAGAAAATTTAAGAAGGACATGTACGAAAAAATGATTGGATTTTAGTTAAAAATTTGCATGCTCTTGACTTTGTGAACACCCTACGTTTCCGACCACGAGCCGCCACTGTCTCTACTTAGAATAAACATATATTCAACATTTATCTTATGCTACAGAACTATCAGGATTTCTCAAATGAAGAAGTGACAGGCAAGTGTTGCATGATTGTTATATTCTACTTAAAATTTATTTTTCACAATAAATCTGTTAATTTCGTTATTGTTTTACCTTATATATTATCTCAATATACATGGAGCCTCTGACGATAGAGTACCCATTAAAAAATATAGTTATTTGATTCTTGTATGGAAATATGTGGAAATTTATGATCATCTGGCGCAAAATTATTTAGAGCGTAATAACCCTAAAAGACAGAAGAATATCATATGCCACCTTACTTTCAGCTTGCAATATTAGCTACCTTCTTAATTGGACAGTTAGTTACATTGCCTTCTTATCGCGTCGCATACTTTCAAATCAAAGTCGTATATCTTATGACGAAAACCTATACCCTTTCAAGTTCAACTGAAATTGTATTTATCATCTCTGTTGATAAGTAGAGATATCTTTTAGGCAGATACTAAACTATAAAAGATCTTTGACAAAAGATATTTTTAAAAAGTTCTTTCTCATAGTTGGTTAGCATTTTTATCCAATATTTTATAAAGGATATTTGACATGACGGTATAAGAAATTGAAATTATTTTTTATTTATGCTGCATTTTTTCGGCCTTTTTATCTATGGTGCAATCTTTGGTTTATAAAGCAGCTTAGCAAAGTGAATATTATAAACTTTATTAACGCAACAATGCCAAGATGAACTGGTAGCTTCATTGCACTTATTATTGATAAATAGATATTAAACTAGAAAGAAAATTACAGAAAAAGATTTATTCTCGGAAACGCCAAAATACTAAGGTACTATGAACCATGTGTACCAACTTGTACTGTCAACTCTCTTGTGTGAAAATTTCTTTTCTATTTCCAATTCAAAATTAAGATTTGTCGGCCCAAAAAACATTTTGGATCACATGGCCAGAAACTCTTTTGCAAGTATTCGTACTACAAACCGTACTCATACTTGCAAAACTCTAGTTTCTGGCCTAGTGATACAAATAACTATTATTTTTATTTGGCAATTATCAACGTAGTAAGGAAAACGAATCTTCTTTTATTTCAAAGAATATATTTTATATTAGCTAAATTCATAACCTCAGTGTATAAATATTCCCTGTCTGGATATTTTATAACTTTATATGTGTAAATTCCGTGTATTACGTTATGAGTGCCGGCTTTAGGGCTGCCCCTCACGTAATCTCCGTTCAAATTCCGCATATTACATTACGAGTGTCGGCTAATTGCTGATCTCATGTAATTTCCGTTTTTGTGTATGCAAATTCTTACGTTAATTTGTATCGCGAATTGTCACTTTTTCTAAATAGATCATAACTAACTATACTTAACCCCAAGTTTCAAAATCAAAGATATAATCGCAAAGTCAAAAACTTTTAATGGACAGGTTCCGTAAATCGGCTAATACAGGGTGATTCTCAATATATGCGACAAATTTTAAGCGCTGATTCCTGGGGTTATTTTGATCATAAAAGTTCATAAGAACGTATGTCCAAAATCGCTTAGTCCTAAAGTTGTACAATGTTTAATAGTAAGTTAACATAATTAATGTTTTTTATTATAAATTAACAAAATAATTAGTAAAACAAAATTAACTTATACTAACTGTTAAAAATGACCGCCCCCAACTGTAATACAAGCTTCTATCCTCCGTCGTATTGACTGGCGAGTCCGTTCTAAAATACCAGGGGTATTTCGAATTGTTTGAAAAGCTGCGATAATACGATTTCTCAGTTCATCGACATTTTCGATGGGAGTCGTATAAACTAATGATTTAAGGTGACCCCAGAGAAAAAAGTCCAAAAGAATTTAAGTCTGGAGACCGAGGAGGCCACCGTTGTGGACCTTCCCGTCCTATCCACCGATCTGGATACGTATTGTCAAAAAACTCGCGAGCAACTAAACTAAAATGCGCTGGAGCACAGTCATGCATAAAATACATTTGTAATCTTAATTGCAACGGAACTTCTTCCAGCAGTTGTGGTAGCTCTTCTTCAAGAAAATTGCGGTATACCTCGCCATTTAACCGCATCGGTAAAAAATGTGGACCTATCAAGTGATCTCCAACAATTCCGGCCCACACATTGATAGAGAATTGATGTTGATGACGGGCATTCACTAGTTCGTGCAGATTTTCTTCGGCCCATATGTGAATATTATGAAAATTAATAATTGCGTTTCTACAGAAAGTAGCCTCGTCGGTGAATAATGTTTGAGCCAAATAGTCACGATTTTGTGTTGCATCCATTGACAAAAAGCCACTCTTTGCACGAAATCTGCCGGCAAAAATGCCTGCACCTATTGAATATGATATGGATACAACAGTTGATCTTTCAATATTCTCCAAACTGTGGCCTGACTAATGTTTAAATAAAGCAAACGCAATTTTTCTGGTGCTTGTAGTAGGATGTTCCTCAATTTCATTTAGGACCATTTCTTCAACTTGTGGGGTTCTCACTGTAGATGGGTGGTGGGTGGCCGTTATCAGTCGTCCGTTTTTTAAAATTTCCCGTTTCACTAAGACGTTGGTGAAGACGGACAAATATTGAATGATGCGGGATGATACGGTTCAGGTATCGTTCTTGATAAAGACGTCTAGCAGCACGCGAATTTCCATTGGCAAGACCGTAAACGAAATGCATATCACACATCTCAGCATTCGTGTAATTCATTTTAGAAAATAGAAACTGGCAATAAACTGAACGAATACTCTGACAAATATTGAAATGACAAATAAACAATTCCCTCTCAACAGAATAGTTTTTGAAGAACCAACTGTAATATTATAGCGTGTTAGTCATAGTTCATAATTTATTATTAAACATTCAATAACTTTAAAACCAAACCGTTTTGGACATATACTCATATGAACTTTTATGATCAAAATAACCTCAGGAATCAGCTCTTAAAGTTTGTCGCATATATTGAGAATCATCCTGTATATTTACCTACAGTATCTGTACGCCGTGTAGAAGCATATTTAAAAAACCTGATAAGAATTTGTGCAAAGTAAGTAAAAGTTTTCTTATTGCGTTGAGTTTTTCGCTCGTATTTTGCTAGCCAGAGATTTATTTCGGCACTTTACAACGTTTATCGCGAATTTTACGGGGAATTCTTCGAATGCCGTGGCGCCCAAGATTTAAATACGCATATTTGCACGATCAGAAGCTCGGATAAAAAACCGATCCTCTCACATAGTAAAAGAGGTTAGGAACATGCGGTATACACCGCAAGCGTTCGTAATTAATTAGCCGATTCGATTCAAGGCGGAATGAGTTGATTAATGGTATCTTTCGTTAAACAGGTTTAAAAGTTTTATAGAAGACACCTGTCAAAGAACTTTTATAGTATAATACCCGCTTTTATAGTATAATAAATGCTAACCTTAAACGTATCTCCGTCAATATCTACTAAACTTCGCCCTGAGAACGAATAAGCTCTATAGGTGCGATTTGGTTTTACGTTTTTTACTTTAAGGCTGCGTTACAGAAAGCGCGGGAAATACAAATAAACAGTACATTTTTGTTTATAATACATTCAGAAAGTGATTTATTTTGAAGGAAAATTTTGTTTAATTTGTAATTACATTTACATAAGGCAAGTAGTGCATGAAAGCAGAATGTTGAAAGTTGTTGTATAATTTATATGATATTTACCATTTTTGTTGAACGTATTTATTGTTCTCACAATCTCCTATTCTAAAACAATATCCAAACGCTATAGCCTAATAAGGTAATAAACCCACCAACTAATAATATTTGATGCAAAAATAAGAAACAAATACATATTATTAAAGGGTCATCTATAGTTTTACAACGTAATTACTTGCGAGATTATAGTTCAGCAGCATTCTGCTGGATGGAGCTAAAAGAAATGGTGCCGTATTGAATAAAATTAAAATAAAATATCAATGTTGGTAAATTTAAATAGATCAAATCATTTCTTCTTCTATTTCGCACTTATAATGACCACTTTGCGTAACTATTTTATCAAAAAACATGTCAGAAATTTTCACATTTTGCGATCAAAATGTGATGATTTTTTAACCGAGGTTGGTAATGCAGTTTGTATTTTGACATATCAGCAATGGATTATTATTTGAAATATTTATATTTTTAATTTTTACATATTGAGGGGCATTGAATAAACGTAAATTTACTTTTAGATTTTGCAAGGGCGGACAGAACAATTACGCATGACAAGATTGTATAACCAACATGGAAATATAGAAATTCTCTGCGTGGAAAAAAATCGGTTTTAAATAATAAATGAAAGTAAATTAAATCAAAATAGAAAAAAATAATATAAAAATCACGTATTACCATGACTGTTGTAGTGCTCGTATTACAATAATGTCATTGCAACACTAGTGTTTGAATATGCAAGTATTTTGTAAAATTCTGTTAGGAAACCCTAATAGCCAAATTTAAATTTTTCGCCACTATTTTTAGTAACTTCAACATAAAGGCATGAAAATAACTATCAATGTAGTAGAAAATAGTAGGTAATTTTATATTTCAACGTTGAAGTTACTAAAAATAATTGCGGGCAATTTAAATTTGGCTATGTGGGAAGTCATACTACTATACAAATAGGCAATAACTGTAATAAAGTGCGTATTTTTATATTTATTTTATTTATCATTTAAATCAATAGTGAAAGCATTATTTTCATTTCAAAGGTTACACAAAAATAAAAATCGTTTTTTTAATATTGTAATGTTTATTATATTAGAAAAAAAATGAGGAAATATCAAACATAAGCAGGAATATGTGCATGAAGTAATTATAAAACCAGTTGTGTATTGTACCATGTTAAACTACATATTTGGTGACTGTAATATTCGAGCATAATTCTCACAAAACCAGATTCTTCTGCAATAGATAGTCCTTGACGTTGTAGATGTAGACGTCATTGTTACTTCAGTAACCAGACCGTGTATTTTTAGTTTTTGATTTTCAGGTATCTAAATGTACAATGCGGTAAATAATTCCACTGTAAATCTATTATTTGTTTCAATACATACTGTGGATCTACAATTCAGTATCCTGGTAAATTGTTTTCATTACTCTCAATCTCAACTTGTTCTACTTCCAACTGATGGTCCATAATACTAAAGATATGATATTTACCATTTAATTTCAGTATTGCAATGATTTACCTACCATCACTCATAACATTATTTATGATATTCTTCCTCTGTACCCCAAGTAGCGGATACAGGCTGCACAGTGTAAAGCTAGTGTATTGTATCACTTGTATATAAACTCTACGCACTTATTACTTACTTTTTGTCGTTAATTTCAATAAACACAAAAAAAGAGTCCCTGTCTCAAAAAAGAATATAAAATATTTATTTGTATTTACACCAAAAAATAGGGCACTTTTCTCAAAGAAGAAAATAAAATAAATTCAATAGCCACAAACACGGCCTAAGTTTGAGTTAGAACACATTAGGACACTAAAAATCAGATAATTATAACTAAAATCTGCAAAACTATAAAATACTATTGTACATCGCATACAGATATATGACAGATGACAGATACTGTGCAGATATATAGAATAGAAATATGCACCTGAAAATGTAAAATTCATGTTGGGTTATCACGTGATACTACGGAGAACAAAATAGAACATGTTGCGCCATCTAATAAGTATTTTCTTAATAAAAATATAGGCTTTTGCGTTTTAGTTCATGTTATGAAAATTGGCGGACGGAACGCAGCCTTAAAGTATTCCCAGGTGCTCGTGTTGTAATATTCTACTTCTGCGAATTCTTGTTTTACTATGTAATCATCTTGCTTAAACTGAAACCAATTATGAAGGCAGTAAACACTTATTTGCAAGCAAGCGTACCGTTAGAATTAAAGGACTGGAACACACAAGTGTTAGCACTAAGATGGTTCGATACATTTTGAATTTAATATCCTTAACTTGAATGTAAGATTTAAGCAATTTAAACAATATATTTTAGGTTGTATACGAACATAATTTCGATGCGCAGTTAGAGTTGCTTATCTGGCATTGAAATTTATATATTTTAAAAAAAAAAAAAATTAATATGAAAATATTATTCTATTATTTTCACGTGCATTATAATCGATTCGTAATAGATTTCCTGCAACCTCTGTACAAAAACGCGCATAGAAATGATTTCTATATGCATACCCTGCCGGTAAATCTTCATTCTACCAGGGAATTTGATTCCCTTTTTATTTTTTCTATAATGGACTTGTAGTTGTTTTTATTTTTTTTTCCATTTTTTTTACCTTTTTGCATTAGTTTATTTTTTTAAATATTTTATTTTATTATTTATTTATTTATATTTTTTTTTTTTTTTTTTTAATTTTTCCAACGGTTTTCAATTTTGTTTAGCATTTTTTTTCAACTATATTTTTTTGTACTTTTTCCAAATTTTTCAAATATTTTTCCAAATTCTGTACCTTTTTTTTTTTTTTATATTTTTTTATAACAGTAGTTTTTATTATTTTTCCAGTTCTTTACCTTTTTCATTTATTTATTTTTTGTTTTACGGCACTTTGTCGATTTTGTTTATTTTTAATTTTTTCAAATATATTTTTTTTTAATTTTGTTCCAACACGTTTTTCAATCTTTTGGCAGTTTATATAACTTAATGAATAGTTTAGAATTTTTTTCATTTTTTTTTGGCATTTTAATTTTTTTTCCATTTCTTGACCTTTTTGCATTAGTTGATTTTTTTATTTTTTTCCAATACTTTTTTAATTTTTTTTAGCATTTTTTTCTAGTGTTTTTTTAATTTTTTTTTCCATTTTTTTTCCAAACTCCGTACCTCTTATTTTTTTATGATGGATTATAACTTCTAGTAGTTCTACAAACATTTTTGCATTGGTTTATTTTCTTGATTTTTTCCCAACTCAATTTTTTTTATTTTATTTTTTTCTAGTATATATTTTTTATTTTTTTTCCAAACTCTGTACCTCTTTTAATTTTTTTTATGATGGAGTTGGTAGTTTTTAACATTTTTGCATTTTTCTTTACTTTTTTTGCATTACCTTTGTTTATTTTTTATTTTTTCCAACACTATCGAGTTTTTATTTTTTTATTATTTTTTCGTCTATTTTTTACCTTTTTCCAGTACTTTTTCAAAAAAAATTTAGCAATTTTTTCTAGTACATATTTTTTATTTTTTTTCCAAACTATCTCTTTTTATTTTTTCTATAATGGACTTGTAGTTGTTTTTAATTTTTTTTCCATTTTTTTACCTTTTTGCATTAGTTTATTTTTTTTTAAATTTCCAACGGTTTTCAATTTTTTTTAGCATTTTTTTTCAACTATACTTCTTTGTACTTTTTTTAAATTTTTCAAATATTTTTCCAAATTCTGTACCTTTTTATTTATTTTTTTTTATAATTTTTTATAACAGTAGTTTTTATTATTTTTCCAGTTCTTTACCTTTTTCATTTATTTATTGTTTGTTTTACGGCACTTTGTCAAATTTGTTTATTTTTAATTTTTTCAAATATATTTTTTTTAATTTTGTTCCAACACGTTTTTCAATCTTTTGGCAGTTTATATAACTTAATGAATAGTTTAGAATTTTTTTCATTTTTTTTACCATTTTCTTTAGGTTTATAGACTTGCTTTTTTACATTTTTAAACTATTCAAACTTTTGCTATAACTAACATAATAATTGAAGATCCTTGTAAATTTTATCGTATGTATTTTAAGCTCGTTTTTTTTTTGCTTCTAACAGATGAGATACGTAGAATGGTAAATTGACCGCAGGCCCAGCATCAGTGACTTTCGACCAGAAATTATCGGACGAAGTTATGACATTTTGACAACGGCGATTTAGAAGTTGTAAGGTTAAAGCAATATAAGCAATTTGCACCTAGGCAATTGAATGCTTATTAAATACGAATTAAAGCTACTAAAATTGTTAAGAAGATTATGAAACGTGCATGGATATTAAAACTTTGGCTTCACAATGTTCAACTATTTTCAAATTTGCTTGTTTCATTTGTACGCTCTTCCATGTATAAAACTGTACAATTTGCAAGTTGATATACACGAGTCATCGCCGAAAATAAAATTGTTTTAATTTCACCTTAGGACCTTATTTGATCTTTTTCCTAAATACATTGCGAGAATTCGTTGAGATACCATGTCGAATCTAGGCACAATTCTGCAATAATGCCCAGACAAAATGCTTTTATCCGGTAATTTGTTGTCTCGCGAGAGCAATCGTCTTTTAATTTCATGTCTCGCTTATAAGAGGCACTCGATTCTCGGCTGCTCGCGTTGGTAGCCCAGCAGAGATTATTTCACGATTTTCTCTAGAAGGCAAAATGAGAAAATGGGATCGCTCACGTTGGTCTTGATTCGCCAACTGCGGATTACCTCCGCTAGAGGGCCTGTCAGAGCCATTATTCGCGATGTGATCCCTGGAAGTGTTATTTTTTTTGTTGTTGTTGTTGTGGTCGTGACATTAAGCCGTTGAGTTAGATTAAATTTGCGGTATATACTTGCTTTATGTATATAATATGTATCTAAAATAAATCTATTGGTGTTAGTATAAAACATTTTGTTTTATGTTTATTTAGATTATTATTTGTGACAGTTCACTATCTGTAGAAAACATAGTACAATATACACGGTGGCCAGAAAAGGGTGGATTAACGCTAGGTAGAGCGATTCTTTGTTCAATTCTGAGGCGATTATCTTAATTCAAGAAAGTTATACTATCCTTTCGTAAGTTGATACAAGAGTATCAAAACTTAAGGTGTACGACTAAAATTTAGCAAAATTCGTTAAATTTAATTATGTCAAATCATTGTGGTGAAATTTAGAAATGGAATTGTCTAAAATGCATTGACGTAACTAATCGATTAATACCAATACTTTGTATTTTCAACGTTTCTTCATTGGCACTTTTTTTTAAATTAAAATACATATGGCAACATGGTACAGTAAGGTTGCTTGTTTGAAGGTTAAAAACTAATTGTCAATTTTTGACGTTTTTCATTTGACATTTGGTTGTTGAAATAAGATAACATATGTATTGTGCTGTTCTTAATACTGAACAATGTTTACCTTTGGAGAATACGCTGACATGCATATGGTATTCGGATTTTGCAACGGAAATGCAAACTTGGCAAAAGAAGAATATCAAATATGGTACCCACAACGGCGGCACCAATTCATCAACACGTTTCGTAGATTGGATTAGCGACTTCGAGAAACTGGCACGTTTATATCCAATTACACAGTGATACAAAATCGAACTTTCCGAATGGGAATGGGATGACACCAATTGCAAATGAAAGTTGACATTATTCATAACAAAACCTTGAAGGGTTTTTTTTAGTTTAGTGCGAGATTTTTTTTTACACGCATTTGAAGTTATTGATTTTGGAACGCTGTCTAACAAGGAAAGATCATTGAAAATTTGATAAAATAATGCTTTTTTTATTTTTATTATCCTGGAAAGTTGTGGTATCTTACTGTTTTTGGGGTCGAGGAATTCATTTTCGATATTTTATTTTTACCTAAAACTGACGCTAGATGGCGCTGTCGTACAATTGGTGCTTACAAAAATAACTTTTTTATTTTAAAGTATTATATCTTATTTGGATCTCATTTTGGATCCGCTTAATCATCATCACTATCACTGTCAATTTGCATGTTTGAAGTAGCAGAAGCTCCAGAAGTAGTAGGCTGTGGATCTCTGTATGTTTCTGGTTCTTGCTCTTCGTCAGTATCCTCTTCATCGGTTGTTCTCTTTAACCACCAGCATAAATCACCTAACATAGAATCTAGTTTCTTTCCTCTGTACCTTCAGTGATTGTTTTCTTACTAAATTGTCTTGGTACGTTGTTGTCAGTATATATAGATTGACAGGTAATATAATTGTGCGCTTGTGTATCTTTATGGTCTTGTTTTGAATTTGTGCGTTACTGTGTTTTATTGCCTTATTGTCTTGTTTTTTGTAGAAATTCTTTAAGGGCTCAAATATTATGTCTAAAGCAGTGAAGCAGTAAATACACCGTTTTTTATTGAAAATTTACAAGAAATAGCAGCATTTGTATGACAGCGCCATCTAGCGTCAGTTTTAAGTAAAAATAAATATCGAAAATGAATTCCTCGACCCCAAAAACAGTAAGATACCATAACTTTCCAGGATAATAAAAATAAAAAAGCATTATTTGAATTAAAAATTTTCAATGATCTTTCTTGTTAGACAGCGTTTCAAATCAACAACTTCAAATGCGTGTTAAAAAATCGCGCACTGAACTAAAAAAAACCCTTCAAGGTTTTGTTATGGATAATGTCAACTTTCATTTGCAAATGGTCTCATCCCATTCCTATTTTGGTTGTTGCACTGTGTTATCATAACAGCAACATATCTAGAGAGCGTCGAACAGTTCAATTTGAAGAACAAATATTGGATGCTGTTTATGAAGATCCGACGTTCAGCACAAGACAAATATCCCGGGAACTGAATATTCCTAGCAAAACAACAGTGCACTCATTAGTACTATCTCAGAATCTTTTGCGTCCCATTTCATACAAGAAAAGTGCAACCTTTGTATGTGAACGATAATGTGCACAGATGAATGTTTTGTAATAGTATTTTAGAAAGGATTCAAGAAGAGCCGAACTTTTTATTGCATATTCTCTGGAGGCGATGAGTGCTTGTTTTACGAGAGATAGAGTTTTTAATAGCCATAACTTTAATTTTTAGGCAGATGAAAATCCTCAGGCAGTTAGGGAAGTTGGAGATCAGAGATTTTCCGTAAATGTCTGGCTTGGAATTTGGACCAATATTTCCTCCGAATCGTCTAAATGGAATTGAGTACGTTAACGTTTTAGAAGAAGTACTAGATAATATTCCATTGAATCTAAGATACAACATTTTATACATGCATGACAGTGCATCTGCTCAGAATGTCAGAATTTCGAGGGATTGGTTAAACGAACATTTCCGCATCGGTGGATAGAGAGTAGCGGACCAATAGCATGCCTAGCAAAATCTCCCGATATTAATCCTCTGTACTTTTTAGTTTGGGTTTTTTTAAAGGAAAAGGTCTATACAACGCCTCCAGCTAACTAACAGGATGTAATTAATAAAATTACGGCAGCAGTTCGAGTAATCACCCCCGATATTTTGGAGCGCGTTTTGAATTCGCTTCCTTGAAGACTACAATTGTGTCTGGAAACTGATGGCTACCATTTGAGGGCGCTGTTATAATTTTTTCATATCATCTTTAAATTTGAATAAAACTTTTATCTATGTTATACAGTGTGAGTCTGTTAAATCTTGGAAAAATTCAGTAAAGCGAAGACGTGATTTTTTCCGGGAAATATGCTCGGACACGTCGATTAGTACTTCAAATTGCCCGACTTGTTTCATCTGTAGAAAATTTTTATCACATCGTTTCCAAATTGAGATATCACGTCATCGACAATTTTTTTGAATGGCAGCCCTATTTTTATAACTATTCGTAAAGGGGTGTATCAAATTACACATGCGTACCAAATTTCAAGTTTTTTTATTCCTTGTCATTAAAAAGAATTTAACAATAATTATTGCGAAATGAAGAAATCTGATTCAAATTTATTTTAATTAAGTTTAAAATGGCTACGTCAGAGGGTATTTGTTTATCATTTTTTTTTTGTCAACCAGGTTGATGTCTTATCTACATGTCAAAAAGTCAGGTAATGAAAATTTGTAATGATGATGCCTAGGGTATTCGGGCTAGTATTAAGCGAGGACATTTTTATGATTTATTCAGGAGATAGTATCTGATTTACCACCCATATCTCAAAAAGTCCGTAAGCAATTAAAAAACAGTTTCGGGAAACGGACATTTAAGGAAAACAAAACTGCATCGTTCAGGTGCGCTCATGTGTGAAGTAAATTAATGTACTACTTTCTGTTCAAGAAATTCCTATCTCTCCAGTAGGCTGATAGGTAGGGGAACTCGAAATAGCCGAGTCGTCGGTGGACAAGAACTCATTTAAAGCGCACACATTTTATCTCTAGTAAATTGACAATGCTCCAGGAACTCGCCGAGATGATCCGGATCGAAGACTTCAGTTTTGCGAACAAATGATGGATCTACTAGACAGAAAGTTGTAAACATAGAAAGTGTTCTATTTTCTGTCGATCCACGTTTATGTTTAAGCGGTGAGGTTAAATTGTCCAAACTGTCGTTGATTCTCGGCAGCAGACAAAACCTTGGTGGATGAGGGAAGGCCACACTCAACATCCGAGAAAAAGTCACTGTTTGGGCAGGCATTGTTGTGATCGAGTAATGGGACCATTTTTCTTCAAGGAAGATCTCAATGGAACGAGATTATTTAGAATTCTTGCAAGAAAACTAGTTCGAATTTGGCTGCTTTATTCCCTGATCCGTTTGAAGCTGATTTCCAGAATAGAATCATCTGGTTGCCACAGACGGCGCGCCTCTCCTTTTGCAAGACCTGTCCGTGTGAGTATCTAGATGATGTGTTTTCAGGCAGATGGATTGGTAGAAGAGGACCTTTGAATGGCACCTGAGGTCTCCGGATTTAACACCAATGGACTATTCTTATGCGGGTACTTGAAAGGCAAGTTTTTAAATCAAAGGCGGAATATTGAGGTGTTGAAGGAGCAATATACAGGAGTGTAGGCAATTTCCGCTGAAGTAATTAGAAATGTTCAAATGAGTTTCGGTTCTGTTTAGGGATTGTTCAGGATTACATGACAAGATTTTGAACATTTATTGTAGAGTTAAGTAAGTAAGAGATATGATTGGGGTGAATCAGATTTCTTCATTTTCGAATAGTTATTGTTAATAATGTTTTTGAATGAGCATGGAATAAAACTTTTTAAATTTGGTACGCCATGTTGTAATTTGATTTACCTTCAGAATAGCTATAACAAAAATTAGGGCTAACTTTTAAAAAAATGGTCGATGACGTCATATCCAAATTTGGGACACGCTGTATAAAATTTCTTAGATGAAAAAGTGAGCAATTTTAAAATACTAATGCAATCGTGTCCGAGCATATTTGCGGGAAAGATATGTCTTCGCTTTAACTGAAGTTTATTCCAGTTACAAGATTCTCACACTGTATATAATACATATAATTTTTGCCTATTTGCGTATTTACCTAATTCATAATAAATAACTAAATGATTACTGCCACAGTACTTATCTGATTAGGTGTTGCCAAATTTACATTTCTTTTGAGCTGCTGGTGTGGCTTAAGAAAGCACTGTAAAACTTTTCTCAATTAAGATTATTGACTCAGAATTAAACAGAGATTTGTCGTACGTGGCGTTTGTTCACATTTTTTTATACGTTGTATTCGCCACCGTGTATTGTATTTGTGCTTGTTATATTGTCACTAGAACTTTCAAATCCACTTCGGAATAACCTGATAAGGGAAAATCCCATTCCCAACCTGATATCTGTCGAAGGGAAATTTGCAAATCCAATTACATATATCTGTCCTCTCGGACGGTTTATCGAACGTATCCAAAATGGTGTCAACGGAATCCTATCTGTTGGGAAAATTCCGGATGTTTTTTTCTCTGGTGCCGATGAAACATCTCCCGAGGCCTTCCGACGGTGGAAAATGACATTTATACCACTTTATTCGGGGAGTTACGAAAAGGGAATACAGCGAGAGGAGGGGTGGAAACTCTGGGGAGATGGAAAAGCGTAGAGAAGTCCGGATGGGGCCGGACATTGATGGAATGTCAATTAAGTGTGGCAGAATGGCATGAGTTCTTACCTACGACTTGGTCGATTTGACCCTAGTTCAATTTTTATGATTGCATACAATTGGATGCCTTTAAACGAACTAATTCTCCGCACAGAGAAAACAAGTTTTTATTTAAAATAATATTAAATACTTATAAGACCAATGGATTGTTTTTTTTTAAAACAAAGCTTTTTCGATATTTCAGAAAATTACGTTGACTGAGTTAGAATTAAATTTCCATCGTGGATAGCATATTATTTTATTCACGATCAGGTTAAACTGAATTAAATTATAAAACAGCAAATAAAACAACCGCTGGCATCTACTGCATACAGTTAGTAGACTTTTGTATTAAAAAAAATTAAAATTTCTTTTTTATGAGCTGAACCACTCCATAGTAATACTCCATAACTCATAACAAAGTGGAATAGAGCATGGTACACCATTAACAGCCCTTCAGAATTATTAATTGTTTTAAGGTTTCATAATATAAATATCGTCATTGACAAGCGATGTGTTAAGGCCTCTATGTGGGCCCCTCATGTCAGCTTGCTGTCTAGTGTCAGACCAAGACTCCTCACCGGGTCATTTTTAGAAGTTCCCTGTGAGGATTTAAAGTGAAAGTTAAAATTTGCGTTTTGTCCTTATTTAAACATACTTTTTAAACTACTAAGTATGTTAGTTTTATTGGGATATTAGAATTATGGACATTTCCTTTAGTATTCTATGTTTGAGTAAGACCTCGAAATTCTTCCTGTATGAATACAAAGTATTTTAAATTCATTATTAATACTAGATGAAAAGTATGTGGCATTCGCTGAAAGCAGCGTCTACTTCACAGGAAATAATAGTTATTTCGTTTAAAGTCTCGGTAGTTGAGGTAATATGGTATTATTTTGTTATATTATTCTGCTCCTTTGTTTATTGTATGTTACAAATGCTGACCGGCGAATCCACGTTTACTCTCTAGAAGGGCGTTTTGGATAGTGCAGAGAAAATAACGCCTTGGATGCATTCTTGCGCCCCTCCTGTAAAGAGATAGGCGGAACCTAGTATACGGTAAGCTAATGACTACATACCAAAAGTTTATGCAAAACTTTTTAGGACAATTAATGTCGCGGACCTCGATTAATAGAATAGATTTTGTAAGAAAAATTACTAGAATTTAATTTAAAGCAACATTATAAAAAAAAACCTTAAAAATCATTCCAAATAGTTGTTTCGTGTTATGTTTTTTACTTGTTATTTTATTAAATCTGTAGTTTGTTTAGTTTAATCTAATGTCACAAAATTTATTCAATATATTATGTAAAGTAGTTACTCTATTATTTCGCATAGTAATTTAAAAAAAAGAAGTTTAATTTGTACCGATCCTAAAGTTTTGGAGAGGAAGTTTATTTCGCTAGAGAAAGTCGACGAGGTGGGTAAGTTAGACAGATCTTTAGGCTAACTACCCGGCCTGCTTCGACCCGACCGAGGAACAACACTGTTGGAGAGCATCTTTGGCTAAAACTTCTAAACCAATCGCTACTCGAACAAAAGATTGCTTTCCAGCAGTGGCTAGTCGCTCCAAGAGAGGCGGTGGTGTCTATCTGTGAGAACGGTATTGGCTTTGTCTTGATACTTGAATTTGTGCTGGCCATCCCAAAAAATTTCCAGATAAGAAAACCCGTTCCCGTTACATTTGATATACTTACTTAGGCCGTTTTTACACCTAGCTATTACTTGCGCAATGTATGGGCCAATTTAAATTTTATCACGTCCTATAACAGGGATTAATCCAATTTTAAATTGGGCAAAAAATAGCTAAGTGTAAAACGGCCTTAAGATTGTTGTATCGTCAGCATATTCAATGTTTTTATAAGTGATGTGCTCAACAATATCATTTACGTATAAAATGAAAAGGATGGGCTCTAAGACTTGAGCGCGTGTTGGGGCATCTTAATTTTTATGTTATATATTGACAAGTATTTCAATAGCCGACTCTTGTGGACATATTGCTGATCTATTAACTAAAAAGCTTTTGACAAATGATAAAGTATGTTCCCTAACGCCATAAAGCAGTACTTTATGAGAGACACAGTCAAACGCCTTGATCAGATCCAGGAAGCACTCCATAACCAGATTATTTGACTCAAATTCATCATTCATCATTCAATACTTTTATTTTTTCTAAATACTTCACGAGTCTGATTTCAAATGTTTTTTTTCCAATACCTTTGAGAGAATAGGGACAAATGTAATAGGTCTATAGTAATTAGGTAATGAGTTGTCGCCCTTTTTGAAGATTGGCGTCAAATTCAATATTTTCAGACACTCTGGAAGCTTACTATTTACGAAACACGAATTAACAAAATATGTGAGATGATAAATTAATTCATTTTGGCCAATTTGAGAGAGGCACTGGTTAAGCTATAGTAGTTGGTGGCTTTAGAATTGCTTAAGTCGTCGATGATACTGCCGATCGCCACTTCATCGACCGGGACAATAAAGAAAGAGTACTGCACGTCCGTGCTGCGCCCGTCAACATGATTGATCGGTGTTGCCTCTAGGTTTAAAGAATTCTGACCTCCTAGATTACAAAAGAATTCATTCGCTGATGCAGTCCCCGATTTTAGGTTTCGATTTGATGATTGAGCAGGCAGTTTTCTGTTTATTAATTGATTTAGTTATTTGTGACGTATTGTGATTTATAACGTTATTTTTTATGGCTTCTTTATATAATCTTTTGTAATTGTAATCAGAATCCATAAACGTATTATCACGCGTGCTCAGATCATTTATTTACACTGAGAAAAATAGGCTAAGTGTTTACTTGATAAAAAAGTTATTTATCACATAGCATAAATGTTTTACTTGAACTATTTCTCTTTATTAATACCTGCAAGTAAATCCAGTTTCCTGAATGCAAGTTGTTACTGTAAATAGTGCTTTTATTAACGGCTATTACACAGCGTACCTGACAAATTGGTGGTAAGTAACGTATTACTTATGACTACTGGTACTGTATCTAAGCACAGCACATGGTAGTAGAAGTAACAACAATGCTGATCTCGCTATTAAATCATGTATTTTCTTAAATAGGTAACAACTTGCCACAACTATGATTATTTGAAGTTTTTGCTGCCACCCCCGTGATTGTTTTACTATTCCTGATTGGCTAATGCGGCGGAGTAATGAAATTAGTCCCCGAGACGGCTACGCGGGCTAGCGTTGCAGTAAGAGTTACGGCGTGGGAAAAGGTCGTTCGAAAAAGAGGTGCCAAAGAGTACGGCCATTGTAGGCCAGGTGGAACGCAAATAAATTAAAATACCGGGTGGGTTAATCTCAAGGCCCCATTCGTATAAAAGAATCCCAGCGAAAGAAGAAGTTACCGAGCCTATAAGCATCGGATGTTTCAAGATTGCTACGAGTTTTAAACCACGTGTGTGGATAATTTGAATTCCCCATCATGTGATGATATCTGCGCCCACTGGTGGTGTGGATGCGTCGCTAGTGATCGACAGTCCAAGTGCCATCTGCAGCTAGGGATACCGCGACGAAAAGCCGTTTTCGAGGCGATCACCGAAACTAACCGCAACGTACGCCGACAGAGGATCAACTCGCCGAGACACGCCCATTGCAAAGAACCAACAGAAACCGCAAGTTTACCGCCTAGCTATATTATTTCTTTGTTTGTTATTAGTTGTAACTCCAAAGCCATATTTCTCTTTGTCCTTTGTTTAGATTTCAATAATTTCAATACTAAATAACGCTTTCAAGGGGGCCCATTTACCTTATCCTTTATTATTGCTTTGTTCATTTTTTCAATTATAGGGAATATATTTTATGAGTCATCTACGTTGTAAATTGTTTAAAAAAAAACTGTTGTTGTTAAAGTGAAACCATATCTTTCATTCATATCAGGTAGTCACTCGTGGTTGTCCTATACAAACATAAAACTATTACTAATAATACTGCTTTTTTACTTAAATTTATATTAAATATTCACTAAACTTGCTCGTTTCTCGCCACTACCTATAAGTTTGAACAACAAATTTAAGTATATGTATATTTATAGCATACCATTACCTCTCCATATATCAGGTATTTAGTGAACGTGCATTAATGATACTGTTTCCTTATCACAAGTAATCCAAATAGCTTGCATTAGTTGAGGTTAATAATGAAGGTGTGATAGCCATTATAGAATAGTTCACTCATTGCAATACATCTACTTGACATGAGCAAATCTTTTACTTACCGCAACTGCAAATATTCTTTGGTTTATTGCTTCAGTTTAATTATAAGTAACTTCATAAGTTACCGGTATGAAGCAGACCATAAGTAAGGCTAAGAAGCCTTAGATTGCTTCTTGTTAGTATCAGTGTTTAGGATCTCTTTTTTACTAGTGCTAAATAATCTGTGCTTTTGTCCCCTATCCAGCTGAACTTTTTACTTACGATAATTGTATTTTTATTTATGATTATTAAATTTTGTTCTCAGTGTAATTTGGGTTTTTTCCTCTACTCTCAAGCTTAATTGTTTGTTAGATAACCTTAAGCTGTTTTTCCTTTTTAAATCAAATTTGTCGAAAATGTATTTTTTTTTTGGCCAGGGATAATAAATTGTTCGATAAGATATGAAAAATATATAATTTATTGAATAGATATCTGACAATACGTCATCTTCTTGGTCCTATTTCATATACGATACAAAGATTCACTTAATACATACATCTAGGAACAGAGACCTAAAACCACTTAGTTTACACGTCATCATCTACAAACTGAAATTCTCACAAACATTTTTGTTTCGTTCAGATTTTCAAGTTCCCTCGCCTCTATCGGTGGGTGTGGGCGTCCTGTCTATAAATTCAATATTCTGCAACTTATTCTTGACGTCGTCTTCGGAAGGACCCCTCTTCTCTAGCTTGTCCGGACAGCAGGAGTCGTAACTCGTCATCTTCTTCAGTTTGGGGTATCTTTGTGGCTCTCGACTAGTTTGGGGCACGATTGACAGCTGGGGATCTGTTGGTGGAGTTGATTGTGCTCGCGTTCTGATAGGCTCATGGCGATTTGCAATTCTTTCTCCCAAGCCAGCTCCTTGCGTTCCCTTTCGCGTCTTTCCAGCTCTTGATAGCGATTGTAGATCTTGAATTCCGGGATCTCCGTTGAGTGTGGTTGGTGTTGCTGTTCCAGTGGGGAGTTTGGATCCTGTGTATCGATTTAGAGGTTAAAATATTTTTTTAAGATTGATTAATATAGGAAGTGTATGAAGTTTTCTGGAAAGGGTGGTTTAAATAAAACTCCATTTCAGCAGAGGATTGTGGTCATTAGATCAATGAATATTCATAAATGTGTGATGAAGATTTGAACATAGTTGTACTGAAGAAAACCTGAAAATTTTATTAATACTACTAATTCAGAATTGTTATTTATTACATAATTATTCTGTGAAAAGATTTTATAGGTATTAGAAGCGTTAGGGAATTTAAAAAATCCCACCGAATTGTTATTAAACACTTGCGATAACGAAAATGCGATTTTTGTGGATATTGTGGCTTTATTTTTAAATTAATTTATAATAATGTAGTAACACATTTGTTTGTCACATGTCAAAATTTAATTATACGTCTAATTTAAGTGAACGTCATATTGACAAGTAACAGAAGCTAAATACTTTCTACAAAAATGATTCTAAATACCCCGTTTTGCGTTCGTTAAAACTCCGAACTAGTTAAAGGTTTTTAAAGGAGCTTGTATTTCTCACATCTTTATTATTGTACTCTATTTAGTTTTGATATAAACGCAGGGGCCTGTTGCAGTAAAAGTACAAGTTACAATTTACAGGTGATACTTTTGTTACAATCTGTCAAAATTTGAGCTTACGCGGCGTTAACAAAAATATAATATATATATGTCAATTTTGACAGATTGTAACAAAAGTATCACCTGTAAATTTGTAATTGTACTTTTATGCAACAGCCCAGGTTGTCATCAGCTCGTGTCTCCATTACTATCATTTTGACTGTCAAGAAAGTAGTTTCTCATGTTCTCAACGTCATGCCAAGAATGTCGCTACTTACCCGGAATCTGGTGTAATATTCAATTCAATGTAAATTTGATGATCTCGACAGCCGTATAAAGCAAACTAGTCTAAGTTACTATCAAGCACGTCGTGGTAAAAATACTTGTTAAATTATTATAATTTTTGTGAGCTAATTTGATGTTGTAAAGTTTAAGAATATGGTTAAACTTTTCTGACAAAGATGGTACATATAGTATTGAAACATATTTGATATTCTTTAATTTATTTATAGTGTTATTTATGGAAAACTTTTTTCTAAGATTGTTTTAATTTTAGTAACAACTTGTCTATATTGTCGACTGGTTTTATGTGACAATGGTTGATTTGAAAAATAATTGATATATCTACCCGATGCAGCAGGTTTTTGGTACCATAAGTTGTTAATGTGATTTTTATTTCTAATTAAAGTGATTTCTAAAAAAATAATTTTGTTATGTTTTTCTATTTCCAAAGTAAAGTGTAGTATTGAATAGTATTGGTTGAAATTTTTTTAAATATTAATGTAATTTTTTGGTAGAATTTCAAGGCAATCATCAACATAGCGCCTAAAAAGTTTTACATTATAATTCAAAGTTGGAATACAGTTGCTTCTAGATTTTCTAAAACTAGTTGGGCAATTACACTAGAAATGGGAGAACCTATTGCTAATTCCTTCTACTTATGGAGCACCGAAAATCCCAGTTACTGGGGAAATCTCCAGGAATGACGGCAAAGTAAAAATTTCTTCGATTGGGAACTTAAAGCAGAAGAAGTTACAATGCATCAACCTGAGTAGAACAACTTCGCTATTAACAGGAATACTTTCAGGCATTGTAGACTGAAGGACACCTGAATAAGCTGGGTTTGAAAAAGGAATCTGAATGTAGATTTTGTGAGGAACAGGATGAACATCCATCCACCTCCTCTCAAACTGCGTAGCACTGTGCAACTCGAAGGACCGTTGCACCTGGAGCATGTAAACTCGAAGAGGGAGACTTACCTAGACTGGGCCCTCTGACATCCTACCACTTTCTGAAAGTAATAGGATTGGAAGAACCAGCTGTAGAGCAGCAAGAATAGGGCACAACCAGATCTTAGTCGCAGCAATCATCACCCTTCTATTTACATAAGTTCTTCTACTTGTTTGTAAAATTTATTTTGAAATTGAAAATATGTTGATGTTAAGGTTAATTTAGTTGCAATTAAAAATTTATTAAGGGGTGGAGAGAAAGGGAGAGGGGTATGTGAGCTAAGTTTATGCCACCCAACTCCCGTACCGCACGCACACATCCACACCCAGACGTGAAGGGAAAATCTTCCAGATCTATTTGGCGGAGTATTTTTCGTCATACCTCGTATCTCTTGGATGAAAAACACGCACGTGACCATCGTGGTTGGACTGGAAGATTTTTCATCCGAAAATACAACATTATCCCAAAAATTAAATTCAGGGTAATAATTCATCTTGGTCCTCATTTGATTTTTTTTGGTCTTCCAAAACTTGCTTTGTCTTCGATATTTAACTTTTTTTTCCATCTTTTCTTGACACGCAAAATCATAGATTTAAATATATTAGCTACATCTCTCATCGTATAGCCCGTTTTTATTTTGGTAATATTAATATTTTGTTGTTCTTGCTTAATTTTGACATTTTAATTTAAATTGACCAATGTCAAAGTAAACGTCATAAGAAAGTCACTTTCACCATAAGTAAAGCAAGCCAGTGTACATCTTTTCTTAATAATAATAATAATTTATTCGGATCTAGAAA